>CM046380.1:4843004-5235518 GCA_025413485.1 Ficus microcarpa
GAGGAATATAAAGATCATGATATAATGTTGATTAAAGATTAAGGCGAATCGGCTTTCTCTTCCAAAACTTGCATTCGAGATCGTCGGATTCTTCAAAGCTGGTGTCTTTTGGACACTTCTATTTAGTTTGGACAGATTTTACTTGTACATTCTGAACATGTATATGAAAGACCTTAAGGAAAAAAATTGGGAAGGTTTGTTTTTCCAAATAAATAAGGGCAGAAGGTTTTTGTATCTTATTTTTGGTACTAACTGAACTAGATGTTGTCAGTTTCGGTATAAAGTCGATGAATGGTGTATTATATATATATATATATATATATATATTTAATGAATACTAATGCATTAGGAATTCTGCTTTTACTTGATTTTTGCAGGAATTCCAATCCTGCCAAGAGCTCAATCAAGCCATCCTTTAGATCCTCTATCTGCTGCTGAGATATCTGTGGCAGTGGCAACAGTCAGGGCAGCTGGAGCTACACCCGAGGTTTTAGATTAGATGACGACTTATGCTTGACATTCATTTTTCTCTTATGGTAAATGTATTTGTGGACAAGATGGTGTGTTATGTAGTTCTTTTTCTTTTCCAGGTTAGAGATAGCATGCGCTTTATCGAAGTGGTTTTGGTTGAACCAGACAAACAAGTTGTTGCACTGGCAGATGCATATTTCTTTCCTCCTTTTCAGCCATCGCTACTTCCTAGAACCAAAGGTGCTCCTCAAATTCCCAGCAAGCTCCCACCAAGGCGAGCCAGACTTGTTGTTTACAACAAAAAGTCTAATGAGACAAGCTTATGGATTGTTGAGCTATCAGAAGTTCATGCTCTAACTCGTGGTGGGCTCCATAGGGGAAAAGTTATTTCCTCACAAGTTATTCCCGATGTGCAGCCTCCCATGGTATGCCTTTTTCCTTGACATTTGAACTTTTCTAGTTTAGTTGGTTCTTTCACTTGTTTAACATAAAAAACAAAAGGGACACGCACACGAGGAGCTTTCCTAGCTGGTATTTTGCTAGAAGACTGCAAATATGTTGTGCTAAACAATTTATAGTTGCATAGTTCTCCATTCATGTCATTTTTGTTCTTATGTTTCTCGTACGACTCCAGGATGCTGTGGAATATGCTGAGTGTGAAGCTGTTGTGAAGGACTTTCCTCCATTTAGAGAGGCTATGAAAAAGAGAGGCATTGAAGATATGGATCTTGTGATGGTTGATGCCTGGTAGGTTAAGCTGCTACCTTATTGGTGGTCCTGTTTTGGTTGGATGCTTATCTGATGTCCTCGTGTATATGCTTCAGGTGTGTTGGTTATCACAGCAAGGCTGATGCTCCCAGCAAAAGACTTGCTAAACCACTGATTTTCTGTAGAACTGAGAGTGATTGTCCAATGGAAAATGGTTATGCACGGCCAGTTGAGGGCATCCATGTACTTGTTGATATGCAAAACATGGTAGTGGTAGAGTTTGAAGACCGCAAGCTGGTTCCCTTACCACCTGCTGATCCGCTCAGGAATTATACTCCAGGAGAAACAAGAGGTGGTGTTGATCGAAGTGATGTGAAGCCTTTACAAATTGTTCAGCCAGAAGGTCCAAGCTTTCGTGTTAATGGGTACTTTGTTGAGTGGCAGAAGGTAAATATTCGAATTGGCATTTGAACTCAATTCTGTGAACTGGATTTAGATGGTCTCATTATATTCGCTTGCTGGCAGTGGAATTTCAGGATTGGGTTCACTCCCAGGGAGGGTTTGGTTATATATTCTGTTGCATATGTTGATGGTAGCAGAGGGAGAAGGCCTGTAGCCCATAGATTGAGTTTTGTGGAGATGGTAGTGCCCTATGGAGATCCAAATGATCCACATTACAGAAAAAATGCTTTTGATGCAGGGGAAGATGGCCTTGGCAAAAATGCTCATTCTCTTAAGAAGGTTTGGGGACTATAACCCATTTAGTGCTTATCATATTTAGCTTTTCTATTTAATCAAAATTGGTCTGATTGAGACTATCATCACAGGGTTGTGATTGTTTGGGCTACATCAAGTACTTTGATGCCCACTTCACTAATTTCACTGGAGGTGTCGAAACAATTGAAAATTGTGTATGTTTGCATGAAGAGGATCATGGAATTTTGTGGAAGCATCAAGATTGGAGAACAGGTTTAGCAGAAGTTAGAAGGTCTAGGCGTTTAACAGTGTCTTTTATATGTACTGTGGCTAATTACGAGTATGGATTCTACTGGCACTTTTATCAGGCAAGTTAAAAGACGTCAATTTCAATCTGTATAATCAGAATACTTTTTGTTTTAGATGGAGTTTGCATGCACTCTATCACTTCTTAAGTTAAAAGAATCAGTCAAAGCCTAAATGAAATGAAAGATGGAGGTTCCGCATGGTTCAGGATTATATGAAGGATTTTTATTTTTATTTTTATTTTTTTTATTCTACAGTTACAGTTTTAAGGCCTTCACTGGTTTTTCACCTTTTTGATTTCATTTACTTCTCATTCTACAAGCCACCCCCCTTTTACCTGCATTTTTTAATTCTTCTTCTTCTTATTATTGTTTAGCTTAGAGTGGTAAAACATGCAGTCAGACTTAAATTGACGTGTTACATGTAAATTAAATTATATTACAGGATGGAAAAATTGAAGCAGAAGTTAAACTTACGGGAATACTCAGCTTAGGAGCATTGCAGCCTGGAGAATTTCGAAAATATGGTACTATGATTGCACCTGGATTATATGCTCCAGTTCATCAGCACTTCTTTGTTGCTCGTATGGATATGGCTGTTGACTGCAAACCTGGTGAAACTTACAATCAGGTAAACTGCTATGAATTTGCAAACATCCTCCAAAGCTGGCTTAAGCAAATAGAAAAGCAAGGTCTGCCATTTAGAAACTGTAATTCTTGCATGAAAAATCTTCTCTTTTTTCACTAGAAGGCTACTGAAACGGAAAAGGGGAAACAACTCCTTACTCCCTTAAGAATCCTTCGAAAGGGAAAGCTAGCAGTCTTCTAGCAACTTTTAACCGTATTCGTTTACTTTTCTACTGCATGTAATGTGGTATCAGTTTAGTTTAGGCTCTGATACGTACTCAGTTCTTGGAGTTTTCTAATGCGTGCAGTTTGTTTCATTTTGGTTTTAGGCTCTAATATTGTACTTTATAACGTATCTGGGTGTTAGTACAAGCAAAATGCTTTGAAGCTGCTTTCTAATGCATACTTTTTTATCCCTTCTCTAAACATTTTCATAGGTCGTAGAGATGAATGTTAAAGTTGAGGAACCTGGGGAAAACAATATTCACAATAATGCATTCTATGCGGAGGAGACACTTCTTAGGTCTGAATTACAAGCAATGCGTGACTGTAATCCTTTGACCGCTCGCCATTGGATTGTAAGGCATCCTAATCTGGATCTGTTGATTGTTATTGCCGTGCCATCTTTCATTTCTGTTGCTTCCGTATTTTTCTGGATGCCCAGTCATGCCTTCTAATGCAAATCAAACCCATCTTATCTTATTCAGCTCTCTTCCTGCCCTTCCTCCTGTTTTGGTCATTTGTGGCTCTGAATTGTACTGCTAATATAATGTTCCTAGGGCTATCTGCTTAATTGTGTTTGATTTGTGAATATGCCATCTTATTTGTCAGATAAGGAACACTAGAACCGTTAATAGGACTGGACATTTAACGGGCTACAAGCTAGTACCTGGTTCAAACTGTTTGCCATTGGCTGGTCCTGAGGCCAAGTTTTTGAGGAGAGCTGCTTTTTTGAAGCATAATCTCTGGGTTACACCATATGCACGCAATGAGATGTTTCCTGGTGGAGAATTCCCTAATCAGAATCCGCGTGTTGATGAAGGATTGGCCACATGGGTTCAGCAAAATCGACCTCTGGAGGAAACTGATATAGTTCTTTGGTAGGTATCTTGTCTCCCATCTCCTCTCCCTAACGTGTTGCTTGCATGGTCATATCTCAATCTTTCTTCGGATGAAAGTAAAATTGACTTTTTTATCTTTCCTGCTTGCTGATAAGTCACTGTTTTAAATTGCAGGTACGTATTTGGTATAACACATGTTCCACGGCTGGAAGACTGGCCCGTCATGCCGGTGGAGCGCATTGGCTTTATGCTTATGGTATTCCCTAATCAATATTTATGTCTCTTTCATCAACACTTTCCTAGAGTTCGGAACTTTTTTTGTTTGCATGTGCATTAAATTCTCATATCACACGTAACTTGAAGTTGACACATCGACGATTACTTTCATTAATTGCGATCGCAACGAGTGTTCCAGATAATGTTCCCTTTAGGCCTTTTGTCTGATATATGACCCTGTTACTATCTCTGTGCAGCCTCACGGATTCTTCAACTGTTCTCCTGCAGTGGATGTCCCACCCAATGCATGTGAGTTGGATGCCAAGGATAATGACGTGAAAGATGCTGGGGTTGCCAAGCCAATTCAGAATGGGATGCTGTCAAAACTCTGAAAGAACGTTGTGCTTCGAGTAGTTTCTCTATCCCCCAGTTGCTCAGCATTTTGAATCGTTTTTCATGTAGAAATTTTAATCAACCCATGCCAGCTTTGAAACTTGTGGTTTTCTGTTGATAGACAATGAAGTTTATTGATCTTTTATGCACGATTGGAATATTAAATCGATGTGAAATTTGGTTTGCATTGAACTCCCATTGGCCGTAGCTGATATGTCTAAATCAATTATGGATATGAATCATGTGATTCTACAGACTATTTACCCTCCTTGAGATTTTATGTTTTTGGAGCTTTCTTTGATATCCTATCGATAGTACACGTTTTTTAACGTAAGATTTGAATAAAATCATGTAAAACTTAGGAAGTATGTAAACTGGATAGTTTCTGATACCGTAAAATTCTCGTTTTTCTTAAATTATGGGGAATCTTCTAGATAGATTTATGGAAGTATTTCCTCAAGTCTTGGCCCCAAATGCAACAGGAAAGCTCCATGTTCCATGGTCTGATTTTTTTTTTTTTTTTTTTTTTTAGGGAGCTTTTCAGTGGATCTTCGATTTCCACTTGAATTTAAGTGGAAAAATGACCTGGCAAGTACATTATTTTCCATACGTTTTGCAATAATGATAGCCACGTTTATCAAAAAGCCATTTGTCCAAATAAATCAAGATTCCGTGTTTGATCATGCTTCTGGTACTTGTACCTTTTGAGGTTTGTACTCCTTGCACTTTTAAGGACAAATCTTTGTGTGATTTCACTATCCCCTTGTCATAGCCAGCCAATTTTGCCTTTTTCTTTTTAGTTTTTTAATCCCAACTATGTTTCTATTACCACTGTTACCTACCCAAAAAAAGAGGTTTATATATATATATATATATATAAAAATTATTAAAGGTGTGGATTTAATCCTAGCATGTTTTCAACCATGAATATGTTCAGCTGCTATGAAATTAAAAATAAGCATTACCATATAGGCCTCTTCGGCACCGCCTGGGACTCACAAGACACAAGGATAGGCTCCTTTAGAATTCTGGGTGGAGCTAGACTCTGCCGGAGAATTCAAAAAGCTCCACCTAAGAATTTGAATTTTTTTTTTTTTTCAGTAAACTATTTTATAAACATCATATCAATCTTTTAGTTTCCAAAATCTATAGATTGGTATAGTGCTGATATTAAATAGTCAACTAAAAAGAAGAAGTAAAATTTGAATTGACTTAAATGTCTATAGAATAGGCCGGTGGCCTTGTGTATGATTCTTGCTTGTTTCTGGTGTCTTTTGGTGGAGCCTTGTGAATGTGTCTCACTCAACTTATCTAATTGGATGCCAAAGGCATTGGTCTAGCTATCCATTAGCAACAGTGTCCCCATTGATTTTGAAATTTTGAATGGTCAACTTATCAGCAATCTTTTAATTTGATGTCACTAAAAAGCTCAATGAGCCTATAAATCTCAAGATTCTTTCTAAATGAGCCTATAAATCTAAAGATTCTTTCTTTTCATCAACTGAGTTTGGGTAATTCAATAGAAAATAAGCAATCTTCAAATCTTAATGATGTAGAAAATTTTGGCCAATGGTTGTTGATGGCACAAATTGATCCGACCACAAAATCCTATTATCGGGGGCGGACCGATTACATGAAGGCGGTAAAATTGTATCCTTTTGCTTTCAGGGAACACCATAGATCGAGCATGACCCAAACAGGCAAGATCTTCTCGGGGAACTTTGTTACCCCGACCCGAGTTTACCGTCATCGACATTTGCCGTATACCCGGGGCAGGTAGTGGCTGGAGTCGGTGTAGTTGACCCGGACAGGTCATCCCTCGTGACTACTGAGTGGCATCTGGAAGGTCCTTTGTTATTCACGTCACACTACCCTGCACGTGCTGATACCCTGTCACAACACTTAATCCGCCGCCTGACACTTGACACGTCGCTTGTCACTGTGCCTGTTCCATCGCCGATATCCGCCGCCTGCTCACTTTATTCCAATGATCACTTGTGTCAGTACTAGGTCACTCTAGTGTTCCCAGCACTAGGCTGTGGAAATGCGACATCAGCTTATTGAGCCTATGGTGCCTGTGCACCTACAACATGTCTCCTCGCCGGGACACTCGGCGTGATTCGACCGATCAGGCCGCCCAAACGGCCGAGCCCGTAGGGAATGATTATAAATAGAGGGTCAACTCATTAATGCAGGTATAGACATTTTTTGCTTGTCAAAACTCTGTGTCTCTGCTTGTTCATCTGTACTATTGCTGACTTAAGTATCTGAGTGCCTGTTGCAGATATCCCACTGATATCGCCATCACTTCGAAGTACTTCTTTTTTGCAGGTGACCAGTCACAGAGTGACTGTGCACAAGACCGGTCGTACTAGACGACTACCTCAGGTGTTGTGGCGAAGATTTTCGACATCAACAATGGTTTTTGCTTGCAATAGCTGCAGGTCACACACACTTGCCCTACGTAGAGAAAGAGAGAGTGAAATGTGTGATATCGTTTTAATTAAAATATCATTAATAGACAGGTTGATGATACATTAGTATTGAATTTGATCGGCAACAAAACTGCCACCTGAATGGTACAATTCCAGTTATAGGGTTTAGTCGATTTGGTTCTGTTCGGTTCGTGCATCCTTGTGCAAATTATAAAGGGAAAAAAAAAAAAAAAAATCAAAGACGTTGCCAAAGATTTCATGGACTCAAGCTTCAACTATGTTTTTGTTGGTCTTGAACATCAAGGATCAACCAAATAAGGCTGATGCATGAGAAAGGTAATCACCATTGCCGTGTTCTTTGACCGTTTCATGGATTTATAATTTGCTTGTTTTGACTTTTGTCAAAGTTGGAAAAAGATCACTGCGATGGAAGAAGAGTTGAAGCACAAATTGACTACCAACTAGACAAACCCCAAACTGATTTGGAGAGGGCATCGCCAAATGCAGCGTAGGAATGACGCGGAAAACTCCTTTTTTTTTTTTTTAAATTTAATTTAATTTAATTTTAAAGATAACACTTTTACTCACCAACATTTGTGGTTCTTTTGATCTTTAATGTGTCCAATTGATGTTATAAACTATTCAATAGCAACAATTATTAATAACGAGCTTCAAGTGACAAGAAAAATAATATTAAAATTAAAAACATTAACAGTAATAATGAAAAACAAATGAAAATTATTATTTTGTCTAAAAAGAAATGAGTAACGGATATCTTTATATAAATCAGATGCACTTGTGGCCAAAAACTAATAAAATATTTCTTCTTTTTTTAACAAATAAATTATTGACCTAAATTTCAGATTCATTCAAATGAGATCGAAGTACTAAGAAAGGAAATCACCATCCCTGTGTTTTTCAAACTCTCATGGATTTGTGTGATTGTCATGGTTTGAAAAAGATCACTTTGACGGAAGAATTAAAGCACAAAATAAGATTACTGTAAAAATATGAGAATCTGATTTAGAAATCTACAAAGGAGTTCAAAGACCAACTAGACAAACCCCAAAGTGAGTTAAGAGTCTTGGAGATTCAGCTAATTGGTGTGGGAATGCTTTCTTATAAAATAAAAATAAATAAATAAATAAATAAATAAAATTATAGTGTAGATTTCAGACTCTTCTGGTGTGTTTAATTCGCCGATTGAAGTTGAAATTTTTAAATTAAAATTGATTAACTTTTTAAAAACTGATAATAATTTTTATTAACTTTTGAGAAAAAAATAAAAATTGAGATAAAAAATTTAAGTTAGAATTAAAATACTAGATGGATGCTTCTTCTTCTGTTATTATTATCATTATAATTCTTTTTTGGATTTAAATATTTATAGACTCAACCTCAACTTACCATTTCGTTTGAGAAAAAAATTAAAAAAAAAAACTTAAACTTAACATCTGTTTGCTTTATCATCTTATTTCAATTCAAGCTATATTTTTTTTTTATCTTTTTCTCAAAAAGTTTTTTGTCTTTTCTGAAAATTCAAAAAAATTTACTATTACAACTAAAATATTTTAACTCAAACTAACGAACCGAACGGACTTAACCGTAGGATTAGATGACCAATTCAATAACGACAACTATTAATAATAAGCTTCTAGCTACAAACAAAATAACAATAAATAAACAAAACACCAACGTTAACAATAAACAAAAAAGCATATGAACACTTATTTTTTTCTCCTTAAAAAAAAGAAAAAAAATATACGAAGAAATGGAACATAATATAAATCGGAAGCTCTTGTGTCGTGTCCATGTCTCTTGTGGCCAAAGAAAAAAATTTCATTATTTGTATTTTTATTATTTTATGAATTGTTGACCTCAAATTCAGGAATTAGCCGGCTTAGAACAAAACCGTCAAACTTGTGCTCAAAATCAGAGTACTAGATTTTCCCTTCTTCTTCTTCTGCTTCTTCACTGCAAAAAAAAGTAAAGTAAACCTTTTCCGTACAACAATGGCGGGCGTAGACGACGATAAGACCCTGCAAGAGGAGCTCTCTCTCCCGATCCTCCTCGCCGACCGCGTCATCAAGTCCGCCCAGGAGGCTGAGGCCTCCAAGCAGGACTGCTCCGAGCTCGCCAAGCAGGTCGACCGCCTCTCCCAGATGCTCCGCTCCGCCGTCAGGATAGCCTCCGCCGCCCCCTCTGTCTACGAGCGGCCCGTCCGCAGAATCGTCGCCGACGTCATGAAGAACCTCGACCGCGCACTCACTCTCGTCCGCAAGTGCAAGCACAGCGGCGTCCTCCGCCAGGTCTTCTCCATCACCACGACTGCTGATTTTCGCAAGGTCTCGAACCTTCTTGAGTCCTCCATCGGCGACATGAAGTGGCTCCTCTCCATGTTCGACGCCGACGTAGCCAATCTCTCCCTCCCTCCCATCGCCAGCAACGATCCGATCATGTCCTGGGTCTGGACCTTCATCGCCACCGTCCAGATGGGCCAAATCAAGCCCCGGATCGACGCCGCCAACGAGCTCGCCTCCCTCGCCCTCGACAACGACCGGAACAAGAAGATCATCGTCGACGAGGGCGGAATCACGCCGCTTCTCAAGCTCCTCAAGGAAAGCTCCTCCCCCGAGGCGCAAATCGCTGCCGCGAACGCGCTCTTCAACGTCGCCACCGACCTGGAGAGAGTCCGGTCCGTCGTCGATGCCCGAGGGATCCCGATGATCGTCCAGGTCCTCAACGACTCGCCGATTAGGGTTCAGGTCTCGGTGGTGAAGCTCGTCTCGAGAATGGCGGAGCTCGATTCCTACTCTCAGGAGGAGTTCGCCATAGAAAACGTGACGAGACCGCTCGTTTCGTTGCTCTCCATGGACACGGTCCTCGACGACCCGAAGCTTCACACCGGTAAGACTAGCATTCATTCAATTGTCCAGATTAACAAGGAATTAGCTAGTAAAGCACCGAATTTTCATGGCCATGCTCCGACTTTGACGACGAATTCGTCGTTCTCTTCGCATCAACATTCCGATGGGAGTAGTCGTGGCGGCCATTTTAGGAAGGATAGAGAGGTCGAAACTCCTGATATGAAGCTTAAGGTTAAAGTTGGTTGTGCTGAGGCTTTGTGGAAGCTCTGTAAAGATAGTTTAACAAATAGTCGAAAAGTGACAGAGACCAAAGGGATGATTTGTTTGGCCAAGATTATAGAGAAGGAGGAAGGGGATTTGCAGTATAACTGCCTAATGACAGTGATGGAGATAGCTGCCGTGGCTGAGATATGGCCCGATCTTAGACGAGCAGCTTTTAAAACTAATTCGCCGGCTGCAAAGGCGGTTCTGGATCAGCTTCTGAGAGTCATTCAAGAGGAGAGTCGAACGGCATTGCAAATTCCTGCAATTAAGTCAATTGGGTGCTTGGCTCGGACTTTTCCTGCAAGAGAGACACGTATTGTTGGTCCTTTGGTTTCGCGTCTCGGTGATAGGAACATTGATGTGGCTGCGGAAGCTGCTACTGCTCTGGCGAAGTTTGTGTCTCCAGAGAATTTTCAATTGCGTGGAGCATTCAAAGGCCATAATAGAATTTGAGGGCGTTCCTCCTTTGATGCGATTGCTTAAGCCTGATTGCTGGGCTCAAGTTCAGGGCACAAAACTTCTGTGTTACCTTGCATTGAACGTTGGGAACAGCAAGGCTCTTGAACAAGCCCGCGCCTTGAGTGCCCTCGAGGGGGCTCGTCACGTTGCAGCTCAAAATGCTGAGTTGAGGGATTTGTTCCCCAAAGCCATTCACCACCTTGCGCTTTATCAGCCTGGAGTTCATCCCCACCGGCAATCATATGCAACATGATTTCTGCAGTTTGATCATGTGAGTGAATCTCGGACCGTAACATAACTATTTGAACAGAAGAAATTCAGTGATTGATGACAATGTAATGGGAGGAACAGATTAATCATCCAAGATGGTTAATTAGTGTATTGATTGATCAACCGTTGACTTGCATTGCATCAAGTTAGTTGTCTTAAACTGGAAGAAATGTTTGAATGTCTGTGTATAATAAATAAACGTGTTATTCAGAAAATTTGCACAAATCCTGGAGGAATTTTGTTGGTATAGTTTAGAAGATTTTGGTTTAAACGAACACTCATGTTCTCGTTTTCGACTCTCTCCTCAGCTTCGGGAATGTGTTTCTTCTTGTCTCGTTTTGCCCTTTACACCCCCAACAAATAACATTTACTTCCACAATTTCCTTGACTTTGATCCTGCCTAGTGGCTGGAAATTTGTGAAATTAAAGTTGGTAATTATTTAGCTATACTTATTACTTGGTGCCTTTAGTGGTTGTGTTTTTAATAAACCACTGGTCTTCTTCTAGGAAGCCAAATGTTAGCTGAACCTTTCTGATCAAGTTTTCAATTTCTGCAATATACAGACCCATGCTTTCCTTTAGTATGATATTATCCACTCTGAATCTCAGACCACACAGTTTTGCTATTGGGCTTAACCCCAAATGGCCTCGGCATCTCGATCATTCTTCTTGGGCACTCTTTCTCAGTTGGCATCATGTTGGGAAAAAGGTGTGCCAGTTGGTTGAACTGCTTAACAGCTACGGTCACGGATAAATTCACCTGATAGAAGTTATCGAACTCATCATAGTGCTCCTTGGTTATAGACATGTTAAAATATTGCTTGTTAAACTCTTGGAGGAAATCTTGCCAAGTCATCAGATTTACATCCGTACTTAGTTCTACTCCTTCCTACCAAATCCTGACATCATCCATCAAACCATAGGAAGCACACCTCACCTTATTCTCAATTAAGCCCATGAATATTTAGCACCAACTTAATAGATGTTACCACCCTTAAGCTACCAAAAATTGAATTGTTGAATTACTTTGGCTTCATCCTTATGAACCTCAGGTACATGAGCTCAAGATTTGATGTGGTCTAAACTTCTATATATTGCACTGGTTGTGGAACTAGTGGGTTAGCAGGGACATCAACTATGTTCTCGTTAGTTTGCAAATTGTTACTAAGTGTCTGTTGTTCTTGAACTTATCTCTGCGGCTGCACTATCTCATGTGGTTGTAGTCTATTGAGTTGGTGCTAACTTTTATGGGCTTGAATGAGAATGAAAAGGTGAAGTGTGCTTCTATTGTTTGATGGATGATGCTAGGATCTGGCGTGAACGAATAGAACTAAGCAGTGATGTAAATCTGTTGACTTGGCAAGATTTACTCTAAGAGTTTAACGAGCTAGGGAGCGCTACAAAGAGTTCAATAATTTCCGTCAGGGGAATTTATTGGTGACCAAAGCTGTTAAACGATTCAACGAACTAGCTAGCCTCTGTCCCAACTTGGTGCCAAAGAGGAGCATTTGAGGAGAATGATCAGGATGCTAAGGCCTTTTGGGGTTAAGCCCAACAGCAAAACCATGCGCTCCAAGGCTCAAAGCGGACAATATCATACCAAAAGGATGCATGAATCGTTACATGCAAATTGTTGACACTATACATCTTTGTATTTCCAATGATGATTCAGAACATAATTTGTATTCCCTGATCTGTTAGAAGTTCAGGCACGAATTTTGTTCTTTCACGCTGCATTGCTGCGGGCCTGTTGTAAGGCAACGCTATTCGTCTGTTGAAGGCTCTAGCTTTGGTTAATTTATTTTTTAAGGATCTAATGCTTGTTCCTAATTTTCATGCCATGAAGCATTATGAAAATTTCTTTGACTAAATTGGTAGTCTAGGGCAACGGCCTTTTCCTTTGGCTTTTACTTTGTCTAAATTAGCATCCCATTAAATCCATACCGTATCTAGGTGTCCCTTGTGACCTTGTTGCCTTTTTTCGGACATGTATGCAAATGTTTTTCCTAAAAACACACTTTTCGATCCCTTGCTACATTATGTTTTGCCAATTTTAATCTTTTTAAGCCCGCTAATTTGATTCCCCCAAGGTCATATCTGTTGCCTATTTCATTTCATGTCGTTCATTAATTTTTTTGTTGTTTTATGATGTTCTGTTTTCTCTATAGAAGAGTTCCTTGCACGATGTTGATAGGAACAATAAACTGTTTCAACTGCCCAAGACTCGGTTTCTTTTCCTGAATTAACCTCAACTTATTTTGTTAACAGAACAATTCTCTTTCAGCGTTCAAGAGATGGTTTTGCCTTGCCATGGTCGTGTTCGTTCCGAAGAGGAAGCATCCCTACCTAAGAAAAACTGAAGAAAGAAACAAAGGACAAAGGAGGGAGAACAAGAAACAAAAAGAAGTTCACTACTTCACTTGCTTGTGGCTGTTGTGGAAAGGAGAACTGGGATGCTGAGCCAAGAAGTTTGTGTGTGCCATTTGAAACATCGAATAGAAGAAAGTTATGTCTTCATTAATGTGCAGAAGAATTGAAATGAGTGCAGTTGCCGTCTTCGACAGTCGACCAAAGGATTCTGCAGACAACATTCTAGGCTATGGGTCAGGTAGACAAGGGTCTTGCCCGATTCTTTGTGTCTTATTGATGCGTGATTATGTATAACACGAACACCATATTGTGTATTCATGTATGTATTTTATGTATAGATGTTATATGTGGCTGTCTACAAACAGCTTAGGCATTTTTCATGCCACGGAGCAATTTTGTAACATAAAATTTACGCGCATACGGGGTGTCAAAGTGGTGAGGCACTACTCTGAGATGAATCGTAAATTCGGATATTTTAAGTTGGGGAGTCCCTCTAAGACCCTCCATACTTTTGGATTGATAAAGTTATGGATTATCTTTTTCAATCTTTCAACTAAAACAACACAAGCTCAAGGATGTTTTTTCCTTGTGAAAAATTTTCCCCTTTGTTAAGTTTTAAAGAAGATTTTAGAAGATCCGCTTGGCATGCCACTAACCAATTTTTTTTTTTTTTTTAGGGAAATTTCATTAAATTCATTAAGTAGATACAAAAATACCAAATATAAAAAATCATGTATTACATGAGATAAAATCTTTTAATAAGAACAGATTTATCAATAAAATCTTATAACGTTTAAACAGAAAGATATATGTTTGAGCTCAGTAACGGAAATAGCTCGATACTAAAATTGAGCAAATGTAAGGCTCTTTTTGATAAAATCCCGACATTCAATGGATTTTCCCGATCAATCGAGGGTTAAGATTCAATAGCACTAGGATCACTATTTAATTCCGTATAAAAGTAACTCTAACGGAACCAAAACACCGTCAAGGTGAAGAAACCACCTCCATTATTATAAATAACAAAACAAAATAAAAAAACCAAAAAAAAGATGATGAAGATTCGTCATTATTACGTACAAACTTAGACACCAAAAAACAAAAAACTAATCACACGGAAAGAGTCATTGTCGATAAAACAGACTACATCATTCGGAAGAAATTAGGTTGTTGAAGTCGAACTGCTACAGGACCTCCCTAGTGTATGACAACCATACACCCGTACCAAATATCTCATTTCTGTCTTGCTCCTTCCCATAATGCCCATCCTCCTGCCACGATCTTCGCCTCTACTAAGATCCTTACCAAATGATTCTTACCTTCATCTCTAGGGCCGGGATAAAACAGACTAAAGGCCGTGTTCGGAATCTGGCCCTAAGAGAGAAAAACAATTGAGAAATTCTAACTCTCATCCTTTAGAAAGAGGAAGGGAAGAGAGAAGAAAGAGGCATGTAATTAACTTTTATGTCTTCATATTCCTACAATTACGTAATTTATTCACTTATAAGTATTATTACTTCAATAATTTCATAAATATGTTATTTATTTATTTTAGCATCCTTAAATATACCGTTTGCTATGTATATTCGGAGAGAGAAAACTGACCACCACCAAGGCATCTAACCAATTGTCGGCAACATTTTACACTGTCTGCTTGATACCCAAATGCCAAGCCCAATCATTCATGAACAGCGGGAATGGGTTTTGTGTGAAGTCTCAGATAGTCCAAGAGCATCGAGTGTGAGAAATTTTCTCTAATATTACCAAAAAAAAAAAAAAAAAAACCAACATATAGCATGTGTTTGGTGGTTCATTCCAACCAACCAATTCAATTTTTTTTTTTCAAAATCTATTTTCAGTTAAAAATAAATTCAGTTTTACTATTTACATTTCAAACTCTAACAATAAAACTCAAATTTTAAAAATACATAACTTTGTTATTTCAAATCGAAATGAGATAGTTTTTTTTAATTTATATAAAATTTAAAGAAGAATTAAATAAGATTCGTACTAATGTTTTTTTTTAATACATTTCAAGTTTTTATACATTTAACTCAAACATTTAATGTTTAATCATATCCATAATTCCAAAATTCAACTCAACTCGACCGAAATAATTTCAATTTCAAAATTCTAACTCAAACAGACCAACCAAATGGTCTCTTAGATTTTAGTGACAGTGTTTGAAACTTAAGAATCATGCAACAAAAATGGACTTGGTCAACGATACAGAAATTGAACTAAAACCTAATAAATAATTTAATTTATTACGAGTAAAAAGACATATTTATTTGGCAGTATGCTATTTACTTTGACAATTTCGTAAGCATGTTGGGTACTTCTTTTAACTTCTTACTATTGACCTCTCTCTCCCATTCTTTGGTTAACCTTCTAAAGAAAAAAAAAAAAAATAAAGTACCATCATTTATTTATAAATGAACAAACTTGCCATCTTGCTCCTTTTTTCTCTTCAACCTCTTTTATTGGGCTCACGCAGAGCCAACTCTATATGAAAAAAGAGATTGGTCCCGCAGAGCCGAGGAACATTTATCTTTTTTATTCAGACTGTGACATCACATGCTTTTTCTCAACCAATAAGCAAAAGGAACTAAAAAAACAGAATAAATACATAGAAATGAGAAAGAAAGAGATTATTCAAACACTGCAAAATGAGAAGCGTAAGAGATTGGCTTTGTGTTATAACTACTATCAATATAAGCGAAGTTTTTTTTTTAAAATTTTTTTTTAAAATTTTTAAAATTTTTATATAAATATATAAGCTGAGTTTATTACTTGCCCACATGCCATTATAATATAACCCATATAAAGTTAAAAGAAGAGATCAAGAGGTTGGAGTTACACTTTCTTTTTCTTTACTCTCTTTATTACAAGTCCAAAGGGAGACCCCTTTCTTTTATTTAATCATTCTCTTGTCTTGATTATAAGCAAGGTTGTGCAAAGCAATCGTAATTTTGAAAAACAAAAAAAAAAAAAAAAAAAAGAAGAAGAAAAAGTTGTTCTTGTTTCACCTAACTTTGTTTAATCACATAATAAGCTGCAAGAAGATCAGCTATGGAGTGAAAATTAGGGAAGCGATTCCTTCGTCCTCTACGCCAAGGGGAAAAAAAACAAAAACAAAAAAAAAAAGACAAAACAAGTTCTTCTCTGATTAAAGCGACGAGAGAGAGAGGCAACCAATGAGACATGAGAACACTTTTTCTCATTTATAGTCTTGTCAAAGGAAGCTTTATCTTTGATGTGAAGCTATGTTCGAGGCTTTAAACTTAAGGAAACACTTTTCATTTTTTTCCCCCATCAGTTTCTTTCTAGTTTCATTTCTAGGGGGCTACGAAAAACGTTGATTGAATGTCCTAATGCCATGCCCTACCCGCAAACGAGGAGTGTGTCACCTTAGATCCATTAAAAATGCCAGTGATCATAATACCTAGAGATGTGGTTTTAAACACATACTAAATCGAATATTAAGTTGGCAGGAAAAAACTTTCATATGGACCCAACACTGAATCCTTTATTGTTGAGCCACTATAATAGATGGTGTGGTTTTAAGATTATATTATTGCTACCGCTAGGCCAGATCTTCAAATTAGATCTTATGACATTCTAGAGTTTCAACAGCACTATAATTACAATATCTCATATAGATGCTCGCAAAGTTGCCCTTCAAGTTGACATTTTCCATGTGTTTCAATTCACGGAACCTTTTAGCAAAATGTGTAATAAGGAGTGTATCAGATAATCAGGATTCAGGATATATATATATATATATCGATATACATAGAGGCGTGATCTTAGTTTACTCACAAAGTCGACTATTGAGTTGACAGGAAAACAACTCTCACATTTAATACAAAACTGTCAAATCTTATAATACAAACCCAATTATCCTTTATTGTTATGTCATTATAATTGATGGTATATGTTTGAGATCATATTCCATTATTGCTTCTTCTAGGCCAAATATTCGGATTAAAAGTAATGACATTTCAGACTTTCAACAGCACTATAATTAAAAGATCTCATATAGATTCTTGCAAAGTTGCCCTTCAAGTGAACATCTCCCATGTGTTGTAATTTATGCTAACTTTTTTAGCCGCTCAAAGAGGCAAGAGTACAACCTCTTTGAAAAACTAGTTTCAAACTTTTCAATAAAAGCACACCGAATGCTTTCTATTCATAGTCAAGCAAGAAAATTCCTGAAAAAAAATCATGGAAATGAACTAATGAAGTTCTCAGTTTTCAAATTTTTGTAGTTGTAGCAAATAGCAATGACCTATAACATATGTGAAAATCTTAAATCTCTGTAGTGAAGTAATGAAATAAACGTGCACGTGTTGATATTGCACTCTTGAGGTTTCTGTGTGTGTGAGATTTCAAATTAATAGATTGTGGCCCTTTTTTTTTTATTTTTAATTTTAAAAATGTTAGGTGGCCATAATTTCTGCCATGAGGACGCAAATTACGTCCAAAACTAATCAAAATCAGATGCAATTTTTTGCCTCATCTCATCATTGACAAAGACGTTCTCTATTTTGTGGTTAATCCGCTTCTGTTTCTATAATAAGACGTAGAATTCAAAATTCTTTTAAAGAAATTGCTCTCTGTTTTATTTATTTATTTTTATTAAATCCATAAAATGTCTTCGAACTTTCTTTTCTTAATAGTTTTATCTCTTAAACTTGAATTTGTGCAAAACTGATCTCTGAACTCTTATTAGGCTCTTACTGATTACAGTTGTTTAATAAATTGGAAACAAACTATCACTTTTTCTGGGCATTCTCGCAATGTTGTCCTTCATCGAAACTTGTTAAATTCATGAGATGTCCCTAAACTTCCTTCTATCTTTAGAATTGGTCATTGAACCCCCCCCCCCCCTTTTTTTTTTTTTCGTGTTTTTCATATTAGCAAAGGTTAATGGTGATTATCTGTGTCATTAACTTGGTAATTTTGGACACGAGAGACCAGTAGCCGTCGTGTCGGTGTTGGTACAAGAACACAACTGTGGAATATTGTCTCAAAAATGAAGCTAATATAATTTCAACCAAATTAGCTTGCCAAAGGAAACCCTGTCCGACACCATATTTGTTTGACTAAGAATATAGGCACTACGTGTTTGTATTATTACTTCCATTGGTACTTTATCTACTTATAAGTCTAACAGACATATTCCTTATATCTGGTCTTTTTGTGCTTCTTTTGCTTTTTAAAGTGGAAGGGAAAGATGATTCGTTTTGGTTTGTGAATGTTGAATCCTGGTTGTTGACCCTCCGGTCCCCTACAACATTGTCGGCATACCTCCTATAGATATATGTGTATACATATACAGATATATATACATATATATTACAGAGGAAATCTAAGGTTACAAGAATTTTGCATTAAATTCCATTGGATTTACATGCTGTTTGATCTTTACTGTGACTTTAACATAATTGGATAAGTAGCAACTCCTAATTAAAATAGTAAGTATTTTTCTACTACAAAACTGATGCAAAAATTTTTCTTTTCTTTTTTTTTTAAACTATTACAAAATTTTCTTTTTCTTGTCCTTGGCCATTTTTGGGATGAATCATAAACTCAATTACTTTAATGGTAAGTTGTTAAGTTTATGCAACTTTAATCAATTTTCTTTTTTCTCGTAGCTGCAGTGATCATAAACTACTAAAAATATGGCTATAACGGATCCCATCTGAAAAAAAAAAAAAAAAAACTATTGTAGCAATATTTTAAGATTATGAAAAAAGAAAAAGAAACATGGACCAAAATTGCACTAACTTAAAAATTTAAAGACTAAACAAACAATTTATCCTAACTTTAAAGTTGAATCCTATAAAAGTCTTAAACTAATTTCATATTTAATTACATCTAAAAAAGTTTAGGATATACAATTCAACTCAAATCTTAACTATTCGATCTTGTTGAGAAAACAATTCTCAACTGCTATCCGACAAAAAGCTGAGAATTTTTTTACTGCTCGTCTCGTTTTCTTTAATATATTTAATTATTAAAATTGAGTTTGCCTGACACATCACAAGAAAACCGATCTATTTTTCTCTAATTTACGTTCATTCTAATTAAGTAGTGTTTTCCTTAAAAGGGTAGTTTTTCAACCTTGATTGACCTTCTTCATTTTCACCAAACCATGAAAGGAATGAACCAATTGATGTGTATAATTGAGAAAATGGGGTCAGAAGGCCAACACCTAGATCAGGGTGAATCTTCTGTTGTACCACATTATGGAGGCACACAGGAACATTTACAAACTAATTTAATTAATATGCTTGTAAAATTTGTGGGCAACACTGTAGTTTGTGCTATTTTTTGCTGGTGGGCATTCTTATATATTCTTATTCTTGTTTTCATTTCATTTTTTCTAAAAAAGTTTTTCCAACATTTGTAATTGAGATATTTGTTAATGTGAACAAACTAATAATGTACTCAATTTATATATATTTTTTCTTTCTTTCTTTTTCTTTTTGATCTTATAATAACTTGTCACAATATTAAGGAGAAAGTTTTAATTTTAGATAAGGTTGATGCAATAGTTAGTAGTGCCGACCCATCGTTTTCCTAGCAAATTTAATAGGATTTAAAGCATAGTACGTACATGAATAATAAGTCTTCCTTTTTCATTTTTTGGCCGGGTTTTCTTTTGTTTTCATTCACACAATTTCTCAAACGGTTCTTGCTCTAACAACAACCAAAACGTTCGTGTGTGTGTGTGTGTGTGTGTGTGCGTGTATGAATGGAGATATATATATATATATATATATATGACAACGACATCTACATGGCCCTAATTTGGTGCAAAGCTCCTATCGTCTAGTAAGTGGGTAGTGGAATATGGAATTGATCCAAAATGCAAAGCAACAAAAGATCAAACAAAAAGAGTGGCAAAAATATATTGTTCGCCCTGACACCAAAGGCTATTCCAAACCTAGAGGAGTTGAAAAACCTTGTCGTTGTCTTGGTTTACAAAAAAAATTTTGGAGCAGCTTTCTGTGATTTAGATTGACCCACCACCACCACCTATAATTGTATAACTATATATACTAGGGTCATATATTGAACGGGTAATATATATTTATATATATATGTATATATTATTTAACCCCCTATATGGCTATATGATTCTCACATGCATGCTCACGAATCAAGTTGTCGCTCTTTCTTTTAAGGTATCTTCAGCAGCCACAAAAGGAATAATAGAAGCTTGTTATATATATCCATGAGACTTTGAAAAGCGATGGAGTCCATGACACACACATGTGTTATATCTGAGTATGTAGAGCCTAATTATTATCTCGATAATATAATCACCATGTTAGTCGATTGATTTTTAATAACCAGATATGCATTTTTAATTGTCCTGATTTTATTTATATATTGGGCATCGATTTTGGGTATGACGAGTTAGAGAAAAACATAGAAAGAGTAAGAGGCGTGTAGTGAGTGATGATTTTGAAATTTTCTTTTTCATCGTAGTAAAATTTAGTAGTGACTGAAAGTTGATGTAATTCTTATGTATACTGAAAGTTAATTACATATAGTAAATCTTCTATATTCTTATTTAATTATTGTTTTATATTATTATTCTTGATAGGAAAAGATAGCGAAAGATAGGGCCTCTAAATTACCTGTATACACTAAAATCAAATACTATTGGATAGCAAATTGGATAGAATTTTCACTCCCCAACTGTTCTGACAATAAGTTTTGAAATCAAATCTCTATATGGCCCTTAAAAAAAAAAAAAAAAAAAAAAAATCTCTATTTGGCAGAATGAAAGGTTAAAAAGAAGTTTGGGAAATAATTATATATCTATGGAAATAAAAACCTGTTGACGTCTAATGACGTATCATACTGTTTTTTTAACTTAAGAATGATTTGGTTGGGGTTCTCTCAAGAGATAAAAAATTCGAACTTTATATCTTATAATAAAATGTATGAAATTATTGTTAGATTAATCCCCTAATCACGCCTACTGAAGTATCATGAGAGGTCAATAATTGTGATTTTATATAATAATCATTCAAATATTATTCTTAGTATTCTTTATTTTTTTTAGGTTATTGTGTAATGGCGGTGTATGTAATTTGTTTATATATATATATATATACACATGACCCACACGGGTGTCTTAATTTTTGACAAAATGATTGAGCTTTGAACTTTGCCCGGCGACTGAGTACTGCCCCCAATGTGTGTGTGTGTGGGTGTGTTTTTTTTTTTTTTTTTTTTTTTTTTTTTGGGTATGGCCTTATATAGCTTAGGAGAGGAGTGCCCTCTATAAAACCGTCCCAGTACATTTTATGAAACACACAAATAATCAAATTAAGGTTTTTGAAAAATTTATTAAATTCAATCAATGTAATTTGTTTACACACACACACACACGACCCACACGGGTATATTAATTTTGACAATATGATTGAGCTTTGAACTTTGCCCGGCGACTGAGAACTGCCGCCAATGTGTGTGTGTGTGTTTTTTTTTTAATTAATTAATTAATTTTTTTTAATTTTATTTTCGGTATGGCCTTATATTGCTTAGGAGAGGAGTGCCCTCTATAAAACCGTCCCAATACATTTTATCAAACACACAAATAATCAAATTAAGGTTTTTGAAAAATTAACTAAATTCAATCAATGTTTGATTATTAAACAAATTTGGACCCCCCCCCCCCCCCCCTTAAAAAGAAGACCCTACAATATTCCTCCCTCTCTCTCTCCTCATTTTTTCTCTCTCTCTCTCTCACAAATAATGGAGAGGCCAGCCAAGTACTAAGCCTTTTGGAAGGACTCAATGCATGGAGGGAAAATGGAGCCCGCATAAAGATCATGCATATGCCAGAAAATCAGCATCTGTGACTTTGGGTCGTATAATCTTCTTTCATATTTAAAACTATGCCACCATTTTGAGCCCAAAAAAAAAAAAAAATCACAATCTCAACCCCACCCCACCTCTCTATTATGATATATACTTAACAATACATATTTAATGCATTATTTTTCACATTTAAAATATAACTTAAATTGTCATCTCCCATTTGGGGCTATATGGGGCTACTTAATTAATTAATTCAGTTTGGAGGAAAATATGAACATTTACACATATATATATATATATATTTAGCTTGTGTGTTCGGATCAAAATTTGCCTTATGTGTAAAGAGCACTAAATATGAGGGTAAGTTTCGAAAAGGACAGGCACATATATAACCGCACATATATATATATATATATATATGTAACAATGATAATAAGTTAGACAACATGGAGAGATTAAGATAATTAACACAAGAATTAGTTACACGCATTACATTATTTCAACTCCTCTTGAAACAATTACAAAGGTTAAAAAAAAATTACTAATGACAAAAGGGGAAAAAAAAAATAGTACAGAGAGATATTCAAGAACTCAAAGAGAGACGAAAAAAAAAAAAAACAGCTATATATATCCCTAGGGGTTTTTTCAATTTTAAATCATAATTGCCTGGTCATTCAAAAAAAAAAAAAACTTCAATTCTCAAACCTTCACATGAATTCCTGTTTTATATCAACATATATCTTTTGTGACCTGTGTATAATTGTATAGATAACCCAAAAAATGAAAACAAAAATAAAATAAAAATAAAACCAAAAAAAAAAGGGGAAAAAAAAAAAGAGAAAAGAATTGATGAATATACATGACTGACTTTGATTTTCATATATGCTGGAAAACATCATGAAAATTAGCACCTGTTAAATCTTCTGAAAGCGACGTTAATGGATAGCTACTGATCAGATGATGATGATCATGATGATCATGATGAAGCTGCACAGCTGATGATTCTTGCCATGACGACCCACTCGTTGTCCTCATCATGATCTCCTCCGTTTTAACGCCGCAGTTTATTAGCTGAAACTGTTGGAAAATGGACTCCAATTTGTTGTCGGCGTCCCAACCGAAATTAGTACCCGCACTATGATTACTATTATTTTCGTTATTGATTTGCAAACCGGCGTAATTGCTGACGTTGGAGCTGTTGCTGGAGTTGCTCTCCTTGACCTCGCTCAAGAAGTAGGAGCTCGCCGCCGCCCCTCGCGACGCCGAGTTGTCGGCGAAGTCCGTAGCCGACATGTTTCCTTGGCCGCCGCCGTCGGAGCTCGCCAAGCTCGGCATTGAAGTGAAGCCATTGGTGAAGCTTGACGCTGCTGTGTTGTGGTGATTGTGGTTATTTTGATGACGATCGTCATAGTACGGCCTCATTGAGGAGTGGAATTGCGAAACGAGATGGTCCGAGGCCTCATTCATGGTACAACTTTGATCAAATAAGAAGTAGTTGTTGTTGTTCATGAGGTTTGATCCGCCGGCGGTGGCGGTGGCGGCGGAGGTGTCGAAGTAAGCGGAGTCGGAAGCGAGGAATGCCGGAGCGTGTGAGACCAATGTTGAAGTGGTGGTGGGAAGTGAGGACATAATTCCTTCGTGGAAGTTTGGGACTATTGGTAAAGATTGATCCTTCAGTTGGTCTCTGTTACCATTGTTGTTGTGGTTCTTCATTTTACCGTCTTTAATGATCACTTCATCGTCGTTTATCGGTTTGTGTGTCGTTGGGTCTATGCCTTGCTTCATCAGCTTCTTCTTTAGGCATGAATTCCAGAAGTTTTTAATCTCATTGTCAGTTCTTCCTGGTAATTGTGCCGCAATTTGTGCCCACCTGAAAAAAAAAAAATTTTCAAAATTTTGAAAATTTAGGATTTACTCCATTTCCCATTTTGTCTTAAAATCAAAACCCAGATATAATTTAATCAATTTAGTAATAATTACCTGTTGCCAAGAACTTCATGAAGACTAATAATGAGATCTTCCTCTTGTTGAGAGAACATTCCCCTCTTCAAATCTGGCCTTAAGTAGTTTATCCATCTTAATCTGCAACTCTTTCCACACCTCTGCAACCCTGCAAAATTATAATTTGGTCATTACATATTTATATATATATATGTGTGTGTATGTGTATGTATAGTTGTGCAACTATGATTTGAAATTCCATATTTACCAGCAAGCTTAGGAACTGAACTCCAGCAACCGACACCGAATCGAGTGATGTAATTGAAGAGTTTCTCATCCTCTTCAGGTGACCAAAGACCTTTCCTTAACTTCTGCTTCAAACAACAAGAGTGACGTCCCATGTTTCTCCTTTTTTTTTTCTTTTTTTTTTTTTTCTTGTAAAGGAAAACGATGTGTGTGCTTGTGTGTGTGCGTATATATTTATATGTGTGTGTGTGTGTGTATGATATGAAAGTTTGAAATAACCCCCCGGTTTGTTGTTTGATCAATGAAAGAGGGAGTGGTACTAGGACAAGAGGGAAAATATATTTGAGCTTTGAGGTGGGAAGAGGAATATATGTCTATGTCTGAAACAAGTGGGAAAATATCAAGAATAGTTTCTTATGATGATATAAAGGGAAAGAGAGATATATAATCATATACTTAGAATTCAAGTCATAGAGAGAGAAAGAGGAGAGAGAAAGATAGGAAGGTGAAATAATCAAGTGGGTTTTACGCAAATCTGGTGCCGCTTTTGCATTGGACTGGATTGGTTTTTAAGATATCTCTATGATGATCATCTCTAAATAAAGTTTAATTAATAAATTAAAAGCAAAAAAAAAAAAGTTTAGATATATTTATAAATATATCGAGGCTAACATTACTTAATTATGATATAAGGGTGAATTCCAAAAAAACTTCAAAATTAGTTTTTTTTTTTTTTGGTTTAAAGTTAAAAACGTTATCAAATCAAATGGGGACCCTTTTTCATTTACTGTTGCTTGCATAAATGGAAGACCTTAAGGGCGTCAATTTAATTGATCACATGTGCTAATTATATATGTTGTGTATGCATTTAGAGCCACTCAATCACTTAATTAATTAAGTTTAAAATTAATTAAGTGTTGAGGCTTTACTATGTTGAGTATGATTTTGAACCATTTGACTTAAATATATGGCTAGAAATTCATGAAATGTTTACGTTGAAATGGAAAATATATGTGGACTAATTCAATAAATTTATGTTCACGTGGAAGGAGAAATTACTAGAAGATAGAAGAAGTTATAATTTCTATGTACATATATAGGTTTTCTAAACTTATAATAAAAAATTATAAAAAATAAAACAGTGTATACATACACGCACATATAAATATATATATATATATATATATATGTTTAAGGCTTGCTTGCCAGCTATACCGTACGCAGTGAATAATGCATTTGGGGCATGGAAAATAATATAATTAATAGTATATATTATGTAAACAAGATTTTTCCAATGAATACTTTTGGGATTATAAATTCAGCCGACACCGCTGCAGCGAGAGCCGTGGGCTCCATGTAATACATTTGACTATTAAGATAAGGGGACAATATTGCAACAAAATACGGTAAATCGACAACCAAGGAAAATAAGAAAAAGGCAAAAGAGAAAACGACACATTTCAGAGGAAAAAAAGAGAGAGAGAGAGAGAGAGAGATAAAGTGAAAGAGAAAGAGAAAGATAAATATATAGTCAATGAAGAATTTTCTTTTTTTTTTTTTTTCTTTTTTTTACTTTTGGAATACTATTCTTAGTCAGAATATACAGGATGAGTTTTTCCAACAAGAAATCGATTTAAAAAAAAAGTGTTTAATAATTTTCTCTCTCTGTTGATTTTTTTTAATTTAATATTTTATAATCAATTCATTCACTGAATCACTTTTCAAAACATTTGTTTCTTTCTCTTAAATATGAAAGCATGGTCGCTTGCAAATTTCATGTTATTCCACATATATAAATGAAAAAGAACGTATTTACTAATAAGATCTAATGATTATTTGACACCTAATTTGATCATCAAAGTTAATATTCAAAGATCAAAAGAGTCAAGCATATTTATTTATGTGAATTTACTAACTAGGCTGTTTTGATAAGAAAGATATTTATTTATTCACTAAAAGTAGCAAAATTGTCTACTAGGCTAGCTATATTTTCAATGTCTAGAATAATTTTTCCCATTTGAAGGCATCTAGCTTATCAACTTCTTAATTTCCCTAAAAATTTACCACTGAAATTTAGGAGTTGGTTTAAGAGAAGGCAAAAAGGGTTGAGAATTGATAGGGCACACAAGTTGTACATATGGTCCCAAACATACAAGTTCATGTGCATTTTCCCAAAGGGTAAAAAAAAAAAAAAAAAAAAAAAAGGAAAAAGAAAAACATTGAATCTCCTCTTCTGTTATCTTTTCCAATAAATGAACAGGAATTTAAATGAAAATGAAAAAGATAGAACTAGAAGGCCCCCCAAGGAGCAAATTTATTAGAAAATATACAAAAACAAAAAAATTAAAAAAAGGAAAAAAAAAAAGAAAATATGAAAAAAAAAAATCTGAAAAAAGAGTGAGAGAGATTTATTTGCCTCCCCCACATGATCCCTGTATTATTAACTTATGGTCAAAATTACGGATTTAGTTGTACCGTACAAGCAACTTATCAAATATTCAACGATAGATAAATCAATTTAGTCTGTTGAAATTTAGGCAGTTTTTATCGTATGAAATTAACTAATAAAAAAGTTTCAACGGTTCATATCTTGTCAATCATGATCTAATGCCAAAACAACATGACATGATATAAATATGGAATCCTGAGCGTTACTAAAGAAGTTTTTCAAATGTTAATAGAAATATTTGTAGAAGACCCTTCAAATATCTCTTTATTAGAAACGTGTAACATCAGTTTCACTAAATATGTTAACGATAAAAATGCATAAGGATTTGATCCCAAACATTATGTATTGAGTATTAAATTGATAGAAATTAAAGAAATTTTCATATTCAAGATCCTCAACACTCATTTTTTTTCCACAAACCCATTAGGGTAATCTTTTACAAATCTAGGCTACACTTGATGGTAGAGGGCACAAAGATTAGCATAACGATCATGTAACTAGGATGGGGGACTTTCATGATCTCTCACCATTATTGTGCCACGTGTCATGTCACCGTCAAATCACAATAGGATCGGGCACATTGTATAAAAATCTCAGACTTGAATGAAGTCTTAATGATTGGGGGGGGGGGGGGGGTTGATAGACGTTACCATGACCGACAGTTACACGTAGGATTAGAGATTATAAATCGCATTTAAATATATCTTGGAAAATACGCAGCCAACCAGCCAGACACTTAGCCCTATTCCCCACTGCCATTCACATCCATATAATATGTATATATATATAATTATATATATAAATATAATATCACCAATTGGTGTACAGACTTTTATTGCCCTACACCTTTTCTTGTCTGTCTGTGATAATTCTAAGGGTCACAGCCTAAACAGATTGTTCTTCACCTCTATTGTTATTATTTTTATAATTTATTGTTAACACTAATTTATTATTATTATTGTTAATATTATTAAGTATGTTTAACCTTATGTGGATTCCCCTCTTGATGTCTTTGACTTTGTTTAGATGGTGATGATCAAGAACAAAATTTGGGATTGATGGGCTAATTTTTGGATTTTTTGGAGTTTTCAAGAAAAAGCATGGAAAGAGAGCTCGGTTTTTATGTGATCACGCTACTGAACAAACTAAAACATGAGGGGGTTAGATATGGTTTAAATAATTAGTATGAAGGGATTATAATTTTCTTTATGGGAGGGTTGTTGAGATTTTGACGATTACACGTGAAATAAAATAAATTGTTGTTTGCCGGAGGAAAGTATTTCATCGTCAGCGTAGGGTTTATGTTAAGTAGTTAATCAAATCACATTACTAATTTGTCGTTTTGCTATTCGGTTGGAATAGACTAATGATTATTGACATACATATAATAATATTCGATCAAGAAGTATTAGTTTAGATCCATTTGTTAATTAAGATTGTCAAACATGGATTGCTTAACATAAACAAATTGATTTTTTTTTTTTTAAACGGCGTTCCCTCGTGAGAAACACTTTGTGTTACTCTAATGATACGAAAAATAACTTTTGAGTTTGACTTTTTTTCAGGATCATTTTTCAAGTTCGAAAGCTACTTTTCAATTTCTTAAATCATGATAATAAATCACAGCATTGTAATTTCGTGAAACAAATAAAGTTTAACATTACAATATGGAGCCTTTTCCTTTCCTTTCTTTTTCTTTTTCTTTTTCTTTTTCTTTTTTGTCGCTGAAAACTTTGCTAAATGGAGCTTGTACACACGTAATGTGTGTACTTATCAAATTCTTCTGGCTAATTCTATGACGGCATTTAATTATAACCGTTTGATTTTTATTTAAAAAAAAAAAAACCAAATTGACATTAGAATATGTATTATATTTTTTTATTTTAAATTTATAGACATATGCATGTATATATATGCATAAAATACATATGTTTGAGGGGAAAAAAAAAAAAAAGAGGATAAAATATCTTAACGAGCATAGTGTGGTGACATTTCAAACTTCCTTTTCAAGGGATTATGATAATTAATATAGTACATATACAATTTTATTATGTGCTCTAATATTATACGTACTAGCTCTGAAAGCGATGTTCTATTAAAAAAAAAGAAGCATATATAATAGGACTTAAAAGAACAAACAATTTGATTTTTTTTTATTTTTCCATATAATAATGTCAATAGAATATACACAAATTCAAACCTGAGATATTATTCGCAAACTATACATATACACACACTAAACGTAATATATATATATATATTTTTAAGGGATCTCATTTTTTACTCATTTGATTCACACTTGAAACTTACATATGTCAATAGGATACACAAATTCAAACCTCAAATATATTACAAACTATATATACGCGCACACACACACACACACTAAACGTAATCGTTTTTTTTTTTTTTTGGGGCTCAAGGATCTCATTTTTTTACTCATTTGATTCACTTGGAACTTACATATGCGCGCGCGCACACACACACACTGGTCCCCCAAGAGGAGTCCAAAAGTATAATTTGACCTGAGGGCATGTGTATTTAATAAGCACCATTGAATTCAAGAGTAATTCTAACCACGATAAGTTTAGTATAAAATCAGCCATATGAAAGAAAGTACTACCACATAAATTTTGACACCTAATTTTGGGTCCCCAAAAAATGATTGTTAAATAGTAGAGGGAAATACTTTTGACAAGCAAACCTTTTGATAGGCTCTCTTAGGGTCCCCTTCCCTAGTCTCTTGCGTACGTAAAATATTCTTTTAAAACTATTAAAGAAAGCCATTAATACACACACACACACACACACACACACATATATAGGTTAATTATTAGTAAGCTCATGATAAGAAAATTGGTTAACTATATAGAGAAAGTGTATAAATTTAAATACCTAAAGTGGTGGACATGTGTGTGTATATGAGCTAGAGTGTGTGATTATATAGTTGCACTTTTTATATTTTACTTTACTGATGAAAGTAACTTTAGAAATTGTCAAAATACCCCACGCCTTGTCTCTCTTTTACCTAAACAAATACTAGATCATGAATGATTGCATATATATATATATATATATCAAGTAGCACAAAAAGAAGATATGAGAAATAGAATATTGTAGATATGAAGGTTTCACTTGGTGGCTTGATTAGGGGGCACATGGGGGAGTTAATTGGCTCATCCTTTGCAAACCCAATTTGATTTAATAGGTGGGTGACTTAAAATCATATCCTAAATTTGGCCCACCAATCTTCATTAATATTGATGCCAAGATTACGTGGTTGAAAGTAAATATATAATGATATTACCAAGATATTTTTCTTTAAAATACCTTATTGATAGATACAGTTTTAAACGATGATCAAAATTTAGGGTCCGTTTGATGAATGAGTTTAAGTTGAAAAAGTACAGTTTGAATTAAAAATTTTTGTTGACTTTTTAGAAAAGACAAAAACTTTTTCAGAAAAAGACAAAAATTGAGATGAAAAAATACAGTTTGAGTTAAATTGTCAAACGAGGTCTTAATTAAGTTTCGTTAAACTACTCTTAGAAAGAATGAGAAAAAGAAAAAGGAAAAGAAAAAGAAAAAGAAATGATGTGATTTTAATTTTTGATCCTATAAGACTCACTTGATGTTGTAGGAATAGTAATGCAATATTTATAGGTCAGAAAAATTGTAACCGATAGAAGAGATGTAATCACATCTTGTAATGAGAACCTCAAACGACTATATTTGGAAATCTAGTACTTCATATATTAATTACTTTTTTGAGCCTTTATTTCGAATAGTCGTTTATAAATCTGTGAACGCACTAATAAAGGGTAGTTATATATACTATTTAGGATCCAAAACCGCACGGACTCACCCAATTGTAAGTATGCTCTTGCTTGATTTGATCTGAAAAAATAATGCAATCAACGTCATGTCTCTAAAGTGGATGGTACGAGTGGTAGGACTGCGAGAGGCGCGTATATAGGAGTTTGGGATTGGAGATTTTGTCCATGACAAGTACAAGACTAAGAAATAATACAAGACTTGCAATAAATGAATCTGTCTGGCTAGCTAGCTCTTTATATAATTCTGAAAGAGCGGATCTTGAAAGATGAAAGACAAGGATAGCATATAGCGCAACTCTTGGCATGCAAATTGTTGTTGGTCTTATCAAATATATAAATATATATAAATATATATTGATTAGTCTCATATCCCACATTCTTTGTAAACCAGTACTTACGGGGATTTTTTTTTTTTAAATAAGTTTTATGTAATTTTCAGTTGATGCTAATATAATTTTATGTACAACTAAATGCGTACATAACTTTAACCTAAGTCTATAACATTTATTTTGTGATCCTGAAATGCTAATTAAACGAGTGTTACACGAATTTAACTTATTGGTACATAACATTGACTTCAATTATTACACATACTGAATAGATCGACACATGTGGTACTGTAGAAAAAGACTATTTCTATATATACTATACATAAATATTTATATATGAATGTGAGCGTACGTGTAAACGGTCATGGTCGGTGAAATAACTCCTTCCCTTTGTGGTGATCATGAAATACACACACACACACACAAATATATATACATGTATATATATATATCTTGCAGAGTTTTGAGGCTGTCCTCGTTGTGGTCAAGAGTGGGACTTTTTTAGTGTGAGTAAATTGCAACCTATGGCTTAAGTCTCAAGAACTGTACGCAATATCAAACACACAAAAAACTATCCAGGGTCCTCGTATTGTAACGTCACCTAATTGATACGCCCGACATGATCTATCTCTATTCTCTACCTCTCACTTCTCTCTCTCTCTCTCTCTCTCTCTCTATATATATATATATATTATAAATTTGTACACTATATATGTAGATAAATATTTATATAATATTTATATCTTACGGCTGCCCATATTTTTGGTTTGGTGTACTGACACCTAAGAGCTCGTGTGTGGCTACGTCACCATGATGTTCCCGACATAAGACACCTCATTCACGGTCCACCTCACGTCCCCTCTCTCTCTCTCTCTCTCTCTCTAATTAACAATGTGTAATTCTCTTTTGTAGGGCTAGAAAAAAACGAAGAGATTTCATTTTCATAACAAGTTTACGGAGATAAATCAAAGGAAGCAATCATGATAGAAAAGCATCTTTGAATAATTCTAGTATTATAATATAATAGATCAAATGATATAATTGCGAGTTTGTGATCACAATAATTATAGTTAACTAGTCTCGATATATTTACATATATATATATATATATACATGTCACATTTTGAAAGCTTTAGTTTCAAGCATTTTGAACATATGTGTGTATACAATGCATATGTCACTAAAGTAATAAAAAGAGAGATACAAACTTACCCATGATGATCACTTGCTAGACAATAAGATGTTGAAAGGAAACTCCTTTTTGGCATATAGATAAAGTTTCCCTAAAATAGTTTTCCCCCCATGTTTTTTAACTTTCCCTTTATTTTGGTATATTCTGAAATTTTATATAATAGAATTTATCATTTTTACTTTTTGACATGGTCCTAATGGTTAATGATGTATAACACTAAAATAATTAATATGTAACACCTTTGTTGCTACATGTTTTATTATAATAACAGCCCCAAATTATAGTATGTTACAGTTCACATAAAGTACATATAAAATCAAAGAAAGTTATATAAATAAGTTTCAAAAAAAAAAAAAAAAAACTAACATTTCGCATATATGTAGGGCTATCGGACAATAGATTATTCCATACATGTATATATGAATACTCTTTTGTCTTGCAGTCGTACCTGCATCTAACAAATATATCTTTTTTTTTTATTTGTATGCATATAACTACTAGTTGATTTACATGCAATATTATTTGACTTTTTACGTAATATGATACTATTTGAAGTTATTAGTGTTAAAAAAAATACGACTAGAAATGTTACACAATAACGATCTTAGGATTATATGTAAATATATACTTCATGCATTGTCATAAAAATCTTTATTGTTTTCTTTTTTAATGATATGAGGCCTAAAATTTTCACTTATTAAAGATATAAATGAAAATGCTTTTAGGTTTCGGACCTGAGAATTCTTACTTATATATCTCTTCTTTTTCTTGTTGAGCTAACCCTAATATATATCTATCTATAACATTCTTTAAAAGAGTAAATGAAGACTTTCGTCCTTCTTTTTACATTTGTCGTGTGACAGTCACATCATTATTACGTGTTAATCACGTCAATGTCACGTTATCATCGTTCTGCATAACACGTACTTATCCACTAATATATATATGTATATATATAAAGATATATGCAAATTATATATGTGAGCTAGAGTAAGATAAGGTTAAAGTCACAGCAGATATATATATATATCATTGCCCCATGCGCAAATGATCAGTACTGGCTACATATGGTTTTTGTCGTCAACAAAGGAATTGATTCTTTTCCTGGCCCAAGAAAGATTAAAAATTTTGTGTATCAATAATGGTTCACCCATTAATTGAGCAGAAGATCAAGCTCAAACTGCATATATATGACGTGCCAGCTATATATGCTTCAAGATTGAAAATCAAATTTAAGGATAAGTTGAATATTTTCAAGCTATACATTATTCATATATGCGCACAGCTTCTGTTTTATATGTATAGATAATGTATACTGACTCAATTCAATTAACTTGATAAATTGTGTTCTATTTTCCTATGATACATATGTACTTGCATATATGTGTGTGTGTATAGTCAACTAGTACTGACAAAACAAACAAGAGTAGTAGCTAAATCCAATAATACAATGAACCGTGTGTGTCCCTCCTTGAGGATGAGTACTGAAGACAATATTTTGGATTATATATTTCTGCAACTACACCAAAAATGGCCTTTAAAAAATGATTGAAACGAGGAAAACAATATAATACAATTAATATTCATAATAATAATGGTTTCTTTCATTTGATCAAGAAGATTGCCGATCTGCAAAAACATCATGATTACATTCACCCCTTTTGATAAAATTAAACAATAAAAAATAATTTGGGAAGCGAAATAACTTGATTAATATCTATAGATTTTATAGTGTGCATGTGGATTTTTTTTTTCTTTCAAACACTAAATATATGTAGATATATGAAATAGTGCCTTGAAGCATAAAATTAGTCTTTCCTTTATTTAATACTACTTTACTATGAGACAACAGCTGTATTTTATTTCCCAACCCCACTGTGATTAGGAGTAGGGACATGAATAATTTTGATTTGGATTAAAAATTTGGTAGCTTTCTTCTTCTCGAGAGAGAGATATATACATATATATATATATATATATGCATCTGCAGATATATATATATATATATATATTTATTGTGTGTAGAAGTTATGACACGTCTAATTTGTGGGGGTATGTGAACTGGATATTGTGGACTCGATTTTAGGTCAGATGCATCAACGATGGTAATCGAAAGGGGTACATTCTGATGAAGGACCACAAGAGAATTATACATGTATACAGAAGACCTTTCTACGATAGGATACATTCTATCGGTGGGGAATGTCTTCGAATATGTACGTATAAAATCTTATCAAAATCACATTAAAATTAATTAAAAAAATATATAAAACAAATATATGATACAAATATGATGGTTAAGGATAAAATATTATGAAATATAACCTTTGTTTGAGACACTAAATTATATTTAAGACCTTTTCACGATAGGATGTCGTATTGATGTGACATATTTCTTAACAGAAAATGATATGAATATCATATTAAAATAAAGTATTTGTCATAACTTATCTTAGAATTCTCTATACAATACGTTATATTATATTGTATAAGTGTGGAATTATTATAGTACTTTTAAAAGGGGGGACATTAGAAACCACCGGTATTTTTCCTATAGAAAGGCAATGTCCTTTTCAAGGAGAGTCTTAATCAACCAACAATAAAGCTTCCTTTTCAAGAGATGATGATCACAAAATGATAGTGAAAGTAAAGCTTTGGAAACCCATTTCTTTCCCTTCATCCTTCCCCCAAATGATTAGGTCCTTTGCCTATATGGGTCTCTGATAACTTTTTTGCGTTGTCCCCGTTGAAAAGATTAAAAAGAATATTTCTTGTCGTGAAAATAATCAATTAATTGTTTGGCTCATCACACCCCCCATGACAAGCTACCGGTTTCATATTATTGCACATTGACAATTGAAATTTGACAAATCCAATGCCATTAATTATGAGGCATAATTAACTTTCCCCCACATATTCTCTTCACTTACAACATTATAGGAAATATCTCAAATTGGATATTAACTTTCTATTTAAAAAATTGTGAGTTGATTTACATGTAACTTTTTATAAAATAATGTATAATATGTTATTATTTAAAACTATTACTGAAGACAACACACATTATCGAAAAATATTATAGTTAGAATTAAATGATTACTACATTAACAGTCATTAAAAGTTACTCGTGTTGTTTCATAAGAGTACCTGATATGAGACAAAGTGTATAGTTATACACACACAAATGGTCTATATATATATATATATATGGCAACATAATGTATCATATGTGTACACAAAAGTTTACAACATTTGAAATAACACCCAAGTCTTGCAGATGCATGCATTGTTAAATTTGTTTTGTCATGCACACACAAGGGCAAAATGAATAAATAAACAAATGAAATAAATAACTTTTTTAAATGAAGAAAAGAAACAGCTGGTTTCAGAATAAGATTAAATGAATAAAGTGTTAATTTGCGTAAAATTTGAGCCGAATTAGTTAATTAATGGCCGAGTAGGTGATAATGTGTTTTTTCTTCCACAATTTTTTTTTATCCCTTCATAATTTCAGTGGAAAATACTTCATGTGACATAATTGCCTTAGTTAGCTTCAAAATGGGGTTATAAATAACTTGGTTTCCAACTTGTTATTAAGGTGAACAGTTTGAAAAGATTCCCTTGGTCCCTCTTTGGAGTGTCCATCCATGCATCTAATCCGCTAACAATCAAGTCAAAAGTTGCAATTAGAGTGCCTTGAGAACAAAAACCTTCCAGAGTCTAATCACAATGGCCTAGCAAAGGAGATAACCCTAATTAAAGTTTCATGTCTCTAATTGATAACCCCTCAAAAACAATTTGATTTGACACCAATATAAACACTAATTAACACCTTTAGTTGTACTATTTGGTCCACATTGTGCCTACTACTCTTGTAATCCCATTTACCGCTTTAATTATCACAAGCCTAGATCCATACATAAGCCGACACTTAAAAAAGTTGTAAAATTATGCGACATGAGCCTCTTCACAAATCACCACTTTTTTTAGCTTTCAATATGATAAGAAATCCCTTCAGTAATGTATATTTTTAACACTACATCTGTTCAAATCACGTCAAAATAGAAAAACATGTAAACTAACAAAATATAGAGGGTGTTTGGCACACCATTTTAAAACACTCATCTCAAAATTTTTTTTGTCTTTTTCTCTAAAAATTTTTGTCTTTTTCTCAAAAAGTTTTTTGTCTTTTCTGAAGATTCAAAAAAATTTACTATTAAAATTTAAAAATCTCAACTCAAACTACTTCACCAAACACCACTATAATGTATATCGAACCAGATTGATCAAAACAGAGCCTGTTAGTATGAGTACTTTTTCATACTGTATTATAGATTTCTCTTCCCCCCCCCCCCTCTCTATATTAATATTGTCGTACGGCCAGAATGGTTGAAGGCTAAAGGGCCGTTTGATAGGAAAGTTTAAACTTAAGTTTTAAACTCAAATTTTTATCTTTTTCCTCAAAAGTTTTTTGTCTTTTCTGAAAAAGTTTTTTGTCTTTTTTAAAAAGTCAACAAAAATTATTATTCAAATTTAAAAATTTCAACTCAAACTCATTCACCAAATGGACCCTAAAAGTCTTTTTCAATATATATTTGCTCACTGATAACGTCACTCAACTTAACTTGGAAATTGTATGATTGAAATTTAAAAATTCCCACTAGGCACGCAACAATCTTTAGAGAAAAAGAAAAATAAATAAATAAATAAATATTTTTTGTGGTGATCATTTATTTGTTACATGATATGTTGGAAGTCAAAGATCTCCGAATATTTTGTTGCCTGAAAGAGTTAAAATTTCAGCATAGACCATAATCTATAATTGATACATTGGACTTTTATCATGTATTTCAATTATAAATTTGTTTTAATTTAAAAGAAATTTAAAGTTATATGTAAAGTTGTTTTGTTTAGACCAAGATTCTTATTTTTTTTCCGCGAAATTATGTCGATTCTTTCTGTCTCGAATAGCTGATAATTATCAGCTCTCAAATAATAATTAAGGAGTTATTTTTTTCATGAGTTTTCGTTATTTTCACTTTCTCATGTCATAATAATTTACTCGCAATTATCAGCTGACAAAATTAAAAATTCCAAATTATTAGTTCACATGTATGTCATGGATGTTATCAGAAAGTTTTGCTAAAGACACATCATGAGTTGATCTTTTTTTTTTTTTAATCTTTTATTTTTATTAAAGTTCTATATAGGGAGTAATGGTAAAATTAAATGATGCAAATGAGTTTCTTCAAATTAATATCTTAAATTATCCCTATTGTCCCGAATTTCCTACTTTGAAATGTAATATATAATTTCATTCTCTGTGATTATAATTATTAGATTGTGAATTTGTCTTATAAATTATTAAATTTTTATAGTATTTAATATGTCAATTGGGCAAATCTCCCATTGAGTTAGTTTTCGTGAATAAGTTATACCCAAGCTCATTACCTGTTATCAAAATCAGATTGTAGGTAATGATAGGTTAGTTATGGTGATGTTTATAGATAGACTGTGCATCTTGAAATTTTTTTTTTTTAAATCTAGTTATTAAAACTCATTTTATCTAAATACTAAAAGTTTATTTTTACGAGTTGCCAAGCTTATTATAGTGACAATAAGAAGCAAAAATAGCATTAGAAATAATATTTTGTCTTGGAGTACAAAAGTAAGTTGATGTTATTTTTCTCACTTTTTATATTGCAAATATAACATTGATATGGGATAATCATGGTCTAACAGAAATCAAATGTCAAGATTTAACAGTAACTATAATGGGAAGTTAAATAATGGCTAAATTTTGACATTTACATAATGGAAGTGGTTTTTCTACCCAAATACCAAATTTTGACTTTAAGACAAGAATTTGGTATTGCAAACTTTTCACACAATTTTTGTGTATAACGTTATTGTGGACATATACATTAGAGATCAGTTAATGGAAATCAAAAGTCAAAACTTTACCTAAATTGCAAAATTTGACTTTAACACAAGAATTTAATATTGCATTATAGTGCAAATTTTAGAAAAGTTAAAAATTCAAATTGAATTCGATTTGAATAACGGATTTTCAATTCCAATATTTGCACCAAACAAGTGCTTGGCGATTGTATTTGGTGGGATTGTGATTCTAAATATGAAGGTTGAAAGAAAGAGAAAAGTGGTGAAATTTCGAGATAATGTTTGCTGCGTTTATGGGTTTGTGTCCATATATATATATATATATATATATATATATATAGTCATGGAGGAGGCTAATTTGTTACAATATTGGGAAAAGAGAGAGCCCAATAGAAAGTAGGGACTTTAACGAGATGATTTTACAGATTTATACAAAGTAGCCTATCTTCAACCTTTTTATCAATGGGAGTGAACGTGCTACATAAATTTGGTAACCTATCGTGGTGCTAAAGGTAGTCCGCCATGATACCAGAAGTATCCTTCCATTGTTTATGTTATCGATGGTAGTCTCTACTATTGATTGGGTTACCGACGGTCAGTAACGAAAGATATTTAATAAACATAAATCCGTAGAAACAAAATAAGGGAAAGACTTTATAACAAGTAAAGGGATAGAAATTTACGTAACGTAGTACGTGTCCCATGAATTTTTTTGTAGTAACATCGTAATAACTCTTTTTAGATAGTAAAAATGGATCCACCACCTATTAGTGTGCAGTGTCATTTTCCACAATATGAGTGTGAGGCCACTTGTGGGAGGATTTAGGAAGCTTGATTTAACGAGATAAAAAGACAAAATTGTTTTCTTTTTAAATCACTTCCCTAACTCTCTTTTTGGATAGAAAAAAAGGTTAGACGTTTTTTCTTAAAATGAAAATGATATGTATCAAACCAAAATGGTATAAAATGAGGCTTCATAAGTGATACTGGGACTAATTTACAGACCCATGTCTCCTTTTATGTTCATGTGATAATATCATGACACGTCAATTAAAATGTGATGTCAATTAAACATTATGTCAAATCCACTAAAAGCTCATGTAAATTAAAATATTAGAAAGTCATGTTATATAACATATTTTTATAGGTACTTCTAAAGTTTATAGTAGATTTTTAAAAGATGATAACTTATAGTATATTTTTGTGGGTAAATTCTTGAATTTCTTAGTAAATAACATATTTATTAGTAACAGTTTTTAATTTTTGATAACATATTTTTAAAAGAGAGAAGGAGAGAGGAGGAGAGAGGGAGAGGAAGGAGGAGGATGGATATTTGATATCGTTTGTAGTTATAAATTTGATTATACTATTTAGCATCGTAATTAAAATTTACAATATTACTATAATTAAAAATGCTATTTAGTAGACAACTGAACCTAATTTACGGATTTAACTCCGGTGTCCTCTTATTCTTGTCTTTTTCATATTCCTCCGATAATATAACGTCATGTCGATTAAATATCTATATTTAATTATAATATCATATTACATTAATTTAAAAAATCACGTTACATACATAGATGTCATAATAATATTAATAATATTAGAGCGACGTGAACAAAGACAAAAAAATAAAGGAACCTATAAACAAATCCCCAAATGACACCATGTAGCATCACCCTCGCAGGTCCTTAAGTAGACTTGGGCCATAATGCTGGCCCAATGATACCAGTAAGCCCATCACTGTTGATCTAATTGGACCATTTCGTAGCCCATTTTTAATTGGGCTTTCTCTCAAATCAGCCCAGGACCCAAATAGACTCACTCTCTCTCTCTCTCTGTCATCACAGACACGGTTAGTCTCCCCTCCGGACCCTCCTTCGTCTTCGTCTCGACACAGAGGAGAGAGAGAGAGAGAGAGAGAGAAAGAGAGTAAAGCAAAAAAAAGCCCGCTGGTTTTTCATTTTTCATTTTTATTTTTTATTTTTGGATTTTATTTTTCTTGAGAGAAATGGAAAGTAGTGGCGGCGCGTCGCTGGCGTCGGTTGGGACGGACGCGAAGAAGCGGCGCGTGAGCTACTTCTACGAGCCGACGATCGGAGACTACTACTACGGGCAGGGGCATCCGATGAAGCCCCACCGGATCAGGATGGCCCACAACCTGATCGTGCACTACGGCCTCCACCGTCGGATGGAGATCAGCCGGCCCTTCCTTGCCACCGCCTCCGACGTCCGCCTCTTCCACTCCCCTGACTACGTCGACTTCCTCTCCTCCGTCACCCCCGCCACCCTCTCCGACTCCTCCTTCTCCCGCCACCTCAAGCGCTTCAACGTCGGCGAGGACTGCCCCGTCTTCGACGGCCTCTTCCCCTTCTGCCAGGCCTCCGCCGGCGGCTCCATCGGCGCCGCCGTCAAGCTCAACCGCTCCGACGCCGACATCGCCATCAATTGGGCTGGCGGCCTCCACCACGCCAAGAAGTCCGAGGCCTCCGGCTTCTGCTACGTCAATGATATCGTTCTTGGCATTCTCGAGCTCCTCAAGGTTCACAGGGTAATATAATCTTTAATAATGCTCGTTTTCCCCTTTGAAATGTATGGAAATTTTTTCGAATTCCTACTCATGAAGCTTTTATTGTGTTTATTCAACTGTGATTTGGGATTTTTTTTTTTTTTAATTTGAATTGGGAATTTTAGACTGTTGTTATCTTGCTTGTGTTTGTTCAAGGTTGTATGTTGATAGTTTTTCTGTACATCAATATTGTTTTATAGCAATTTATTGTGTTTTGATGTTCGATTAGTATTAAGCATAGAACAAGGTTTATTGTAATGCAATGTGGAGATATGGTTTGAAAAAACCCGTCTTTCGTTGTAGAGGTATCGAGAAATGGTGGGCTCTGAATTTTAAGTGTCATTTTTACTTTGGGTTATGCTACTTCACTCTCTGGCTTTCGTCGTTGTTAGATTGAAATGAATGCTTATGCGATTCGTTCGTCGTCATTGCACAGCGTGTACTCTATGTGGACATTGATGTTCACCACGGAGATGGTGTTGAGGAGGCATTTTACACCACTGACAGAGTGATGACTGTGTCCTTCCATAAATTTGGGGAGTTCTTTCCGGGTACTGGACATATTAAGGATACTGGGGTGGGGCCTGGGAAGAATTATGCGCTCAATGTCCCACTAAATGATGGACTCGATGATGACAGTTTCCGTGGTCTGTTTCGGCCCATTATTCAAAAAGTAATGGAGGTTTTTCAGCCAGATGCAGTTGTTCTTCAATGCGGAGCAGATTCCTTATCCGGTGATCGGTTGGGTTGCTTCAATTTATCTGTTAAGGGGCATGCCGATTGCCTTCATTTCCTGAGATCCTATAATGTTCCTCTGATGGTGTTGGGTGGCGGAGGATATACAATACGGAATGTCGCCCGTTGCTGGTGCTATGAGGTTTCCCTCTCTACTCTGTCACTCCTATACATTTAACAATACCGATGAGTTTTTCCTCCTAGTATTGAAAATCCTTTTTCTTTTTTTTTTTTTTTTCAATTACTGAGAAGTTGCATTTTGATATTTTGTATCAGACAGCAGTTGCAGTCGGAGTGGAGCCAGATAATAAGTTGCCTTACAATGAGTATTTTGAGTATTTTGGCCCCGATTACACTCTTCATGTTGAACCATTGAATATGGAGAATATGAACTCTCCCAAAGATATGGAGAAAATAAGGTAATAATGGGTATTACCTTATCCTATTTCCTAACTTAATGCCACTTTTTAAACAAGCTAGCTGGAATTACGAGGCTAGAGCATTTCATGTTATGTAAGTTTGTAAGTGGTTATAAGATTCTGCAGTTTTGTTTGGTGTCGCAGAACTTTGATCATTTTGGGTGTTGGACAATAGGTTTACCTACAGAATTACATCCTTTTTGGTGGAATCTTCTTTATCCATCTTGTTCAGGACGTATTTATTTGTAATCTCTGTGTTCCTTTCCTTGTCAACACTTTTATAATTTGTTGTTCCACTTTTTGTCCCCCCAGAAATACGCTACTCGACCAACTTTCTAGAGTGCCGCATGCTCCCAGTGTACCTTTTCAGACAACACCATCTACTGCAGAAGTTCCAGAAGAGGTTAATAGTTGGCATCGTTGATTCAATTACTTTTCTACATATTTTCCCTTCAACGTTTCCGTATTTGCTTATTGAGTCTGAGATTCGTTTGATGTAGGAGGAAGAGGAAATAGATCAAAGACCAAAACAGCGCATTTGGAATGGCGAGCATTATGATTCTGATGCTGATGAAGATGAGAAGCCTCGGATAAGAAGCTTTGATACCGATACTCATTCTGCAGTTAAAACTGAGATGACGTAAGGCTTTTATGTTCATTAAATTTATGCGTAGGAAAACAATTTATAACCTTAACCAGAGTACAAGATTGATGCATTTCCTTCTTCAAGTCGGCTGTTGAAATTTGTGAGGTTTTCAACTAAAGTTCTCACACAAATAACTAAATCGATCCTTATTCGTGGAAATTTGGCTAGACTTGGGCTTAGGCCTGATTTGTATTTGGTGTTTTGGGGGGGGGGGGGGGGGGTTGTTTGTGTTTGTGTGGGGTCTGCATGTCTGTGCGCCATCCTGCTGATGGTATGAATAACTATGATGATGTTCATAATCATCGGTGACCCAACTCCGGTACACCACTTGTTAGAACCTCGTCAACGATCTCTCTCTCTCTCTCTCTCTCTCTCTCTCTCTATCACGTAGTTTATAATTCACTTTTGACTTTTGGCTCAAACTGACTGTTGCTAATGCAACTCGGTGAATATACATTACCAGTTTAAGTTTGAATCCTAACCTTGTAATTTTATCTGCTCATGACTTGCGAATGTTTCTTTATCTCCTTGTGCTGGTTTACCGAGTTCAATATCAACCAGTTGCATTGCTGATTTCGATATTGGACGTTAAAAATACTTTTCATCTTTGAACGATTAACTTGTTATTCAAGGGATACCTCTGTTGTGACTGTCGTCTCAGGGATGTTAAAGACGAGATGGAAGAATAGGAACCGCTGGCTCGTCGACCATCTGACAGATAGAAGTCCATAGTTTCAGCTCATGGTCTCAAGTTTTGTTAGAGGATCTTTCATCAAGATGGGAGCTTATCAAAGGCAAAGTCTTCATGGAAGGGCGTTTTAACAAGTAGGCACTTGGTTGCAATTAAGTCATTGATGTCTCTTTAATCTTAAAGCCTTTTTGTGTGAAACTACATGTAAAAGGAAACATTTCGTTTGTTATACAGGTGAAAAACCAATACTTGTACCCTGCAGACACTATTCATCTTAGCCAAAAAAAAAAAAAAATGGAGCCTTTTTCTTTTATGTCTTTCTATTTTTTCTCCCTATTTTTTTAGAAAAATATGTTTTTTTTTTTGCCCTTTAAAGAGAAAAAATAAACTAGAAAGGAAGAATCCTTTTACATCCTAATGAAAAAAATTCAAGATAACCTAATGGTAATATCATACTTGATATCACCTTAAAGTGTAGAGTTCAAATATCTTATTTTTAAATTAAAAAAAAAAAACCAGCAATACGTAGTTTTGTGATAGAATCCACATGAATAAAATGTTTGGAATTTTCTTTAAGGTTTCGTTTGGATCATTTGTTTATTTTCAAAAAGGAAAATTTTTTAATTTTAAATGAAAAAGTCTTTTCTTTTGTGAATTAGATGGTATTTGTAAAATTTTTTTTTTGAAAACAAAAAAATTATTTAGAATGAAAAAAAAAAGGTATTTAAATTAATACATTATGAGAAAATTTAAAATTTTTTTTATATATGACATAAAATAAATTTAAAAGTAAGATGATTTTTTTTAAAACTAAAGAATAATAAATTAAAAAAAAACTGATATAAATACTTTTTCATAAAAATTTTTGAATTTCGGAAATTGAAAACAAACGGCCAGAGTACGCAGCACAAAAAGCAAGTCTGATCAACACGAAAAGAACTACTCTTTTCGCGCCAACTAGTCCATCTGCAGTTCCGTCGGAGGAGGAGAGAGATATTCTAGAGAGAGAAAGCCATGACATATCTGCTAACCTCGTACCAAATCAAAACATTCCCTCCAAACCCACTCCTCCACCATCTCCCCTTCGAAGCCTCACCATTATCGAGACGACCAACCCACTTCCGCTCCCCACTCGCCAAATCCAAACGCACCCCCGACAACAAAACGACAAAAACAAGAACAAGAACAACAAGAACAACCCAAGACGACGGCATCCCCTCCGACGACGTCAAACTCCTCGCCAAGTTCCAGTCCCGACACAACTACATCCGCGTCCTCGAAGTCTCCCGCCGCGCTGACCACCCCTTCGCCGGCTCCCGCCTCCTCCTCCTTGACAACCCCGGCAACATCCACAGCATCTCCTTCCTGTACTCTCCTCCCTCACCCGCACCTACCTCGACGTCTTCGCCACCCTCCCTCCCCTCCTCCCCCCGGGCCCACTCGGTATCTTCGGCTTCGGCGCCGGCTCCGCGGCTCGGCTCATCCTCGAGCTCTACGTCGACCTAGTCGTTCACGGCTGGGAGCTCGACCCTTCTGTGGTCTCCGTCGGAAGAGAGTTTTTCGGGCTCTCCAAGCTTGAGAAAGATCACAGGAACCGGCTTTTTGTCAACGTCGGAGATGCTTTTAAGGCCAGTGTTCGAGATGGGTTTTCTGGGATATTGGTTGATTTGTTTTGTAGAGGAAGTTTGGTTCCCGAGCTGCAGGATCCCAAGACGTGGGAGGTGCTCGCCAGGTGTTTGAGAAAAGGCGGCAGAGTGATGGTGAACGTCGGAGGGAGCTGTGTGGAGGCTGAGGAGAAGGGGAGAGATGGGAGGGTGGTTATGGAAGAGACTTTGAAGGCAATGCAGACGGTTTTTGGGGAGAGACTTTTCGTTTTGAGCCTTGGGAATAGGACGGACGAAAGCTCGGTTGCTCTAACCGGGGATTTGCCGAATCTTGATGCGTGGAAGGAGAAGCTCCCCGGGATTTGGTGCGTTATGTTGATATGTGGTTGCCGTTTAGCGATTAAGACGGTATGTTTTTGTTTCTTGATTGGTTTTGAAGTGTTCAGTATTTTCTTTGTTCTGTTCATGCTAGTGAATGTATCCTCAAAGTAAAAGTGCCGAGCAAAACAAGTCCATTTGAGTTCCTTGAATTCAGTTAGTACATATAAGTTTGTGAAACTAGCCCCTTGTCTTTTTATGTCATTTATGGAAAGAGATTTCTTTGATTGCGCTAACATTTCGTGTATGGCAGTGAAAAGATTAGCTCCCAAACTACAAATCCATTGCCCGGAAAGTTGCAATTGTTAGGAGAGGCATATTCTAATCTTATCAATCACTACGGACCACGCCCGAGAGCTCACTCTTCTGGCTCTACCCGTTAAGGCCTTTCTTCGAATACCCTTACTGAATGACCCAGCCCTTCATCGAGCCCGGGACCACATATGCCCACCCTCACGAACAAGTAATGCCTCTGCATCAACTAGGTTGAATTACAAGTTGTAATAAGTTTAGTTTTTTGGTTTCATTGTTTCCTGCAAATGAACACTCTTCTAAGTTTAGGAACAAATTAGGTCTACCCAAACTGACGAGTGAATTTGGAGTCTTCTGATATTAAGATGCCCAACTTGTAGTAAATATTGCAAGTTTTACCCAATCTCGGGTGCTGGCTTTGACATTCAGTTCATGCATCGACATAAGGTTTCAAAACCTTGGTTTGCCCGTTTCATGGAAGAGAACCAACTAGCCCTTTGTATGCCAAAATTTTCAAGTTGACCTTTTTTTTGTTTGTTATATCTTTGCACTGTCTTCCTCCTTGTTTTTTGATTTTTGTTTGCCAACTTGCAGGATCAATATTCAGATAATGGCCAAGAGACAGCTGTACGGCCGTAGATATTATAAAAAAACGACATCTTTTGCTCCAATATGGATTTCTTTTCCTGATCTTTAGTTGACCCTAGTCACCTAAATGTTATGTTAGATAGTGGGTCAATTATATCTATATCTATATATATATATGTTATATGTTATATATATATGTATGTATATATTATGTGAAAAGTTTGACCAAAAAAAAAAGGTGAAGTAAAATAACAATTTTGATCTTTGAATCTTCTAACTTCTAGGGTATAATTGTAAAATAAATAAGATTTGACATTTTTTCATCTTTTTTTTTTCTTTTGTACCAAACAAGACGAAAGAACTCCCCCCTCCTTATTTATATATTTCTTTCACCTAGCATACATCTCTAAATCTCTCTTTCATTTTCAAAGCGTAAACTTTAAAAGTCTATAACTTTCTTATTTCAAGTTCAAAATGAGATATAAATGTTCACACTGATGAGATAAACAAACGATATTCATATTGTTATTTTTTTTCATATACATTTCAATTTTTAAACTAATTTAACTATCACAGTTCATTTTCAACCAAATAATCATTTTCAAACATTCACTCATTTCTAATATAAAAAAACTCCAAAACTCCAACTGGAAATGAAGTGCCAAACCGCCCAAGTTTTTTAACACAACTACCATACTTGCACTTGATTCCATTATTGCACTAAAACACATAGAAGCAAGGGGTGTAACATGATCTGGATAATAATAGTATAACATTGTTTACAATAAACAAAATTTTTCTAATTATACTTTGACAAAGTCATTGTTACACTGAATAAATGTAATGTTATACTCTGTAAACAAAATTTGATAGATATATAACGGAAAAATAAAACCTTACTAAGGGTTGCAAATACCTCATTGCATTATTCTCTCTATTTATTTCTTTATTTGGTTTCACAATTTTTGGCACATGAATTCTCTTCTAAGTTTAGAACAAAAAGTAGTTACAAACATAATCTAATAATAATATCATACTCAACTCCAACTAACAGTGTAGACTGTAGAGTTCGAATCCCTCGTTTCCAAGTTTAGGAAAAAAAAAAAAAGTTTAGGAACACAAATTTAGGGTCAATCAAGATGGACGTGTAGATTTGGAGTCTTCTGGCATTAAAGATTGCAACTTGTAGTAAATATTGCAAGCTTACGTAAATTCGGGTGCTGGCTTTGGCATTTCAGTTCATAAATTGACACGAGTTTCAAACTTTTGGTTTTAGCGCCCACTGATTCATTGAGAACCAACTAGACCTTTATATAATCCAAAACTTTTTGACCTTTTCTTTTTTTCTTCCTTTGTCTTCTTTGTTTTCTAGTTTGTGTTTTTCAACTTGCAGAATCAAGATTTAGGTAATGTCCAAGAGCCAGCTATATTACCTAAAATGTTTGACAAAAAAACGACAGTTGATTCCAGTGACTCAGTCACTTGAAGTTGAATGTTCTGAGCTTAACAGAAAATCTTCTTCTTGGTTCCATTTCAGTAGCCTCTAAATAACTCTTTTGTAAAGAGTCTTCGTCGTTTTAATGTTATTATGAAAACACTCTCGGGTTTCGAATATAGGAGTCCTACCCAGACCCCTAACAGGAGAAGATTCCTGTATTCTTCGTGGATTGAGAAGTCAAATTTCTCACTCCAACCCCTTCCGTGAAAATCAGCAAAGCTAGGGTTTGGAATCGAAAGTCAACGAGCTCTTATGATACAAAAGTCCCCAAGATATATTATTAAATAAACCTGTTTATAAATAGAAACCAAGCTGTATCTTTAAACTCAAGAGAATTCTCCAAGTTCTTATTTCCTGCTATTAAAGATGAGCTCTTTTGCAGCAAAGCTGGTTGCACTAATTCTTCTCTTCGGTCTAGGCGTTAATCTGGCCACTTCAACCCTCCTTCCTTTTGGTAGTTTTCTTATCTTCTGATGATCGTCTTTTCTTATTTTTAAGTTTCATTTGAGGCATTTGACATTGCTTAGTGAACATCATATCTTGTTTATGAAGGTGACATGAAGCGTCTGCGGTCTCATGTTTTCGACTGCAGAGGCGTGTTGAGGAGGGTTACAGCAAGAAGAGACGGCAACTTTGGATGTGAAAATCTAGAAGCTGTTGATCAACACAAACCGGTTCCTTCCCGGAGTCTCCGAGTCTTCATATCATCACCTCCTTCACCCATTCAGAACAGGAAAAAGGCTGTGAATGTCCCTGCCCCGTCTCCTCATAATGCTTAAGCCTTGAGTCTCTTTTTTCCAAGGATTTCAATACAATTATCCTAAGAATAGGGTTCCTTTTTCGACTTAATAATCATCTCATCTTTCTACATGGTTTCTATTACCATAGCAATTTAATGTGTCCTTTTTTCTATTCTCTACTTCAGCAGATCATTTTGTGTAAACAGTGTTCTGACCAATAAGAACTCAGTGAGTCGCTATTTGCTAATTTGGAGTTTTTTTTTTTTTTTTTTTAAATTAATGCATGTACCACATTTGCTCTTGTTTCTACTCTTGTTGTTCACATGAATATCCTCACCGTTTCTCAAAACATAGCCCTGTGTGGTTCATAGGTCTGAAAAATGGATTTGGAAAGTAAATTCAAATGTTTGTGAGAAAAAACTCTAAATAAAACTTTTTAACTCGTGCTCAAGGACAGTTTACAAGTGGTAATCCAAACAGGCTATCAGTATCAATGGTATAAAATAATGGTAAGTAAAAGTCTAACGTCAGTAATATTGTTTTTTAATTCTTTGGCATTGACAAGTTCACGAGTTGGCATTGAAGTACTCAAACTTGGACTCTCTTAACCACGTTCTGCAAAAATAAGAACACTAGCCTTTACTTAGGATCTGTTTGGTAAATTAGTTTGAATTGGAAATTTTAAGTTTTAATAGTAAATATTTTATAAATTTAAGTCATTATTAGTTCGTGAGGTAAGACAAAGACAACTGATTCTCATAAAAGTTGCAACAATTAGGAGAACATAATCCAATCATATCAATCATTTAGGATCACTCTTTACCCATTTAAGGCCTTTCTTCAAATACCCTTATGGACCGACCCGGCCCTTCTTCGACCCGGGACCATATAGGCACATCCTTGTCGATAAACTAATGCCTCTGTTCCAACAAGGTTGAATTTCAATTTTTAATGTAATACAATATATTTTTTTTCGGTTTCACTACTTTTTGCAAATGAATTCTCAAGTAAGTTTAGGAAGAAATTTTGATTCTTCTGGCATTAGGATGCCCGGCTAGCAGTAGATATTGCAAGTTTTTACCCAATTTCATGTGATGGCTTTGACAATCAGTTCATATTACTGACACAAATTCATAGTAGAGAACCAAATTACCTCTCACTTATATAAGCCAATGGATCAATCTCACTTGTATCACTTCAATTTTAAGGTCATTTTCACTTTACCACTTAAACTTATAAAACTCTCACTTTGACTTAAAAAATATATATATAGATAATTAGCTTCCCTTAGCCCTATTTGCTTAGATTTCTATTAAAAACAAATAGGAAAAAAAATCACATTATAGGACTTAACTCCTTCATTTTGTCTTTAAATTTTTTTTTTTTTTAAATTAAGTGTGACTGATTCAAAACTCATAGAGCAAAGCGAGAGTTATAAAAATTCAGTAGGTAAAATAAGAATGATCTTAAGATTTAAAAGGCGGGCTGAGGACAATCTTAAGCCAAAACTTTCAAGTTGACTTTCATTTTTTCCTTTCTTTCTCCGTCTTCCTTGCTTTTTGATTTTCGTTAGAAAATCCAAGATGTTATACAAAAACTATTGAACTTGAGTTGACTGTTGACCCCAGGCACGTGAATGTTACGTAGATAGTTGTACCGATAGTCACATAATGTTTTCTTCTATAGGTTCTATATTCAATAGCATCTTAATAACACATTTCCAATATGTTCAATCTTTATTTAACTTTTTATAATTTCAAGAGCTCTCAAATTTCAAATTTAAAAGTGTTTTGTTTTTCTTTAATAAACGAGAGTTATAGATCTCACGTTACAATCAGGGAAAAAAAAAAAAAAAAGAAGTCGGGATGGTATATTATAGCAAGATCATGTTCATATATGTCTTTGTGCTTTTGAATCCACCAAGCACTGTTTCTTATCAGACGTCAAAAGTTCACTGCACGAGTATCTTTTTAATCCATCCAAAAGGACAAAAAGAAAAGAAGATTGAGAAGTCTAATCCATACGTCCCACCATTTTTCCGTGAAAATATGGGAAAATTTAGGTGTGTGCACTCAGAGTCAACAAACTTTATATATTATAAAATAAACTTAAAACATAAAGGAAAACTTGAGCTGTACCTTAAAATAATGCTTCTGGATTTTTGGTGTCCTGGTTTTCTTTCTTACAAGGGACTCAAGAGGATTCTCCAAGTTCTTATTGCCTGCTCACTAAAGATGAGCTCTTTTGCAGCAAAGCTGGTTGCACTACTTCTTCTCTTCGATCTAGGCGTTAATCTGGCCACTTCAACACTCCTTCCTTGTGGTAATTTCTTCTCTTCTGACGATTTTCTTTCTTTTCTTCATGTTTAAGTTTCCGTTGACGCTTTTGACATTACTCATTCACTGTCATCTCTTGTTCATGAAGGCGACAGGAATCGTGACAACCGTCCCTCGTCGCATGTTTTTGACTGCAGAGGCGTGTTGAGGAGGAGGATTACGGCGAGAAAAGAAGGCGATTTTGGATGTAAAAATTCAGAGTCTGTTGAACAGAAACCGGTTCCTTGCCGGAGTCTGCGACCCCTCCCATTACCACCTCCTCCACCTATTCAAAACAGGCCAAAGTCTTTCGTTGTCACTATCCCACCTCCTCCGATTGCTTAAGCCTTAAGTTTCTTTGTTCCATGGATGTCAATTATCAATCCCAAGAACAAATTTCAATTTTCAACTAGTTGTAGTCATCTCATCTTTTGTGTATGGTTTCTGTTTTCATTTGCTGATCATGTGTCCTTTTCTATTACTCAGTGGGTAGATATTTGTAATTAGGAGTTTTTTTCCTTTCTTCTCTAATTGTTGTTGTTCATTTGAATATCCTAACCGTTTCTCAGAATATATAGGTTTTGTTTGGCATTTCATTTTAACTTCAGTAACTAAATTGTACTTTTCATTTTAATTTTTGTTTTTTTTCTAAAAATTCAACAAAATTTATAACTAATTTTTGAAGAATCAATCAACTCCAACTTAAAAATTTCATCTCTAGCTTGCAAATCAAAAACAAACTTAGTATATCAATGCTACATATATGTGTATATATATATGTATGTTTCATTTCGTTGGCGTTGATTTGCCCATGAGTTTGTTTAAATTCATGTCATTTTTGTGCTTAATTATTTTCTATTTGTTGTGAGAAAGATAAGTTCGCAAACTACAAACGAGGTACGACAAACATGATCACTTCTCCTAAATTAACAATTATTACAAGAGGCATAATCTAATCCTACTCATTTAGGAACACACGTCCGAGAGCGCACTCTTCTTGCTCTACCCACTATAAGGTCATTCTTCAAATACCACTTATGGAATGACCCAGTCCTTCTTCGAGGCTAGGGGCCATGTAGGCCCACCCTTGTCTACAACTAATGACTCTAAATAACAAGGTTGAATTTCAAGTTGTAATATTAATATATTTTTTTGGATTTTAGTACTTTTGGCAAATGTATTCTCTTGCAAGTTAAGAACAAATTTAGGGTCCACCCAAACTGACGTATAAATTTTGGAGTCTTCTGGTGCTAAGATGCTCAACTGGTAGTAAATATTGCAAGTTTACCCAATTTTAGGTGCTGACTTTGACAATCAGTTCATAAATTGACATAAAGTTTCAAGTAGAGAACCAACTAGCCTTTTACATATGCCAAAGGACTGATCTCACCTATGCTATATTTAAATTTTGTGTCATTCTCACTTTATCTTTCGAAATTTAACAACTCTCTTTGTCCTCTCAGTTTTGAATTAGTTAGACTTCCCCCTTCCAATAGAGTTTCATTAATACAGACTAAAAAAAATAGTAGTTAGCTTCACTTAATCCTATACGTTAAATTTCTAATAAAAAACAAATAGAAAAAGATCATATTACATCACTGAACTTTTTTTTTTTTTTTCAAATTCCAATAAAAAAGGTTAAATGGGGCTAACAAAAAATTTAAGAAGCAAAGTATAAGTTTTTATAGTTTTAATCAGCAACATGACAACGGCCCTAAAATTTGAGGGTAAGATTAATCCAAAGGCAAAACTTTCAAGTTGACCTTTACTTTTTCCCTTTCTTTATTTGTCTTCCTTGCTTTTTGATTTTTGTTCGCCAACTTGCACGATCAATACTCAGGTAATGGCAGCCAGCTGTATAACCAAAAATGCGAGGACAGCTTTTGCTTAAATATATATTTCTTTTTTTAAACTTGAGTTGACCGTTGACTCCAACACCTAAATGTTATTTGCATAGTGTGTCAATAACGCAGCAGCATTTTAAAGAATCAACTTAACAGAATCTTTTCTTCTTGGTTCACTTTCGGTAGCCTCCTAATAACTAGTTTGTCATATGCTCAATCTTCTTCAATTTTTCGTCATTTTGGAGCTCCAAGTAAGGGTGACAACATATAGGTCATGATATGACAACACTATTAACAAAACAACATGAATTTTGTAGGTTAATGTTGGAAAAAAAGAGGTCAACCCAAAATTGACACGAAAGAAATGAATCAATTTCGGGTTAGACACAACTAGCATGAACACAATACGTAATTTTTTGGTATAATTTTGTCATGCATTTGTAATCTTATTATAGGTTTTCTCATAATCTAGTACTCTTATTTGCTTAGTTTGTATAGATATTATCATATTCTAGCAAGTTATGCAATTTTATTTTTTTAAAGTGTAAAAATCTCAAGAAAAATACATTATTTTCGTGATAATCATAGATTCATAGGTTAATGTTGTGTCACAGATCATTTTCAAATCATGTCGTGTCAACCCCTCAAATGGTCGTATCATTTTCGTGTCATAGTTTTCAAAGATTTTCATATTATTGATCGAGTTCAGATATGATCAAAATCAATTTACATACGATCAAAATACAATGCGTGACGTGAATTGTCAACCCTTGAAACTGAAAGTGTTTTTAGTACAATTTCCTCCCATCCAAGAGACAAAGGAAAAGAGGATTGAGAACTCAAATCTCTGCCTCTCACTGCTTCCATGAAAATATGGACAAAAAAATAGGTGTTTGCACTCAAAGTCAACAAACTTATATAATATATAAATCCTGACTATATAGATTATAAAAAAACTTAAAACATAAAGGAAAAACAAAGCTGTATCTATAAATCTTGCTTCTGTGATTGTGATCTTGGTGTCCAGGTTTTCTTTCTTACAGGGGACTCAAGAGGATTCTCCAAGTTGTTATTGCCTGCTCACTAAAGATGAGCTCTTTTGCAGCAAAGCTGGTTGCACTACTTCTTCTCTTGGATAGGAGTTAATCTGTTAACTTCAACACTCCCTCCTTGTGGTAATTTTCTTCTCTAATGACCATCTTTTCTTAAGTTTAATTCCCTGCTTAGATCATAAGTTCAAAGCCACAGTTCAAATACTAAATTGAAATTTATGTAAGAGAAAACATTGTAAAAAAAGGTTTGAAAAGTCAGTTTAAAACGGGATGTCAGGTGGGAGCTTTGCTTCCTTCGAGGCTTCTGACAAGTCATTAACTATCATCTCTTGTTCATGAAGACGACAGGAGGGGCCGTTGTCGCATGTTTTCGACTGCAGAGGTGTGTTTAGAAGGATTACAGCAAGAAAAGAAGGCATCTTTGGATGTGAAAACGTAGAAGTTGTTGGACACAAACCGGTTCCTTCGTGGAGTCTGCGAGTCTTCCTGTCATCACCTCCTTCACCTAATCAAAACGGGCGGCAGGGCATGACTAACCCGCCTCCCCCCATTGCTTAAGTCTCTTTGTTTGTTCCATGGATGTCAATTATCATTCCCAAGAACAGAGTTAATATTTCGACCAGTAGTAATTTTTAATGATGTTCTCAAATGAGAAGTAATTGGTGTTTGATTAGTTTGCTTGCTTCCTTGAGATTGCATATCATTATCTGGAATTTTAGTACTAGCAAGTAGTTACTGAAGGTGGTTGTTGATTGAAAGTTCCCGTAATTATGTGGATGTCTATAAGTTAATCAAATGATTCATTAATTTATAGATGTTTACATTGATAAATTCTCTGATTATATCCACTCAACTAATTAAGTGTGCCCCAATGCAATATATTCAAACGTACTTATGAATTGTGGTCCTTGTGAAATGCATGACTCTCTATTTAATTCCATTAAATTTTCTTCTTTATTGCTGCTAAACAAAAAGTTTGTCTGAGCACTAAACAAAGGTTAAACATGTACAATACAGCAATGATAACCAGTATCATAGTCTTTGAGCTCCATTAGAGCATTTCTATTTATCCCGAGTGAACGTGTTAAACTTTAATAAGTTACTTTCTTTTTTCTTTTTTCTTTTTTCTTTTTTTTTTTCTTTTAAGAAAAACTGAGATCCACATACGGATGTTAACTTAAGCAGAGGAGGCTTCACATTTTCTCATATTTATTTGAATTTTTAGCACACTCTTGAAACTTTCGAGGTACGACACTGTGAATGGATTATGTTCTTGAAGAACTAGTTAATGAATTTACAAAAATAATACCAATTATCTCCATTGTTAATGGAGATTAAATTTTAAGATGGAATACTTGCTGTTTTTTTAATCACCTATAGTCCTTGAACTTTTTGTACTTTGGCACTTAATTTGTTCTTAAAAATATTACTTTTGCTTATTTAGATACAGAATTAGTCCTAGAATTCCCTAAAATTTAACTCCCATTACATATTGCAGCTAATTGCTACTCTTTTAGAAATTAAAGGATCAAATTACAAATAATAGTAATAATGACGATTATTATTATTATTATTATTATTTTCACATAGATCTCTAAATTTTAGTGTCATTCTCCAAAAAAAAAAAAAAAAACTCCTTAACCTGGTGTAGCCAGCAAATGAATGTTGCATATTAAAAAAACTGAATTCTATCCACTAAATCATACATAGCACGTTTATCTTCTCCATAAAATTATAACCTTTTTTATCTCATTTACGTCTTCTTTAATTAATGGTTGTTGCCCTGTTCGTTTTTGTTTTAAAAGTCAAGTATTGGGCTAGTTAATGAAAGCTACACAACTCATGATTCAAGGAACTCTTCCTTTTTTTTTTTTTTTTTCTTTTCTTTTCTTTTCTTATCTTATCTTTTCTGGATCGGAATTTTTTCAAGATCAAAATCATACTTTATATTGCTATCAAGATACTTTGGGCTAGATTTTGAACCCCCCTTATAGATACTCCTTGTTGCTTCGTTTCACATTTCTTTTAACTTTCATCATTACACCCAAAAAAAAAAAAAATCCCTTCAAATTAGCATTTCTCTGATGAATTATTTTCCAGCAAAGTTGGTGGTAATTTCCACTCTTTTGTTGCTTCTCATGGGCTATTTTCCTACAACTTCTGCATTACAACTTGATGGTAATTTACATATATATATATATATATATATATAATTTTGTATGTCATTATGTATATGTTTATGTAATGTTGTATATGTATATCTGTCTTTTGTTTTATGATAAGAAGTGTACTCTTGAAAATTGCTGAAGCAGGTGACAGAAAAGTCTTTAGGAGAAGAGAAGGTAGTTTTAGATGTCGGAGATTGGTTAAGGAGATAAACTTTCCGATCCAACGCTCTGATCCTTCCCCACCACCACCGCCTGTGGACGGTCGAAAAAGAGCCATGAACGTTCCACCGGCTCCGGCATCGGCTTTCTTCTTTCATTAGCTTGTTCAGATTATCCATGTTTTTTCTTATTACTAATCAACATAATGGTAGGGTTTTTGTTGTTATTATTCTTAATATTTATTTTTAAAGTTTTTGTGGCCAAAAAACATAACTCTCCATTTTTTATTTTTACTAGCTTGTGATTGTGGTGCATTAGATGTTGCAAAGAAATGCACCAATATAGATATAAAATAAGGATATCGGTTCATTTTCTTAATGGTAGAAAATAATGAAAAATCATTTTAAAAAAATAAAAAGAAAGTAAAAGGGAATGACCAAGCATGAAAGAAAATAGTGAGTCCTTTTTTTTTTTTTAATTTTATTTGCTAGTCCTGATTTATTATTATTATTATTTTTTATTTTTTATTTTTTTGCTCTGAAATGCAGAAAGTTCTGGGTTTTATTTTATTTTATTTTATTTTTATTTTTATTATTTTTGGGTAAAGTTCCGTCTAGTCTGTGTGTATATCAAATCCAACGTACTGTTAAATACAGAAATATTGGTGTATTATTTCCTGATTGATTTCATAATTCAGTCAATGTTCTTCCAGTTTTTGTTAGCAGCTTACTTTTTTTGGATAATTTTTTATAATTAGCAGTTTACGTTATCTTATTTCATGATCATTATTTTTGCAATTTCAGTTGCATGCTTTTATTCCATTTGAAACCCACCAAAATTATTGGATATTTCCATGATACAAAATCAATGATAATTGAATTTTCGTAAATTGCTATTTTTTAGATTATTTCGTTATAAAGACAGAGAAGCAAAGCACACAGGCATTACTCACGTCGACTGCAAGGTCGGTGTCATCTAATCCATAAGTTTAAACGACCTATCTAGACAATTACTGACCGAAAGCGAAACTTTAATACCATAAGCGCACCTAAACATCCTTACAATTAAACCGTATTGAATTTTCACTTTTCTTGCTATGATGGTTGTGGAAATTTTCTAAGCTGCAGAAGATTGTGGCCCACAAAAGCAAAATTGAAGATAAATATAATTATTTTGTAATCAATTTCTTGTATACCTCTTAAAAGGAGTATTATAATCCGTAACCAATAGAATAGAAAAAATATAAAAACTCTCTAGGTTCTTGTTCATTTGTAATAATCACTGTTGGTAAAATAGACTGAACTTTATGAATTTAATAAATTATAATTATAGCCTATATAGAGAGTTGACTTTGAAGAGATAGATTACTAAAACTCAACTAACTTTGCAACGCACGGTGATGGTGGCATGGTGGTGTATTAAAATATTGAGTTCGTAAAATGGACCAAGTCTTTCTGGTTGTATATTTTAGTCCTTTGTTCATTCGATAAATTATTTTACCTAATTTAATGACACTTACAAATATCAGGCAGATCCTTTTCCTTAACCCAAATGCGTTTCTATAGGTCTAATTATAATTGATGAGTCTATAAACATACGTAGAATGTCTTATTTAAAGCCTTCACTTCTATCCGTCCAAAGGTTCAAGTTATGCCACACGCAAGAGTTTTGTTGGTAAAAAACTAATTTTGTAACACAGAATAGAAGTTTACTAACAACCTATATGAAAATTGCTAATATATATATATATATATACTAATTCTAATCAGCTTATTGAAATAACAAAACCAGTTTCACAAAGAAAGTAAGAGAACAAGAGCTAATTTGAAACAGAGTTTTTCTGAGCCACACTTAAGAAGCAACAAAAGAGAGAACTTCAATGGAAAGTTAGCTTATTTGAACTTGAAAACGAGCAACAAAGTGAAGTAACTAATGATTAGCCTCATGACTTTTCTCGTCAATGATAGCGATCCTCGGCCTCTTCTCTCCTATTCTGGAACATTTCCTCTATAGTAGATGTAGTGAAAAACGATACCCTCCCAATGTGTTTGATCTTATAGTTTTCCGGGCCTCCGTCAGGCTTCAACCGGTCAGCGTGATCGTCGAGCAAAGGAATCAACCACAACCGCTTCAGCGCGGTGACAAACTGCAGACCTTCCGGTAGCATCCTCAGCCGTGCCAGAGAGTTGAGTTCTTCAAGTTCGGTAAGTGCTGAAGTACCAATGCTGGATTCTCTGACAGATGAGAGTCTTCCAATCTTATGTTTGTGAGCCTTTCCATTGAGCCAAACCAACTTGGTGTCATCTCGAGAGCCCCTTCGAGGTGAAGCTTCCTTAGAGAGAGTGGCGGCGAAAATGAATCCAAGAGCGGAAGTTTTGTCTCCAGGCGTGTTTGTTTTGGTTCTAGAGATAAGCTCAAAAGGCCTTGCATATTCGTAATGGAGGAAGATAACTCATTGATGTTCTCTTCAGTCACATCCATCAGTCCTGGCCTCCTGAGCTGTGTCAAATTACCTAGCTCTCCTCCAATTCCGCCACCAGGATCGACGCCGGTACGGGTCAGGAGGTTTCCGAGACTTCCTATGCTTGGTGGTAATTTCACCCCACAAACTCCATGGTTCTTGAGCATTTTGAGTGCCTAAGGTTTACAAGACTTAGTACCCCTTGAGGCAATGCTGCTACGAATCCGCACGATCTGATATCCAGAGTTTGAAGTGCTTTCAAACGACCGAGGCTCTCCGGGAGCTCCCATATCTCGGTGTTTTTCAAGCAAAGATATGCGAGGTGTGTCATTTCTCCAACTTCATCCGGTAGGCTTTTGATTTTGGCACTTTGTAGATCAAGGACTCTTAAGAACTTTGCACCATCGTGCTTAAACCAATCGCTTTTCCCTTCGTAAGACATTTGGTTACCGATGAGAAACAAAGACCAAAGTTTGTTATCACCATTGTCTTTCAGCTTGTCTAGACTAGTCACTATGCGACGCGCTCTCTGAGGGACGGTAACTGAAGCCTTGAGCTTTCCTTCCTCTATCTTTTGTTGACAGAATTCGCGATAATCCAGAGGAACTACGAGTTTAGTACCGTTGCCCGTGTGCTCATCATTGATTTCCAGCATGCCTTTGTTGACAAGTTCACATATGCATTGTTCCGCTATATCCTCCATCACTTTCCCTTCTTTATTATCTTCAATCAGACCTTCAGCTACTAGTAGCCGAATAAGTTTCCCTTTATAAATGAATAAATTCTCCGGTAATGTGCAACAGTACATCAAACAATTGCAAAGGGGTTCCGACAGATTCTCAAAATCTGATTCAAATGACTAGGATGAATTACATGAAGAAGAAGCCGATGCTTCACCTTTTATCCCTTGAGAGCTCTTCTGGACCTCCACATCATCTTCAACAGCGGTTGAATTCTAAAGCTCTTTCTTTCTTTTGACGGTTTCCAAAAGGTGAAAATCGATCTTCTGCAGATCATTTCTGAAGCGATCAGTCGGTGTTGTTCGATCATTGGTCTGGCTGAGGAATTTCTGGATATGATTTTCCATATCATTGATGATATCTCTAAGTTCGTTTGCATCATCAAAGGACTGTCCAATCTCCTTAAGCTTGTTCGCCACCTTCTCTATATCATCTTCAAGTCCCAAAAATCCTTCCTTTTCTTGGATCAACAGAGAGTCTAATCGCTGCAAGTAAGACTTTACCAAAGACTCTGCCTTATATTTCCCCATCGAAATCGAAAAAAGAATAATAAGGGGAAAAAAAAAAAAAAGAAAGCCAGATGTTGAGAAATTTATCGAAGTCGAAAATAGAACGGACACATAAGAGGGCACATGATGAACATACCAAAACAACAAAACTCCAAACTTGGTTTGATCAAATAGGAAGAGCTTATTATTTACAAGCTTAGGAGTCTTGGCCAGAAAGAAATATATTACTTAGGCACCAAGCAAAAAGAGGCCATTTGATTTGATTCCAAACGGCTACAAGTTTTCAGACACATCTAAGATTCCTGGATAGAAACATGGCAATTGTAGCTAACAGGGTTATTTGATGTGTCTTTTAGTCAAGTTTTTGTGAAGAAAATTGAAGAGAAATACTTGGCCGTCTTCTTATTTATTTTAATTTTTAAATTTTTGTATCAGGTCCCATGGACATCAGTTTTTTTTTTTTGAAAGAAAATCTCTCAAGTTTCAAACCGAGGACCTAAAATCTCGAACCTTTTACAGTCCGCCGAACTCAGATGCTTAGCAGTCTTGTTTTTTAGTCCTTTTTCTGCTTGTTGAAATGTGATTTGTCACTAGACTAATCGGTTTGTTCGATGAACAATTAAAAAAAAAATCAATCAATCAATTAATAAAGTAGCTTTCTTGAGTTTGTTCAAGTTAATCTTCCAAAGATAAATTCTTTTATGCAGAAAATGAATGAGAAGTTTAGAATATAAGAGTCAAATTTATGAGGAAACACCTGATATAACATAAAATAACACAAAAAATTAATACAAATTTAAAAAATTAAAAATCATTACACTAACACAACACAAAAAATTTACACTAACATAAAATTAACACAAATCAGGAAAGCAACTGATTAATACAAATTTAAAAATCATTACACTAACATAACATAGAAAATTAATACTAGATAAATCTGATATAAAATTAAATTAAAATTAACAAAAATTTATGTTATGTTGATAAAAATAAAAAAAATTTAGATTATATTGATTAATAGATTAAAAAAATAATTATTTAAATAATTTTTTCCAAATTTATATTATTTTTTATTTATAATGTATCATTTATCCGACATGACTAGTGATTCCGTGATGTGATTCGTACATGTACGTTGCTTGATGTAATTCTTTGGGCCATTCAAGTCAGTTTATAGCCCAAATGGCAAGCTAGCCCAGCTAATATTTGGTTATGGAGGCCTACATTAGTTTGGAGATTAACCCATATATGAACCTCCCTTAGCCGAGGGAAGAGAAAATTACCCCAATAATCTTTTTTTTACCAAAAATTAAAAATCATTACACTAATAATCTAATATAACAAAAATTCATCATTTTTTACCAATATAAAATAAATGTTAGTTAATTTTAGTTTGATTTTGTGTCTATTAATCTAGTGTTAATTTTTTTGTATTATGTTGGTGTAATAGTATTTAAATTTGTGTTATTCAGATGCTTTCCCCTAGCGGGAAACTGTTTTAAGAAGCAGATTCATAAAATGAATCATTTACTTAATAAATTTGACGTAAACAAATCATTTACTTGATAAATTTACTATTTACTATAAATATTTTTATAAACTTACTATTTATTTCAATTATTTTCTGAAAACTTCTATTTATTTCTTTCTCCCTTAATTTTTTTAAAGTACTTGATTGGTTTATACATAGGATTGCTCTCCAAAAGTGCATTTCTGAATTATTATACAAATTATAATAGTTTCTGTTATTTTAACCTCCAAATCGATAAGCATGGAGTGTTAAAAATTCAAGCAAAAATTAAGAGGAGGCAAAAACATATACATATCTATTTTAAAGGGTTATTTTCACAACTTTCAATATTCGTTATACGTGTTGATTGAACTTTTTTCTGATTGTAAAGTTGCAGATAGACTTTTAATTTTAACAAATTACCTAACGAATTCGGTAAAGTTTTGTTAAGTACCCTAAATTGATAGTGGCTATTAAAATTTAGACAAAAACGCCCTCTTACGCGTCATGTTAGCTCCTTTAAAGGTAAAAACCAAAATTTTTGATGATGATAGAGCATGTAAATTATGCAGGGAGACGTTTCTTTTTAAATTTGAACATCCTTCCCTCGATTTGTGACCACTCGGCAATACTCTAATAAATTGTAGGATAGTTTACTAAAATTGAAAGTTCAAGTGACCACTTGTTAATTCACTCAAAATTCAATGAGTGAAAGCACAACAACAACCAAACAAGAAGGAAAAAAAAAAAAATTGTATAATATTTAGGCTTTTACGCCTACTAGGAAATCCTGGTTTCAATTTTGTGATTCTAAGCATTGTCTATAACCGACGTTTATAATGAAACTTTGAGTTCGCTATCGAACACAACTTTCGAATAGAAAGTGATTACACTCTATATATATATATATATATATATATATATATATATATTTTAATCTCGAGCTTTCTCTACTTTTTCTCCACTTAATTTACCATTCATGTACGTGAGTGTTCTTACTTGATGAGGTAACATGAGTGAATAGCTTGTTAATTTGATAGATTTTCACTGTCAATACTTAGCAATACAAAATGATGACATGTCAGATTAATTATTGTTGAATGTTAGGATTAGAGTTACAATAATCAATCTTTCTTCTTTTTGCAGGAAATTGTCTCGATCTTTTCTTGCCTAAGCTTGGAAGTAGAAGGTTATTATTGCAAATCCTTGTATTTTTATCAGAATATACATACTAGCTAGTACATGGACCTGCGAAAAAAAATGTATATATATATATAGAAAAATAAAAAATATATAAAAAAAAAAGGTAACGATAATGAAACTTCTGAACGACAGTAGAAAGAGGTAATAGGGGGAAAAAAGAAAAGAAGTAAATTAAAAGCAAATGGTTCAGAGCAAAAAAGAAAATAATAATAATAATAAAAGAAAATTGGTGAAAAATTCGAAATGACATAAAGTTGGAAACGACTCTTAAAGTGAAGTGAAACGAAACGATATGAAAGAGGGAAGAGGCAAAGATTAAAAATAAGTTTATAAAGTTTAGAAAAATTGCCATTTGCATTGACGTCACAAATTCGGAGAGGACGAAAAGAGAAGGAAAAAAATTGGAAACGACAATGAAACTTGAATATCTGGAAAACAACAGTATGATAGGTAAACAACAACAAAAAGGGGTAAACGACACAATTAATAATTAATAGAAAAACGAAACTGAAAATGATAAAGAAGGAAAAGAGACAATAAAATAAAAACCAATGTGAAAGTTAAAACGACAAAACACTACCAAAGGAAAAAGGAAGGAGGCAAGCGACCAAGATTGAAATTTGTTTAAATGGAAGTATTATCATCCGCAGCGTCGTTCCGTTTTATGAAGAAGACGGGAAAGGGGTAAAAATTAAAAAACGACAACGTAAATTATATAATATAAGTATACAAAAAAGGGAATAAATACATTATTGTACTAATGCATCATAATATTTGTTCATAGCTCTTGTAAAAAAGTGCTGTAAGATATGACAATAAAATTGTTAAAAATTGAGATTCTTTACCTCTATTCAACGTATGAATAGTTCACTGATTTTAAGTAATTGTTGAATACTTTCCTTAAAATAAATAAAATAAGATGGATAAACACAATCTGACCGATTATCAGATCAGTTCAGAGATTTCACTAAGATGTGGGTAAAGCTTATTTCTTTTCCTTTATTAGCCATGATTTAGCTCTATCCATTGTCTATCATCTATACCTATTCTCTTCCATTTGTGCCCCTAAGAATCGGCTAATTATACTCTATAATTGAGGTGCTCTTCGCAAGTTTCTTTTCCCTTTTTCTGAAAAGACCTGCAATATCATTGCGTACGTAGCTGACAAAATGAGGTTCTTGTTTGAATGGGAATCAGAATCTTGACGACTAGGCTTGCCAAATGAATGCTTAGCCACTATCTACGTTATTGGGCCTAGAGCCCACGTACTTGCCTACCAAGTCCAGTTAAGATATTAGCTTGTAAGATCAGCCCACTTTCAAAAACGAGCTCCTCTGCCACCACGAGTACTAATAGAGGTTAGGTCCCACCTCATGAGCGTGAGACTTAAGTAGAGGAGCTCCGGCTTGCGGAGTCCTATGGACGATCTACTTGCCCACTTATAAGTTTATGTTTGATGTACGAGTTTGGAATGTAATTTTGAAGTCGAAATTGATTAATTTTTCAAAATTAATTATAATTTACGTTGATTTTTCAGAAAAAGATAAAAATTAAGATAAAAACCTTATGTTCAAACCTGAAAGTCAACCATACCTTAAGTCTAGGGAAGGGGAAAAAAATACACACACACACAAAACACAGAGATGCTCCTTGTACTCTTTTATTATTATTATTATTTTAATTTTAATGGATTTAGCTCTCGTTTGTTAAAGAAAAAAGAAAAAAGAAAAAAAAAAAGAACTCTTATATTTTGAATATGAGAGCTCTTGTCAAAACCCTTCCCTCTTATTCTAATAATATGATGAAAATATACTTTTGATCGACACATTTCATGTCAATATATGTACTCTTTGAAAACCGAAAATTTTTTTAACTAAACACCTCTTTTGTTAGACAAACGTAATGGACATAGAAGGGTTAATCGTCAACTTTTGAAATAAAAATGACAATATTACTTCTATGTCAAAAAAAGAAATGATACCTGATTAGCTAATTTTACAAATTTAACTCATATTTCAACAAAGTGGAACAACGTAAATCAAATTTAAGAAAAATTCTAAACTAATTCCAATCAGGGGAAAAAATAAAAATAAAAATCATTGAGACATGAAAAAATAAGGTGAAAAAGGAAGATTCAAATTTACAGAAATAATATAATAAGACCAAGGTTTAGAACTTCCTACTGCTTAAGCGTTAAATACCATAACAAGGTCGATGCATTTTAGTATGATTATTAACTATAGAAGGGTCCTATGGGTTTGTTTTGAGATACCACGTTTGACAAACACACCGTGGAATGTGGTTTGGACTTTGCATACCGAAGTCGAGATCCAAGCGTGGTGGCTCAACAAGTTGGTCCACGATGATGAATGTGTCGCGATGGGATGGTGTGGGACCAGGTGGCCGGGGATGTTTTGCGACAACATTCTTTCACTACTAGTTTTGTCAACCACTCCGGTGTGCGACAACTAGGTCTTCGACAGTCGATTCCATTCACAAATGCTTACTTTTAGTTTAGGGTTTGGGGATTTTCCTTTCTGAGTGTTCTTTTCATTTTAGAATTTTCTTTTCAATGTTAAGTAGTGTTTTCACATTTTGTGATCTTATGGCTGAAACTTATTCAAGTCAATGGTTGTATTGATCACACAAATCTCATCGTTTGATCTTATTAAACAATATCTCTAGCTCAACGACTAAGATTAATTATGCTTCCTTGTAAGCACCAAAAAAAAAAAAGAGAGAGAGAGTTAAGAAATGGGTGTCAACGTAAGATATATTTGTTAACGGGGTGTTTCTGTAACATTAGCAGAACATATAGTGTCAATACAATTCTCTCCGACAGAACCAAGGTATTTGAATAGTTGAATGATTCATGTAGAACAAAGCAGTCTAGATGCTTTGGTATTCTGAAAAAGAAAAACAACAAATAAATTGTTTTTTTTTTTTTTTCATCCTTATATTTGGAATTTAGTGTTCTTTTTTTCCCAAAAAAAAAAAAATCTGAACATTTGTAATAATACTAATACGGATAGAGATGACGCCACCTATATATACCTATATATATGTATTGGAGTCAAATCAAGATAATCTATATTGTTCTTTAGTTAAATGTATATAAATAAATAAATTAATAAGTATATTTGTTAATTCCAATCAATGATAACAATCTTGATATTAATCAAATAAGCGCATGTCTAATCATTAGGCCTATCTTTTTCGAACTAGAATAATCTTTAAATCGAATTTAGGTCTTGTGCTTCCATTGACCCCATAGTCCACGTGGTGTGTACCTACAAACCCAAGCAAGCGTGCAAAAATATCGCAGTTACTTTAAGAGCTTCCCAACTAATTAGGCTTCAAGAAAAGAAAATTCCTAATTTACAAAAAAGCTAAGCTATATATATATATATATATATATATATATTGTATAAATAAAACTCAGCATGTATAAATGAGCAACAAACTAGCTTGCAAAAACATGTATACACAATTAAAAAGAAAAAAGAAAAAAAAAAAAAAAAAGAGGGTGTGTTTCTTGAAAGTGGAGTGTTAAATTATGAGATTGTATTGAAGCAAAAGATGAAACTTGATAATTAGCATGGATAATTATTTTTAAAAATTGAAAAATCAGTAGTCCTCTAACAAGGAAAATTTCTTATTAGCTAAAAGGGAGTAATTAGCTTATAAGTACTAGAACTTTAAGAATCTGTTTTCGAATCTTCAATTCGAATTGATAAATTAAACCGATTGATGTGTGAGACAGGAGAAAAAAGAATGTGGTTCAAATTTTAATAGAAGAAAAAATCAACTTAAAAGTTCTAGGATCGTAAGTGAACTGATCAATCCAAAGATTATAGACACACCCCTATAGTTCAAATGGAGTTAAGAATATAATTAACTGATCTTTGAGACGAAAAATAAACAAGTGTGGTTCAAATTTTTAATTAGAAGAAAAAAATCCAACCCATGTGTCAAACGTAAAAGCTCTTGGATCATATGAATTGGTCATGCATATATATTTTACCAAATTTTAGATATAGGTTAATATGTAAATCTGACAAAACCTTTGGGCCACTTTGAAATTTTCTCCAAATTAAAACAAGTTAATAATAGTCACATACAATGGTACAGTCATTTCAACGAGTGAAGTTGAATCTGTGATGGGGGTTTAGAAATCAATCTTTATTCCTTACCCCCTCACAACCCCAACTTGTCTGTGTCTTCTTTTGTCTATATCTCACAGACACATAATTGGCCTACAAGAACATATGGGTTTGGAATTTTGGTAGCCTTATCTATCCATGACCCGGAGGAGAAAAAAGGGGACCCCAAAAATTTTAAAAATAAAATTAAAAAAAAAAAAGAAGAGAGAAATAACGTACAATTATATAATTATAATATTACTGGCTGGGAATGAAAAGGACTTTTCTTTATTTCTTTCTTTCTTTCGATTGGAGTGACAAGGACAAAAAAGCAACAATAGTTTTTTTTTTTTTTTAACAAGGAAAGTACAACCAGCAAACTCACTAGCAGTTCGATTATAAAAGACCTTTAAAAGAAGAAATTAGATGGATCCATAAGTAGACCCCACTAAATTATAACTTTCAGGTAATTATTGACTAGAAGAGAACATGTGGATACTTATAAGCCACTCATTGTTTTCACTTTCCGTCAAAAAAAAAAAAAAAAAAAAAAACAACAGTAATTGAGAGGGAAAAGAACATCTTCTCATCTCTGTTCTCTTAATAAGGTCCCCCACAATGGTAGTCTACCACCTCCTCTATGTTGTGCTGGTCCTAGCTAGGGCACCTCCTTTTCGAGAAATTGCAGAACATGTACTTCAACTTTCTCTACTATATACGTTTATTTTGGCAACTGTAATGTTTTTGCTTAGCCAATGAACAGTACTGTACTTATATAATTGCTACAAAAATTATTGCAAGTTGGTGGATAGCATGCGCTTAAAAGATGGGGTTTGAATACATAAAACACCATTTTTGGTATTTGTGAGAGTGGGACAATTTGTATAGAAAAATAATAGACAAATCAATTCTAATCTGAATTTTTAAGTACTACTTTATGTAGTATGTGATGAGTTATCATTCTTTTATTAGTCAGTGTTTAAAATATTATCATATCAATTTAATTGTATTTATCAATAAAAAGATAATAACTCAACATCACGTGAGTTGATACTAAAAAATTGGGATTAGAACTAGTGTTTCTAACACTATTCATTTGTTTAATGTTTATCGCAGTTAGGAAAACTGAAGTAGTGAAGAGGCTTTCCTTTTTTTTTTTTTTTTTTTTGGCATTAAGGTATTATATCTCCCACGGCATTCAATGGCTGCCTTGATTAATGGCGGGGTTTTTTTTTTTTTTTTTTTAAGCAACATCTTTTCTCATCAATCAGGCCTTTTTAAAACAAGGAAACGTCATCTTTGTTTCACACAGTTTTAAAATGCTCATATTAAAAATTTCATTTCAAAGTATAATCTTTTTGAATTGGTATTTGAAAGAGAAAAATGAGTGTAATGCAGATTTCGAAACAACAAAAATATTTAAGTTGCATTTGTATCTTTTTAATTTAATTTTACGTTTTTTGAAAACATTAGATTCAAAACAATGTGTTAAACAAGAGCTTCATTTTATGCATGGATGAAGCCACATATATATATGAGTGAGGGCCTGTTTTAATTTTACCTTTAATTTTTGAGTAAATTTTCACTTGTATTCTTATTTAATAAGAAAAATTGAAACTTTATCCTCATTCAAAATTTAGAGTATATAATAGAGTCCCTATTATATAGTGCCAGCTTTTGATTTTGTGGATGCTAAAGTAAAAAAACCATGTTAGTCTGTCTCCCATCATCTTGTGTTAAAGTAAAAAAACCATGTTATGTAAAAATTAGTAGACTAAAATGTGTTCATATATGTGTTTATATATATAGGGCTAGAAGAGTAGCTAGGTGGCTTTAATTAGAGTCCTTGGCACCTGATCAAGCATCTACAATTTCTTTAAAATGTGCAAATTCTCAAGATATAAATATCTATAGTGACCCACCTCTTAATTATAAGCATTTGAAATTATATTCTATATCAGGTTACATAAACATGAGAATTAGTGAACAATTTTTTTTTCTTTTTAAAATCTAATCACTGAAATCTTTGACAAAAGTATATAGTGTGTAATGTAAGATTTTTGTTTAAAGATAATAGAAGAAAGTGCAAAGAAAAACATCAGCAAATTAAAAATTAGAGATGAGGAGGCTAAGTCAGAAGGCAATTATATACGTGCCTATCATGATTTGGATTTACACACACAAATAAAGAGAGAGAGAGATATATATATATATATATATATTATAGGCTGTATATCAAATTTTTTGACCCGATTAATTATCAGCACTGCCAATGAACATTCTTGACCTACATGAGCTATAAATAAACCTTTGCTGGCAGAGATCGATAAAGCTATACACATAAAGGGAATCTTAATACATGATCTTTTACAAAATTCCATTGCCTCTTACACACGTCACAATCATGTCGTCGTTTTCATTGTCACAAATCTGGGTCTCTCATCCGTGAAAAGGAATCCCTGGAAAATTAATAACCTTTACGAATATGTTATTTTTATTTTTATTTTTATTTTTTTTACCTAAAGCTATAAATGATCATCAAGGGATTTACTAACAACTTAGAATTCCAACTAATACTTGCTGTTCAGAATTCGATGGAGTCCCAACATCGGTTCAACAGATGATTCGAGTTGATTACTTTCTAATTTTAAAATGCATAGTTTTTTCAACTATTTTTTACAGGGTTTGTGTTCTCTTGTGCTCACTATAGGGTCGTCCTTATTATTATTAATTTTTTTTCACCTTCTTGTATTTTTTATTTTAATAAATTGAGTTGGGAGTTTGGAACGGGATGAGGTCTTTAAAAAATAAAAAAATAATAATAATAATAAAAAGTTGCAGTTTGGAAATTTATCTTATTAATTATTATTTACTCCCGATTGATGGTCAGTTGGTGGGATGGTTCTTGTATTATAGGTCTCATCTGTAGCTTTCAAACTCAAACTTAAAGTTTCTTCTTCTTCTTCTTCTTCTTTTCTTTATTTTGTAGGGCATGCAAGAGGTCAATGCAAGTAATATTATCATTTATATCTATTTAATGTCAAGCATTAATGCGCAACTAGGATCTTTGGCGGTTAAAAATCGTTGGTCACTTTTAAGAGCTACTGAAATTGATATATATGGATAAAGAAATTTAGTAGCTAATTTGGTATATAACATATACTTGTACATTGGTAAAGTCATTGGTAGATTTTAGTCAAAAAGGAAAAAAAGAAAAAGGCTAGCTGCACACACACACACACACACGCACATGAGTACTTTGTGGTGATCTTTCTTTTCCTATGGTTTGGAATATATGTCGTCCATAAAGTTAGGACCATTACTTTCAACGAATATGTATATATATCCTTGTGGATCTATTCAACCCTGTAAATTTTTAAATTTTTCAAAGAAACTCTCTCTCTCTCTCTCTCTCTCTCTCTCTATATATATATATATATATATATATATTATCCTCATTTCCCTGGTCACCAAAATTCCTATAAAGTGCTATGTTTTATACACACTAATAATGAATGTTCATAATATGTGAAGTAAAGGAATTCAGGAAAAAAAATAAAAAATAAAAAAACAGCATGCATCTTTTTCTAGCCTTTCAGATTTACCAAAAGCCATGCATATTAGGTAGAGTTTTAATAAAAGAATCATTCTGAACGGAAACAAATAGGAAAAAAGAAGAGAGCCCTCATGTGTATATTTAAGAACGGGAAAATGATACACATGAAAAGAAAAGTTATTTTAGTTTTGCAGGATTTGAAGAATTTAAAATTGTAAGTTTATGATTCTTATGATTGATTTTTTATGATCTGTATCATTACTCATAAGAATATTCATATGCATGTGTGTGTGTTGGGGTGAGAGAGAGAGAGAGAGTGAGAGCTAATGTTCTGTGTTGAGTGTGCTAAAATGATCAAATTGTCATATTTATACTGGCGGCCAAAATCCTGGTCAATACCAGAAAAAACATCCCTGAATTATAATAAGGTTCTAACACCATGCCAAATGTGTTTGGAGAAGAAGAGCAGAGCAATGTGTCCAAGGGGCTCCATGTTCCAGAAATTGGTGTAGAAAGATGTTCTTTATGGTCAAGGAAGATAGGTGTTATTTACCTAATATACACGTATACCGTCAAATTAATTTTCTCAGGAAGAGTAATTAAACATCGTCAAGATATGTAATTACTTTAACCGACATCACAGGTTAAATAAGGTATTACGTTATATATATATATATATATATGCTTCGATCGTCTTTTTAAATTCTGTGTTTTTGAAATTCAACTGGAAAAACTGGATAAGGGGTTACATCAAATTAAAGGTGCACCACAGACGACACGTAATTTACCATATATGGGATGAAAAAGAGAAGGGAAAAAAAGGATCAGTTCTTTCAAGGCGCCTAATTATAATTGCTACAAATATAAATAAACATATATAAATGTATCACTTTTTCTTACTTTACCCTTTGTCTTGCATTAATTAGCTAAAAAATATCATAATTCATGTTCTAATTAATTTGAAGGTGATCGACGATGTATATAATTTTACTAATCTAGTCGGAATGTGTTAAATTTCTCTAATATCTATATATATATATATATATATAAAATAAATTAATGACCTTTAGAGTAGATAACTAGTATTACAGGAAGGGTAAACATTCTAACTAGGTCAGCACCCAAATCTCAACAAGAAACGATAATTAGTTTCTTAATTAATAGCAATTTCTCTCTTCATTTATTTTATAAAAAATGTTCTAATTAAAAGGGTGAACAACTTAATCCATTTTGTTCACTTTTATTTGGGAAAATTATATGCTGTATTTGTCTCAATTCAAGAGGAAAAAATAAAAGTAGGGCGGAATGAGGAATGGGAGACATCCTGATTACATTATATACCCGAATGATAATATTGTTAGATGCAGTGTCATAGTCATTCTTTTATAGTGTACCTCCTATTTATTACCTTTGTCTTTTGCCTCTATTCCCTTCTCCATCCCACTTAATGCTCCTTGTGTTCCTACTTGCCCTCATCACCTTTTTGTCACTGAACTTGCTGCTCTCTCTCTCTCTCTCTCCCAACCCCCCCCCCCCCTCCACTTGTTATTAGCTAGGGTTTTTCCTCTTTTTGAGGATCGCCTTCTGTGCAAATCTGTTATGCTCAGTCCTTTCATAATTGGCCCAAGGAAATTGGTTTTTGATCATATTATTGGAAGGAACAAAATTAAGAGCCACCTCTTGAATTCAAGAGTAGCTCTCAAGGGGATTGCCCCTTTTTTCTCCATTTGATCTAAGATACCTAGATCACAAACAGGTAAACACACGCACATATATATGTAGTTTTGTCCCTGTCAAGCTATATACAAATATAGATATATGTATCTCTACATGTATATATATGTTGCTAAATCTAATTATGTTTTCCTGGTTTTGTTTCTTTTTGAGTAAGCAAGTTAAAGGTTAAAGAGAAACCATAGATCCCTTTAGGGTAAAGCTCTTATAAGAGCTATGACAAATTAGGCTTAACATTTGTGATGAGACAATCTCATGTTTCACTAATTTGAGACTAATTTTTCTTTGCTATGACTACTTTTATTGTTGTTATTATTATTTTTTCTTTTTTGCTAAATCTTTGTTATGAGACTGCTTATACTAAACACAAATTTTCTTGTAAATGACTAACTCTTTTGAAAGGGAAAGAAAGAAATCGGAAACGAAGATTAAGGAAGCATGAAGATAGCAGAAGGTCCTTGGAGTTGTGATGATGAGGAGGAGAGAGTCTTGAGAGTTGAGAGCTTGAGAGCTAGCAAAAAAACTTTTTTTGTTCAAATAAAAAATAAGAAGGACAAAAAAAAAAGTGGAAAGAATAGTGACAATCTTCAGATTGAGGATCTGTATATTTCTTTAATCCGAATATACAAAGAGATAGAGATGATACACAGATATGAGGAAGGACACAGGGGAAGCAGATGGTGGTTGTGGTGGTAGTTAGGGATGTAAGGGTTTTTTTTTTTTTTTAAGAAAAAAAAAATCAATTCTCAAACTGTAGAAAAATAAAATATTAAAATATGAACCTTAAGATAACATAATAATCCTGACTTCCATGAGTGTTCCTAGTAAAATTCTTGGTTAACCCTAGCTATTACACAGATCCAAGTCCCCTCCGACGTCTATATAGCATCACAAAAGGAAGGGGAGAGAGAGAGAGAGAGAGAGAGAGAGAGAGAGAAGAAGAAGAAGAAGAAGAAAATTAGGAGAAATTAAGATTAAAACCGGACTAATTAATAAATAAATAAATCACTCTTGTAACTTTGTTAATTTTGTTAAAAAAAATGTTAATTATTATTGAATGAAATGCAATAAAATTTTATAATTGGATTTGGCAGGTACCAAAGAGGCTTCTATAGTAGAAGTACAAGTGAAGAAGAAAATGGCATCATCGAGCTCCTACAACTCCCCCTGCGCAGCCTGCAAGTTCCTGCGGCGGAAGTGCATGCCGGGGTGCATCTTCGCGCCGTATTTTCCGCCTGAGGAACCGCAGAAGTTCGCGAACGTACACAAGATCTTCGGCGCCAGCAACGTGACCAAGCTGCTCAACGAGCTACCCCCACACCAGCGGGAGGACGCCGTCAATTCCCTCGCCTACGAGGCGGAGGCGCGGGTGAGGGACCCCGTCTACGGCTGCGTCGGCGCCATCTCCTTCCTCCAGCGCCAGGTCCAGCGCCTCCAGAAGGAGCTCGACGCCGCCAACGCCGATCTCATCCGCTTCGCCTGCAACGATCTCCCCCCCGATCACCACCTCGGTCCTCCTCCTCCTCCGCCTCCGCCTCCGCCGATGAACACCGCCCCCCGGGGATTTTATCAGCATCACCAATCTTTCTCTCAGCTCTCTTATTCTCACCCATGGAATGAGAATAATTCTTCTTCTGGAAATGTCAATAATGACGGAGGAGGAGGAGGACACATATGAGAAGACTATATTATACCAAAAAAAGGTAATAATATAATATTAATAATAATTAGTTAATTAAATCCCATCTAGGGTTTCTCCTTTGGATTGGTTTTGGTAATAATAATTTTATTTGCTTAATAAGTTTAGTGGAGAGGTTTTCTAGCCTCATGTGGAGGAGGAATATCACTGAACATACATCTGTACTACTAGTCCCTGCTATATTTTCAGATCACTACTTGGAGTCGTTGTTTCTTATAAATAATATTGTTATAATTTTTTGGGGTACTTTTGTTTTGGTGGGTTTTAGTTATTATTATATTATTATTATTTACTAAAACCAAGGAGTATTTAAATAAGGAGGACTCTAGAAATGTGTTTTTGTTATAAATTGGTTGGGATTATCATGGGGACCTAAACAAGGCTGTCATAGCTAGAGAGCATATATATATACATATATATAAATGTTTGTGTATGTGTCTTGTATAGCTCTAAGCTACTTGGATTTGAGCTCTCTTATTGTGTAATTAGTATTGCAACTCTCAAGGCATTCGCATGCGGAGTTGACATTCTGTCCACATTGTTTATGCTTAGAATAAATGAAATAAATTAAAACATTGCTTTTTTTTTTTTTCCTTGTTAATTAAAAGAAGATTCTTGAGCCTAAAGTCTAGGGCTTAGTCCCCTTTTAAACCTACGTATAATATGCTCGCTTTTGCTAAGTTTCTTCTTTGTTCTTGAGGACCACCGTTTTTTATTTTCTTAGATTATGGTCCATAACTCCAATTCGTTTATTAATTAGCTCATTTCACAGCCTTTGCCTTTGTTTTGAAAAAGAGCCATATGAAAGTTTATTTATTGAGGTCATGGGAGAGACATATATACACCGACCCACATACACACACACACGGAGACACACACACACACACATATATATATACATTGCAGAAAAGCAATAAATGGCTTCTTAGCTGTTGCTATTCTTGCGTGATCATCTTATAATCCGAGCCTAACTTAAATAGATATATAATTTCCATTCTGATATGCCAATAACATGTTTCTCGATCTTTTATATCCCTGCAATAATATTAGTACACTATGGAAAAAATTTTGTGTGGTAGGAATCATCGCACTTGGTACTGTTGATGCTGTACTCCTAAACTGTAAAGTATTCATATCAATCATGTTTACATATACATCTACTGAATTTATGTGTAGGGTAGTGTACGGTAAAACAAAGTTTTAGATGTACTTCCTTACATTATTGTCATATTTATTTAATATGATATAGTAATTCTCCATTAATTATTATAATTTTAACTTGATTTGACGGCACAAAACGATGATATTAATAGAGTCTTCTTCCATATTAATAGAGTTTTCTTCTATATCCTATGTAACATATATTTTCTCCCTATATATACAGCATGTTTTGCACTTTTTTTTTTTTTTGTTTAAATATAGTTTGTTGTTCTCATAATTTAAACTTGAGATCTCTTCCTAACCAATCCTACCGTTATGCTACTAGTATATCTTCCTAGCTCTAGTATATCTTTGAATGACTGTCCTTTTTCACTACTAGTTGTGAAATTAATTTTCAACTGATCTATAAATGTGAGCAGTTCTTTGTTGTAGGTGATAAATTTCTACATTAACACTTACAATCAGACAATTAATGAAAAGTAAATCCATTACCTACCTCCCTAGTTCCTATCAATTTTAGTGAAAAAGGATGCTTGCCGTAAAAATCTCCTTTAGAAATATTCATTATACATATAATTTTGCCCTACCATAGCACATTCTAAAATTGTTTTAGTTGTGTCTTTCAACTTTTTTCTGCTTCTAGTACTACTACTCTAACTTTGGTCGAATTATGGCTTCTTTATCTTGTACCCTATCATAGAGTAGTGAACACCATCTGTTGCTTTCAGAATTATATATATTTATATATATATATATAACTTGTTTATGTGGAACACCACTCCACCGCTCATTTCTAGTAACAGATATCCGAAACAGTAGCCAAATCACAGTTCCTTTCTCTTATTTGTTGGGTCCAATTTTGATCACCAAAAGTTTATGTGTAGAAGTTTTTATTTTCTCCCATGTAAGCGTATTCATCTTCAACTTTTCCTTCCCCAAAACCCACCCTTTCATGATCACTAGACACTCGCCAGACATAACAGTGAAACCTTAGACAAAAGTCTCCTCACAGTGAATCCCCCGGCCCCCTCCTTTTTCCTCTCTCTCTCTCTCTCTCATATTATTGTGTATTTATGCTTTATCATACTATTTGAATATATGTCTTCTTTTACTCAGAAGTTTCTTGCATGCATGTACTAGATTTATACAAATATATATAAAGCTCCAATGAGAAAAAAACAATGTCTACTAGATTTATACATATGTATATATATATATAAAGCTCCAATGAGAAGAAAAAAACAATGCCTAATTTCATATGAAACAAAATTAAGAAAAACAAATTTCATATATGTAAAAGCATTCTTCGGCCATGATTATTTTATTATCCCAAAACGGAATCCAAAAGGAGAAAAAGAAAAGGAAGATTAACTATAGAGAGTATATATCGAATCCATTTGGGATAGCTTTTTGCTTTTGCTTTAGACAATAGAAAAAGATAAACTAAAGCTTATTATGTATTTGTAACCATATTTTGAAAAGAGTTTTAATAGATTAAAATATACGGAACCCTAATACAAATTTCAAAATCTACATAGAAGAGCTTTTTCAAAAATTATATATATATTTTTTTGGTTTTTATTGAAACTTAATCTTCTCGAGTCTTGTAGAGAAAAGAAGCACTTACATATAATATATCATTTAAACACTTTTAGAAACAGCTTTTAAAGTCAGAAATTCAAAAGTAACTTCTAAGAAGTTATGTCTAATAACATGTCCATTAATAGATATATATGTTTACATGAATTCAGAAAATTTCATTAAAAAAGAAAGAAAAAAGAAAAATTAGGTTTAGGGTTTCATAACACCGTAACCAAAAAGTGTTTCAAAGTCAGAACATCATATCTCTCACTTTTTTCCCCCAAACTAAGCCGTCACATATTACTGTTAAAAACTTAAGTTTAAACCGAAGCGCACATGATTAGGCACAGAGTGAGAGAGGACTTGCAACATATTTTCTTGTGTATATATATATATATATAAAGTTTCCACTGTGCATGTTTACTGTGCCTTTTCTTTTCATCCTAGTCTCTCTCATGAATTCATGTGGTTTTCTTTGCTTTAATGTGAAAGCAGAGCAAAACGTTGATCACCACTTTTGTTTCTCTCTCCTCTTCCATTCTCTCTCTGCATGTCTCTTTAACACACCCGACATAGAGGCAGAAACATTGCTACAATTGTCACTGTTACGCATAAAAATCAAGAAAAAGTTAAACTGTCCTCTCTCTCTCTCTCTCTCTCTCTCTCTCTCTTTCTCTCTACCACTTTCTCTCTCCAAAAAAACACACACGCACATATCTACCAAAACACTCACTCTTAAGTAGTACGCACACACACACACTAAACACAAAACGCAAGCACAAACACAAACACACGCGCAGAGAGGCTGAATCGTATCTGGAACTGAGTCTGAATCTGCAGTTGCCTGGCTCCATTGAGAGTCACGTCTCTTGTCATCGAATTCATCGTCTCTCTCTCTCTCTCTCTCTCTTTGATGATCTCCCTCTCTGTATTTTGTCAGCCTAACTTAGATCCTCGAGATCGCCAAAAACCCTTTTCCTTTTCCTTTTTTTCCCTTTTTTTTAATTTTTTTTTCCTCCATCTTTATATTCTTGGATATTTTTGGGGAACCAAATCCAACTTCCTCTGATCTCATATCCCCACCACCATATCCCACTTCATATAAATATATATAAATATTATACATTGGCGGAGCTAACTGTAAATGAGTGGTAGCTGCTGCCTCACTGACTTTTAATTTTTCTTTTGAAATAACTTTTAATTTTGACGCTTTTTTTTTTTGGTTATTTAAAATCAGTTATTTCATGTAAGATCCCAATAAAAACTTTACCTTTTCTCTTAATATGTCTGATATTTATTATAGAAATTTAAAAGATTGGTTTCATCACTGTATATATAAGACATATGTATAAATGTGTAGACATATGTATAAATGTGTCCGTTACACTTTAATAAATGGAATGTGGACTTTTATGTGTATAATCTATTGGAACTGAGATATCATGCATGTATTGTACATGTACTGTTGGGTTCAGAGGTGGGGGATTCTCAGATAGGCCAGTGAACAAGTATAACTTTTCTGAAGTTTTTTTTTTTTTTTTTCCTTTTTCTTTTGAAGGAAAAAAATAGAAAAAGAAATTATACAAAGAAAAATGAAAAAAGAAACAAGTTTTTCTTGTTAAGGCAAATTGATGGATATTAATTCAGAATCCATCACACCCATCAATCTTCTCTTGTTCTGCAAAGACGTGGGAAAGAAGCAATGAGCAGGTGAAATTTGCAGGAGTTCCCATTAAAAAGGACAAAAACGACAGCAGGACGTCGGGGGGGGGGGGGGGAAGGGGGGGTGTGGTTGTGGGCCATCATATAAATATATATTTATGTATTTGCCTCCCCTAGCAAATAATTTGTCTAAATATTACGTGTTCCACCATCTATATGAACAAGGACTCTGAAACTAATTGCATTTTTTTTCTCTCTCTCTTTTTATTTTTTAGGGAGGGTTGATGTAGGTAATTGAGAGGCTACAAATTCGACATGATACCCTCAAGAGTTCAGAAGTTACATCTATATATATATATTATATAATTTTAAATATTATTAATTATCTGACAAGTATTTTATAAGCCAGGGAATTAAATCCCCCATAGATCACTTTCCATCAAAAGAAAAAGAAACTCTAACTCAAAAAAGGTTAAGCTATAAGTTTGGTAGAGTGGAAAAGGAAGAGAGAAAGGAAAAGGAAGAGAGAAAGGAAGTTGGAGGAGGAATTTTAAAGAGGAGAATGAAATTTTAGATTGTTTGGTAAAGTAGAAAATGAGACGAAAATTGTAAATTCATGTGCCACCAAATTTTAATCTTTTCAATTTTAGAAATTAAGAAAAAAGTGACAGAAAAGTTCGACAAAAAAAGGTCGTATGTAAAATAACTATGCTAATATTGATCTCTCATTATCTTTTAATTTATATGAGAGTATTAACACATAAAACTTGATATTTTGTTTCTTCTTTTTCTTTCTCTTCTATCAAACAATATGAAGGAAAACCTCCCTATTTCCTTTTTATTTCCCTCGTCTAGGTATTTTACTTCCCATAAACCTTTCTCTTTTCCATTCCTCTTATCAAGCATAACATTAAAAACCATGCATGATGACAAGTAGGGCGAAGTAACTTATGGTCAAGTGGGAATTTTAGGGTCAGTATAATTTTATCTATTTTACCTTTAAAACCTTTATATTTTTCTCATTTTGTCATTATTGTAATTGATTATCTTTGTGTAAGTCTTTTTAGAAACTTGATAATATATGGATTAAAAAAAAAACTTAATGTCTGGCCCTCATGTAAATATAGACTGATTTTGCTGATGACAAGTCTATACGATGGGGAACACCATGCGACTCTTTTCTTTAATGGGTATAACATGTGATATATACTTAACTTTACAAGAAAATTGCATATGCATGCTGATGAAACATGGAGTACGTTAAAAGTCATTTCCCGACAAGATATTCATTTCAAATTAATGATCAAACGCAGAAACAGAGCCAAATTGGTCAATTTGTTTTCTTGCTTCTTTATCTTTTTTTTTTTTTTTTTAAACTACTTCACGCACATATCCCCTTTTAAAAAGAAAGGATACACAATAATAATTTCTAAAGAAGAATTCTAATCCCTAACCAATATTCCTGACTTAGTCACTAATGATCTTTCTTTAAACATTTGTAACCATATAAGCAAAATTGGTATATATTGTTATATATATATATATTTTAATGTTTATACCAAATATCGATCCTATGATCATATTGTACTTATGACATATGTATACAAATATATGTGTTTTATGTACTTACTTTAGTGATCAGTTTCCAGAGAGAAAAAAAAACAAAAACAAAAACAAAAACAAAAAATAAACACACAAAGAACACATAAATGATAAGCGTGTCGTCTCATGAGGCGATGAAGATAACTGTGATTCTTATTCCTGTCATCTGGTGCAGTTACAGATCTTACTGCTTACATATGGAAATGCGGGGCCTGATCAGAGAAAACGAAAGAAGTTTTTTTTTTTTTTTTTTTTTTAATGGAAAAAAATCCAAAACTAGTTTATCCTGGGCTCCACTGAGAATTTATTATTATTATTATTATTATTTATAGCAAAGCAGACCACTGAGAAGTTATTTTTCCCCTTATTCCTCTAGGCTTTTTCAGTCCCACAAATGTCGGTGATAATATCCCTGAGCCTGTCTAGGCCACATGATATACACAGGTCGTGTGTATAGAAGAAGATTTATCAAATAAATAAATAAATATAATAAAAAAATAAATGATTGGATAGAGTACTTAATTAAAAACTCGAAGAATCTAGGGGTAATGAAAAAAATAGTTGTGAAGTTTAATTAGACCTAAGTAATAAAGTCAATTAAGTGGTTTGCAAGCAGAATTCACAAGATGCAGAGTTCAAATCTTTCGCCTTTAAGTTTTTTTAAAAAATAAAGTCAATTATCATATAATTCTGAAACTCAACGATGATTGTAAATAGTTTAAAGAAAAAGAATAAACTTTATAGTAGAAAAAAAAAACTATATATAAATTAAGCACTTTTGATTAGATGAAAATATTTATTATATATAGGTAAAAGATTAAAGATTCAACTTAAAACTTTTTGGTGGAATAAAATCCAAATAGTTATATTCACATGGTGCAAAGTAAACGAAAGAATGATTTTACCTTTGAATGTATAATTGCTATGCAATTAGTAATTAATTTATGTGCGCTTGACATGAAAGCACTGCATAAGGTAATTCCTTTCACTGTTCGTCCAAAATGTGTGCCTTTTCAAAAGAATCCAGATTTATTGTTTAATTTCTAGGGGTATGAAAAGAAGCAAAGAAATGCCTAGCCTAGCCTTTTTCTTGGTTAAAAAAAAAAAAAAAACTTAATGCGTGCGAATAAAGGAAAATTAACAGTTTATTTATAGTAACTATATATGTATATGCAAATTTAGTATTTAGATGTTTTATATATATATATATATATATATATATAGCTTAAATATGCAATTGGAATGGATCGTTGAATTGTTTAATGCCAAATATACTATTGGTACTGTCCTGGAATTTAAATTTCTCAATTATAACACAAAAAACTTTTTTTTTCCCTTTAAATATGAAAGGGAAGCGCAAGCTAATATTTTGCAAAAGAAGGGAAATAGAAATATCTCAATCCCATTTTGATCTCTTACTTTTTAAACGTCGCAGAATTACCTTAACCCATACTTTTTATCAATTTTAACTCTTTAGTCAGTTGGATGTTTAAGAGTGGTTATGTAAAATAAGAATGTTATTCTACTAGCAAAAATTTAGTGTTATTTTCTGTCAATAAATCGTCCATATTGATAGTGTCATTTAAAAAAAAAAAAAAAAAAACAACGCCACCTGCATATTTTATCTTTTTAAACACCTTATTAATGAAAGGATAATGTTATGATTATCAATTATAATCTCAATTTGGAGTAGTAATACATGTGATTGTGAGTAACAATTCTGATAATTTATATACCACGTAAGTTAACATTCAAATATTAAAATTAGTTTGCATTTAAAACAAAGGTTTAAGATGAAATTTTTAAGTTAGAGTTTGTTGATTTTTCAAAAACTAGTTATAATATTTATTTATTTCTTAGGAAGAAAAAAAATAGAAACTAAGATAAAAAAACTTAGATTTAAACTTAAGTTTCAAACATAATATTAGAATTGATGTACCTAATATTATTATCTCCACGTTCCCCCTCCCTTCTTTGACCTTTTTGGAAAGCTAGATACCTGAAGTCCTAAACGTCTATAAGATCATTGTGACAAATTGTTTATCAAGTAATTCTTGATCTTCTATCACCAATAACTTTATATGATCCTTTTAAATTCTCCCCACTAATAATCCAACTATTTAAAATATGTTTGATATATCCACGTTCTTGTTGAGAGAATTTGATCCCACCCGTAGTTTTATGCTTGCAATTAACAATAATATAATGAATACGTAATAATGAAGCAAAAAAGTATTCAGCAGAATATTTTCCAAATAACGACAAAAGTCGAGTCCAAATTTTTAAAAAATTATGTTATTTATCCATCTTTCGGCAATGATAAGCATCAACAAAATTAGAGATTGAGCGCTCTCGCTGCATCATCATCATCAGTGATGGAGTCAGAATTTATTGACAGGGAGCAAAAGAAATTTTTCAGTCAAGCTACTAGACCTACTAATGTTTAATTATGTTTTTAATAAAACTATTTTATTTTTTTAAAATATAAATTGTTTGCCCAATAAATATGAGTGGTTATATTTGCACCTGCAATATTGATAAATATCCCCACCTTATAAATGTTTCTTAATATAAACATAGTAAATCTATCATATTATAGATACTTTTTATATAATACCATATTTAACCCTCTCATACATCCACTTTTATTTTAAATTTAATTTATTTTGTTAAAAATAAATTAAAAAATCTAAATAAGAAAAAAAATATTTTCATTCTAAAAAAGAAAATATAAAGTATCTCTTAAAAAAAGGAAAGGAAATAATAAAGAAAAAAACTCAAGTAATGTCTAAATCAAAAATTAATAAATGTCATATTGCATTTAAAAGTATACATAAATATAGAATCATGTAAACGAATATAGTAAGAAAAAATAAATAAATAAATGATCATATTAAAAAAACCACTAAGGATCATTTTCAAATACTAAAAGAAAAGAAAAAAAAACATAATAATAATGAATTAAAAAACTAAAAATATATATTTCAATAGTTGTTGGCTCTTCAAGAGACATCTTTCTTTTATTTTTTATTTCACTTGAATCCTCCATTGAAAATTTTCATGTAATTATAAAAATTTCTTAAGAAGAGAAATGGATGAAGAACAATTTAAGTTTAGAACAATTTAGAACAATTTCTTAGGATTTTTAATATATATATATATGTTATTTCCATTTATGGTTAATGTGGAATGTATTTTTTAATTATTTTGTTAAAAAAATATTTTCATTTATAGGTATGTGGAGATATAAGCATTCTTAATGATTTTAAGATAATTTTCTTATAGGGTAAAAATACATTAAAAAAATTTATGAACTTTGTTAGGATATTTATTAATATTATTATGAGTGCAAATAAAATCTCTCTAAAATATTTAAGGGGTGCCAAGGCTAATTTCTACACACACCTATTATATTAAAAAAAAAATTTTAAAACCCACTAATTAAAATTTAAAAAAAGAAGAAGAAAAAAATCGAAGGAGGTGGGGGGGCATGCCAATGATCATCATGACCAAATCTAAGTTTAGTGCGGCTGAAAAAATATTTTAGGCTTATTATACGAAAAGGCCAAAAATAATTAAATTCAAGATGACAGATAGAAGAAGATTTAGAAACAGATTGTCACAGTATCTATATATATATATATATATATATATGTATGTATGTAACCAAAATATATATTTATATATAGAGAGAGCGAAAGATAGCACGCATCATACATATTTCATATATTTTTGCCACTATATAAGTAAATATAACACACACAAATCTGATAGATTTGTAAAAACAAATTTTTTATACAAGGTCTCCAAAACTCAAATCCTTTTAAACTCTAATTTTATGTCTAATTTTATGTCTAGTTAACGTGAGACTTTTTACTCACAAACATATATACACAAATATACATGTACATATTTGTATACGAAAACATATTTATATATATATGCATCTTTATCTATACAAAAATATTTATTTATTTATATGGATATTTAGTGTATATTAATATATATATATGCATATACATATTTGTGTATACAAATATATATATATATATATATACACACACATCAGTGTATACACTGATCCGAACCCTTCTTTTATATATTAATTGATAAAACATAAAATAGGGCTACATTTTTATTATATTATTTCATGTGAAAAGAAAATACAAATATGGTCACCTAATTAAAACCCTAATTAAGAACCAAAAAAATCCTACAGAAAATCCTTTAAATCAAATTCAAATATCTTATTAATTATCTTGTCAGTTAATAATTAAAACTATAAAATCAAAAAACTCTTCAGGAAATGAAAATAATCATTGATTTTAATATATATATATATATATATGTATACAAATATGCATATATATATATATATATTTGTGTATTCAAAGAATCAAATACACAGGACCGTGGTTTATATACCTACTAGCAAAGTAGAGCTTTGAATCAGGTCACATGCAGGACCAATTATAAAAAGGGTTTATGCGGCTAACAGTATATATAAAAATACATATATATATATATACACGTATTTAAATTATTATATTGCACATGATGCCCTATTATATTTTATGCCAAAAGCAGTCGTCTTTCTAAGATTGCCAATGATGATCATAGTCATAATGATAGCCATACAATGCGGTTATTTAAACAATCACAAGATTATGGGTCAAAGAATTGGCTCTTTTTTGGATACATATATTCCACCTTTAAGCAAGGATTTGTTTGACTCAAATTCCATTTCATTGGAGCATAAAGATAATGTTCACAAGAATCTTCATATATGTAGTCATGAAGAATACAATTACATATATATATATATATATATATATATATGTTTATAGACATGATTTTGCTAATTCCAAAGGGCAAATATATTCTTATGAGTAGTGATTATGGCCCTCCCTCCAAATTTATTATATTATAGTACATTTTTTTAAATTCTTTTTTTAAGGTTTAGGGGATAGGAATACTAGCTCTATTAATCATGGGTGTAGAAAGTGTTGTTTGGAAAGTGGCCAAATTTTGACTTGAGAAAATGACTCGCGCATGAAGTTGTACCATCAAGGCCCATGGTTTTAATTGTTTTCGTCTTTTGGTTAATTAATTGATTAAAATGCTAATTAATTAATTAGTTTATCTTAATTTGATCTTAAGCGAAGTATATATTCGGGAGTTAATGGGGGTATATTGATGGCATGTGCTAATTACCTTTTTTTTAACTGAGGCACTGAGATAAGTCTACATCAAGTACAGTGCTTAGACTGTGATTATTATAATAGGTCCGATTAGGGAAATGCTAAGTGATAGATGACTATACTCACCATTATCAATAATTTGGATCTGCTTAAGCTAATATGATTCTTAATTTCTTGCACTCGTGTAGCCAAAGTTATATTCCATTTCTGGAAAATGGAAAAAAGGGTACATCATTCTATCTCAATATACTCATGCTATATTTGAGGCAAAAAAGTATTAAAATGGTGTATATAATAATTTGTTCTATTTTGTGTTACAATGTACATTACTATTTCAAATGCCATGTTTTATAATTTATTATTATAAATTTTTAACTTTGAAATTTATAAAAGTGAATTCCTAATGTGAAAAATAAATTTCAAAATGATAATGTTATATTAATTATTAAATAAAAAATCAACACGTAAATTAGAAGCAATCAAATATTAAATCTGACACCAGATACAATAATATCAAAACCAACGTTATAAATAACCTGTATGAAATATAATAGTGGTTTTCCTTCTCCAATACCAAAATTGAGTATTGATCAATTAATTTAGCACGACTTAGAAGAAGCTCAGTATTGATATACACAATTCTACAAATGCAAGCACCATTTCCTAATTGTAGTTAATTATCGTGGTTTTTCTATTAATTTTGTGCTTTTTATTATCGTCCTTTAGGGTCAATCATTTAATTTTACCTTCTAATTTTAATTATTATCGTAATTTATTCCTTTATTCAGAAACTATAAAGGTATCTTTTGAATTTGAAAAACTAATTTCATTTTCATCCTTCACGTTCATTGTGAATGAAAAAGAAAAAAAAAAAATCGGGCGAAACAATATAATAACTTAAATAGTTTGTGAAAAAAAAAAAAAACTTTTACCATTTAAAAAACCAAAAAAAAAAACATAAATATCATTTAAAAAAATTGAATTCTATGTTTTAAATGCGTTTAAAATAATTTACATAAATTTTCTCCAAAAAAAATTTTTTTTAAAAATTTGGTCTATTTATATTTTCCCATTAACTAAGGGTTTAAATATAAATATATATATATATATATATGTATATGTATACTTGCTTTTTGTAACAAAGTGTGCCAGAGATAAAATTGAAACAAGATTCAAATGACTGTGTGATTACCCTTGTCCTTAACAATGTTTTCTTGTCGTTTCATGGTTATTCTTATTTGACATCGTTCTTCGGTAAATGAAGTTTATTTGGATCATTAGCACCGCTCATGGTCGTCTGTCCTTCTTCCATTTTCATTTTTTTGCGGTTATTGCCATTCCTTTTTATTTTTGTCCATTATATTCTTTTCTTGTAGTTTTATAGTTATTAATGTTTTGATGCCCCCCCCCCCCCCTTTTTTGGTTAATGTTATATATTTGGATTTACAGCTCATTGTCGTCTTCCTATCCTGTTTTTGTAGTTTACCATCTAATATCGTTTGTTTTAGCAGTGTCGTTTCTTTTTATCTTTTTATGGGTTCTTAATTGTGTCATTATGTCGTTTGACTTTGTCTTATTTTCAAAGTAGATATTATTTGTCGTTTTCCAGTTTGTTGTCGTTCTGCAGTTAATGTCGTTTTCTAGTTCATGTTATTCCTTTGGAATATTATTGTCGGTTTTAATGCTCTTATTGTTTTCTAGTCTGATATCCTATCCTTTTTTGTCGTCGTTCTGCAGTTAATGTAGTTTTTCATGTCAGTGTCGTTTTTCTGGAGTATTGCCGCTTGTTGGTTTGCTGTCCTTTTCATGTAATTTTTTGTTTTTTCGTCTTTCTCGTACTTCCATTCTTGTTGTTTACATAACCCTTGTCGTCGGTTTAAAATGTTGATGTTCCTAAACGTTGTTTAGACTCGAGACCCGTCCATGGAACGAATATTGTTGTCGTTTTTTGTCATATTATCGTTTGTAAATTAGCTGTCTTTTGCAATGTGTTGACCCCTGTTAGGCTTTTATTTTCCTTTTCAACTTTTTTCGGAGAGAAATTGTCGTTTACAATTTATTACTTTATTTTTCATGAAATTGTGTTTTGTTCTCGTTTATTATCTTATTGTCCTTTTTCTAGTTTTACGATGTTTCTTTATAATGGAAGGAATTGGCCGTCATGCTGGTGTCAAATTGTCGTTTTTCAGTTATCTGTCGTTTATGTATTTTGTTGTCGTTTTTTAATTGCTTACGATATCTTATTGTCGTTTCCATAAATTGTGGTTTGTTCCCGTTTGTCATCTTGTTGTCGTTTTATAGTTTTATGTCGTTTCTTAATCAATACCCTCCTGAAGCCTGAACCAAACAAAATTTTACATTCGATGTAGATTAGCATATACGGGAAACGTCCAATTTGTGTAAAAAACAGAGAAAATTTTGATGATACGAATTATACATCTAAATAAACAAACAAAAAATAACCACACAAACATTTTCTTATATTCGAATAGGAAAAACAGAAAAAACAAAAGAAAAAAGGTTTGGGGATAGAGATGCTCTCTCTCTCTCTATCAATCTATATTTATAATATATTTATATATATATATATATATGCATATCTGTTTACGTAGATATAGAAAGATTCTATATTAGTAAAAAAAGCCACTGCCACGTTTGGGAAAACAAATATGTTAATAATGTAATGGGTGGATCTATTAACACCCCATATTTTACACTTTTCATTCACTTTTTAAAACCACTTATCATATTAATTTTAGAATTAAATAACTACTTATTCCACTATTAATTTTTTCAAAAAAACCCTTATAAATAATTTTTTTTTCTTTCTCCTTTCATTACAATTTAAATCCCTATACAATTTTTTCCTTACTTTGTTTTTTAAATATTCTATTTTGTTGTTATTTTTTAATTCATTTCCATGAGAATTTTTTTAAGAGAAGATTCTTTTATTTTGTTTGTTATTATTCCTCATTTTCATTTTGTAGTTTTATGTTATAACTAGATTTTTGTTTAAAAAAAAAGAAGCAAATGGAAAACTCGTATGCATGATGTGGATATATGATCAAATATATTGATTTGATTGGTTTTTCATTTTACAAATAATTGAGAGAAATGATTAGAAGTTCATGCAGACTTTGAATTATGAGTTTTTTTTTCTAATTATCTAATAAAAATATTAACCAAATTCATAATATTTTCAACTATGTTTGTGGAGTACTCAGCTTTATCAGTATATTATTCTCAAATTTTTATTGTCTCAAGAAGAAATGTAACAAAGAATAAGTTTATAGATTTTTATCTCGACATATAAACTGATGAAAATTTTTTATTGAAGATCTTAAAGAAAAAAATGAATAAAGAAATTTCATGAGAAAAATATAAAGATAAAAATAGAACAAAACAAGTAAAAAAAAAAAACTGTGTAATAGTTTAGATTTAGTATAAAGAGAAAGAAGAAAGAAAAAGACCGAAAGACAAATAATTTAGTTATAAGAGTTTTTTTGGGAAAACTAAAAGATATAACAAGTAATTTTTTCATTTTAAGATTAATTTATTGATTATTTTAAAAAATAGATAAGAAAAATAATATAGGGGTATCAATAGAACCATCATAATGTAATGTAATACCTATCATTTCGTGATGCAATTCCCGCCAAAACTTGATTAAAAAAAAAAACGACATCTTTCCCATGCATCTCCTACGCAAAACAAGTGTCACCGCCACCCTCCACCTGTCCACTCCACCCTCTCTTTTAATCCCCTCCCACCGCCACACTCACCGCCTCCACTCTCTCTCTCTCTCCTCTCTTTCTCTCTGTAAACCATAACTGCAAACCTCAAAGAAACCAGCTTCAATGGCGGACTACCAACGCACCCAACAGCAGCAGCAACAACAACAACAGCAACAAAGACCAACTGAGGCCATGAGAGGGCTCCCGCCGGAGAAAGGCCCGTCGACGCAGCAAATCGTCGCCGTCGTCACCCTCGTCCCTCTCGGCGGCTTCCTCCTCCTCCTCTCGGCCGTCACCTTCTTCGCGTCCCTCCTCGGCCTCGCCGTCTCGACGCCGGTTTTCGTGATATTCAGCCCCATCATCCTCCCCGCCGCCTTGGTGATCTTCATGGCCGTCGCCGGCTTCCTCACCTCGGGGGCTTGCGGCCTCACCGGCCTCTCCTCGCTGACGTGGCTCGCCAACTTCGTCAGACGGATCACGGCCAAGCTCCCCGAGCAGGCCGACCAGGCCAAGCGGCGCGTGCAGGAGACCGCCGGGTATTTGGACCAGAAGGCGAGAGAAACGGGCCAGACTATCCAGACTAAGGCCCAGGAAGTGTCGAGGGCCGAGGAGGGCGGTGGACGACCCACTCAAGATGGTGGCAGGGGCCAGGAGGGGGGTAAGGCCCAGGAGGCAAAGAAAACATGAACGAGTAAGAGGGTCGTTTACCACTTGGACTTGAGCTTTAGCCAATCGGTTTTTTGTCGTTTTACTCTCTCTCTTTTTTTTTTTTTTTTTTTTTTTTTTTGAGTTTTGTGAAATGTGGAATATCTTCCATCTTTTTTTGTTTTTGTTTCTTTTTTTTTTTTTTTTTTTGTATGTTTTGATGTAAAAGAATTAAAATGTTATGGTTGAGAGTGAGTGGTGACAACGTGTATGCATGTTAAGCATGTCTCATGTGTAATAAATGTGTACATATGAGAAAGTTCTTTCATGTTTGTGCTTTACTTTAATTAAATTAAATAATAATGAGCTTATGACTTCGTTTAAAAATTTTTTTTATCTAGTTTATCCAAATCCATGAGAGAGATAAATTGAAAATTTTAAATTTAATCAAGCAAAGTTTCAAAGAAGATTAGTAGTTTTGTATTAGGAACATATAGAGACATGATCTAAGGCATTATCAATTGTCACCAATCATGAATGTGTGGGATGGGAATGGATGATCTGACCATCTTCTACTCCGTTGGATTGGACCACTTTATGATGATTTTCCTTTCGATTCTATTCGAGATCAATCCCTTTTGAATTTTGGGGGAACGTGACTTTCTATGCAAAGGAAAATAAAAATTAGGGAAGATGCAATAACATATTTTGCCACCCTCAAGTTGATAAATTAGCAAATTTGAAGGAAGAAAGTAGTTAAAAAATTCCCACATCGACCAAAAGTAAACAAGATGAGTGCAATTTAACAATATAACATTTGACTTCACACTCCATATCAAAAAAAAAAAAAAAAAAAAAACCTTCTATTGAAAAGATAGTACTAAGAGATTACATAAATGTGTTTTAATGAAAACAACGTGTTCTTGAATGAAAATATTCAAATTCGTGGGATGAATGAAAATATCCAAGTCCTGCTTTAAGATCCTATTTTGGATCACACCACAACGTTTTCATCTTTTAAAAGTAATTAAACAAAAATGTAAAATTAGAAAATTGAATCATCATTTAAAAAAAAACATGATATCTCTATTTTTTTTAATTTAGAAAGCCGTATTTATTTAATATCTTCCTTCTTTTCACATAATATCTCTTTAATTTCACAAAATAGAAATCTCTTTAATTTCACAAGATTACAATTGCCATTCTTTTCTCAATGATCTCCACGTTATATCTTTCTTATGATTTCTTATAGTGCGTTTTGAATTTCATATTATTCATTTTATTCCCTTCTCAATAAAATCTACGAGTTTAAAATTTTTTAGAGAAAATTAGTAGAGAGCCATGTTTTGAGTTCTTCTTTATAATTTTACCCATTCTAATATTAAATTTGATAATTTTAGTATTACAAAATAAAAATATGATCAATTTTAATGTAATGGTAGGCATAAATATAAAAGAGGTGTCGAATTTATGATATTCTTGTATGTAACCTTATTTCTTACTATTTTTTTATCTAGTTGCTAATATTGCTTTTTAAATTTCATATCATTGCATATAAGTAAATAAGAAATAAAAAATATATATATAATCTATGTGATAAAAGAAAATTGAAAGGAAAGAAGTTTTTCTTTTTTTTATTTTGTTTGGATTTCCCCTTCGAATGCCTCCTCTTTTCTTATAAACTAAATGATCATAGGTCTTTAAATCTTTACGGCAATTCAATCACCTCTCTTCATTTTTCACTTCTCCGTACTACCAAATAAGCTCGTAGGTGAAAGGGAAAGAAAGCTACATAGTCCAAGTAAGTAATTTAAAAAGGAAGAGCCGAACCTTTTTCTCTTCTTTTATTTGGTATTTTATTTATGAATTTCCTACTATAATGGCTCAATATTAGGAGAGGTTAAAATAAGTTATTTTTAAAAGATTTAAAATCCTTAGCCTAATCTATTATCTCCAATCAAATAATCGTGGATTTTGAAATCCTTCCATTTATCCGTCTACTCGTTTACGAGTAGTGTTAGAAATACTAATTATAATAATAACCTTTTAAGTAACAAATCACATGTCATATATTCATTAGTATATGTAATTTATTGACGTGGAAATATTTTAAATGTTTACTACTTAAAGAATAACAACGTATATGTCAAATATATTGGTACTTAGAATTTAATATTAGAATTGATGTCTCTAACATTTTTAATCCGTTTACTCCTCTGATTCTACCTCCTACCAAACAAGCTCTTAGTTCAAGATACAAGAGACAAAATTAGGGTTTTAAAATATATATTCCATCCTCTCCCAAAAAATAATAATGGATTTCAAAGATCCTTCCATTGATCTGCTCATTCCTTCAAACAAGATCTTAGTTTCAAAAACCAATAGAGATTTCAAAAATCTTTCAACTAATCCACTCATTCCTTTAAACAAGATCTTAGTTTCAAAAAGCCAAGAGACAAAATTCTGAACTTTGAAATACATAAATATGTAAATATATATACTAATACACACAAATTCCTCATAATTTGAGAAAAGCATATGAATGACACAAATTAAGGGTTCGTTTGGTTCATCAGTTTGAGTTGGAATTTTAATAGGATGTTTGGTGTAGTAGTTTAAGTTGAGAAATTTAAGTTTCAATAGTAAATTTTTTTGAATTTTCAGAAAAGATAAAAAAATTTTTTAGAAAAAGATAAAAGCTTTTTGGGAAAAAGACAAAAAAAAAGTTTAAATTGAATGATTTGAGTTAAGGCACCAAATACCCCTTAAGTTTAAATAGTAATTTTTGTTGTCTTTTTCAGAAAAGACAAAAAACTTTTTCAAAAAAGACAAAAAATTTTTTCAAAAAAAGACAAAAAACTTTTTCAGAAAAAGATAAAAACTGAGATGAAAAGTTTAAAATGAACCAACGAAACAAACGGAGCCTAAAAGATCATTTCACCAACGTAATACAAAAAATTAATAGGAAACTAATATGATATAAAATTAAACTAAAATTAACTAAAATTTATATCACGTTGGTAAATAATGAGGAATTTGTATCATGTTGGTTAATAGATAAAAAAAATGTGGTTATTTAGGTAATTTTGTCTTAATTTTAATATATTAATTTAGTTGTTATGCACGACATGTCGCTTTTTTGAGAAAATAAACAAAAAACAAAAAATGTGTCAACGTCGTAAATCAAGTAAACGACTAGTCGTTTCCTGCACGATGTCGTTTATGCAGCACGTGCACTTGATCTCACCACCCTCCCAATTCCAAAGGGAAAGTCCCATCAAAAACGGCACGAAGGCGACGAAGAAGAAATTCCAAGACCGCGAAACAGAGATCTCACCCGCGTAAGAAGAAGAACAAATTCATCGGAAACTCTTCGTCAAACAAACAAAAGCCAACCATTTCAACTCGAATTCCTCTTGTTGTTCGTTCGATCTTCAAACAGATCAATCTCCGAACTCTCCAGAAGAATCCGATTGAGATTCGCCCGCCGGAATGGCCGGCGCCGCCTCGGCGCTCTTCCTGCTCGACATCAAAGGGAGGGTTCTGATCTGGCGCGACTACCGAGGCGATGTCACCGCTTCCCAGGCCGAGCGTTTCTTCACCAAGCTCATCGAGAAAGAGGTTCTGTAGATTGCGAATTTACGAAAGTTTACCTTTTTTCTTTTTTTTCCCCCCCCTTCGTTTTAATCTTGGAAAGTTGTTTGTTCGGATTTGAATCGGTGGAAATTGAAATATCGGAAACTCGGTTTACAGGGAGATCAGCAGTCTCAGGACCCGGTTGTGTACGACAATGGCGTCACCTACATGTTCGTACAGCACAGCAATGTCTACTTGATGATTGCCTCTCGACAGAACTGCAACGCCGCTAGCCTCTTGCTCTTTCTTCACCGATTAGTTGATGTACTTTTTTTTTTTTTTGGAGAATTGTTTTTAGTCGTTGATTTAGTTGATTCAATAATATTTCAAGGATTTTTTTTTAATGTAGGTTTTTAAGCACTATTTTGAAGAGTTGGAAGAGGAATCGTTGCGAGATAACTTTGTGGTAGTGGTAGGTGTTTCTGAATATCATTCTGTTGTGTTTTGTTAGATAAAGTTGATTTATTTATTAATTATTATTATTATTTTTTGTGATGATTAATTTGGTGGGGAATTTGGAATTTTTGGGCAGTATGAGTTGCTTGATGAAATCATGGATTTTGGTTTCCCTCAATTCACGGAAGCTAAGATTCTTAGTGAGTTCATCAAGACTGATGCTTACAGGATGGAGGTTACCCAGCGGCCGCCCATGGCCGTAACCAATGCGGTTTCGTGGCGTAGTGAAGGGATTCGGTACAAGAAGAACGAAGTAGGTTCATTGTGTGTTTGTTTGCATTTGTATGTTCTTGTGGGTAGTGATTACGGGCTTAAGTGACATGAGGGCCGTTTTCTTTTTTGTTTCAGGTTTTCTTGGATGTGGTGGAAAGTGTGAATATACTTGTGAACAGCAATGGACAAATTATACGTTCTGATGTTGTCGGGGCATTAAAGATGAGGACCTATTTGAGGTAATTGAATTCTCTTATTCTAATCAGGCAATCGTTTGTAATGGTATCAAAAGTTGTTTGGATGGTAGATCATGGATATATCTTGAAGAAGCAACTACTTTTCTGAAATTATGCTTTATCATTTAGGATTGAGAGGCGTTAAGGTGTCTGATTGTTTGAATTTGGATGATATACGTCTGACATATACACACAAATCCATATGACCCTATTATCGTTAATAAGGCTTCAGAAGATTAGTGAGGGTGTTAGTTTAGATAGTAGGCTGTGAGTGTATGGTTGGTAGAGGAGGTTAGTGTAACTGATTACTAGTAGTTGTTAGTAGTTTCTTAGGGGGTGGGGAGTATAAAAGGGGGTTGAGTGGTTATTGGAGGGGAAGGTGAATGAGTATTATGTGATTGTGAGGGTTTGGCTGAGGTCATTGGGAGGCTCAGGGGTCGTCAAATTCCCGTTGTTACTTTCCTATTTTTTGTAGTTCCACTTTGATTTAAAAATATGTCTATATTTCCGGGTTCTTATAAGGCCCCTTCATATGGCATTGGTATACAGTTCACATCCTCATGAGTTTCTACCTCATTTTAGTTATAAGATGGCAGCAATAGGAAGTTGTAGTTGTATTTCCTTGGATTAAATTATAAGATGGCAGCAATAGGAAGTTGTAGTTGTATTTCCTTGGATTAAAAGCTATATACAAACGGAAATGAAATAAGTTGGGAGCAATTACAGAAAAAAAAAATTTTGGATTTTGTCTTGGCATGAACAATATGAGTATTTGATTTTTATTTTGTTAGGACTTAACAATATTCATTATCTAAGAAATAATATGATTTTGTGGGTAGAATGCACAGAGCAATAATGATGCAAAAGCTCCCTGTAATAAAACAGTTTTACAGAACCATTTCCCAAATCAAGAAGGAAAATCGCCCAAGCGGCGCTCAGCACTCAAAGTTTGGTTGTAAATCATTCAACTGAGTTTTCTTTCATTAAACTAGGGCTTATAACCCAATTGAGTACAAACGACAATGCATAGCACTAAGCTACAAACAAACAAAACAACTATAGTCTTACTTAAAGAAATGACAATCAACCAAAAGCAAACTCATAAATATATGTTACTAAGGAGATGACAAACATAAGTCACGGCCTCAAATTGGTCTTTCCTCAGCTAAAACACTTTCCCTACATTACTCTCCCCTTCTTGAAAAGGATTCGACCCCGAATCATCAACTAGAACATTGGCTGCATCTGGAGGATAGTAGATGTATATGTCAGACACATCAAAAGTGGAAGAAATTGCAAAGTCGGGTGGGAGGTCGATGGCATAAGCATGATCATTGATCTAAAGTATGATGCAAAATGGACCATATTTTTGTGGCTGCAACTTGGAGGGAATGATGGTGCTAAACTGGTTCTTGTTGATGTGCACCATGACTAGATCTCCCATTTCATAGGTCTTAAAGCGGCTGTGTTTATTGGCATTAGCTTGGTATTTCTCGTTGGCTTCTTCCAAGCGTCGTTTGACTTCTTGGTGGGATTGAAAAATCTGATTAGCGAAGGCAGTGCCTGATTTACTCTTGGTCTTAGGTAGTGTCACGAGGTCTAGAGTGTGGTTGGGAACTTTGGTGTAGACAATAGAAAAAGGGGATAGTCCTGTGGACCAATTATGCATATTGTTATAGGCGAATTTAGCTTGCAGAAACACCAAATCCCATTGTTTTGGCTTATCACCAGCCAAGCATCGAATCATTGAGCCAAGGGTGTGATGAACTACCTCGGTTTGGTCGTCTATTTGGGGGTGGTAGGCAGAACTGAAGTTGAGGCTAGCATCAAACTTTTGCCACAAAACATGCCAAAAATGGCTGATAAACTTCACATCTCGATCGGAGGTGATGGAATGTGGCACCCGATGTAGACGTACAATTTCCTTAAAAAAGAGGGTGGTAACATGAGACGCATCAGTAGTTTTCTTACAAGGAATGAAATGGGCCATCTTTGAGAAGCGGTCAACTACAATGAACACGGAATCATCATGCTGTTGAGCGGTTGGAAACCCAACAACAAAATCTATGCTAAGATCAACCCAAATGTCTTCTGGAACAGGCAATGGTGTGTAAAGTTGTGTGCTTTGAGTCCCTTTTTTTGCAACTTGATAAACCGGGCACCGTTGGACAAAGCGCATTACATCCTTGTTCAGTTGGGGCCAAAAGAAACGATTGGAGACAAGGGCAAGAGTCTTGTCTCGATTGAGGTATGCAGAGAGACCTTTGCCATGTAGGTCTTGGATGATGTGCTCACCGAGTGAAGTATAGGGTATGCATAGTTGAGTTCCGTGGAACAAGTAGCCCTATTGGGTGGTGAAGATGCCATTAGATCCATTGGCTAAACGCTTGGCCCAAATGGAGTGGAAATAAGCGTCAGTGGCATACAGTTGCTTAAGCTCCTTAGAACCAATGATTTCGGTGTGGAGAGTAAGGAAAAGGTGATGTCGGTAGCTTAATGCATCTAGCACACGGTTTTGAGTCCCAACTTGATGCTGAAATACAAAGGTGAATCGTTGGAGGAAGGAAAGCCATCAGGCAAGCATTTGGTTGACTGACTTTTATGAATTAATTAACTTAATTGCATGGTGATCTGAATGGACTACAAACTCACGGTGAAGGAGGTAATGCTCACAATTCTTAAGAGCGCTAACAGCCGCATAGAGCTCTTGATCGTAGGTAGACCGCTTTTGGCGGGCTTCATTGAACTTGGCACAAAAGTACTCAACCGGGCGAATATTTTGAGTGAGAACTGCACCTACTCCAAGCATTGACGTATCGGTTTCGACCTCAAATGGGGAATCAAAATCAGGAAGCGCTAAAATTGGTGCTGAACATAATCGTTCCTTAATAAGGTCGAAACTAGACTGTTGAGCTTCCCCCCAATGGAAATTTCCCTACGTTGTACAGTCTGTAATAGGTGCCATGATGAAGCTAAAACCCTGAACGAAATGCTAGTAGAAAGTGGCAAGTCTGTGAAAACTCCTAGCATCATGGATGTTTGTAGGAGTCGGCCAATTAAGGATTGCGGAGACCTTATTCTTATCCGTTAAAATCCCATCAGGGCTAATCACATAACCCAAAAACACCAATCGGGGAGAGGCAAACTCACACTTCTTCAAGTTCAAATAGAGTTTATGGTCTTGCAAAATCTCTAAGACAGCCCTCACAGGGCCCAAGTGTTCATCTTCTGACTTGTTAAAGATAAGGATATCATCGAAATAAACAACTATGAACCTCCCCACAATGGCTTAAGCACCTTGCTTATAAGCCGCATAAAGGTACTCAGGGCATTGCATGGCCCAAAAGCCATGAGAAGCCACTCATAGGGAATGTCCCTCGTCTTAAAAGCAGTCTTCCACTCATTGTTGGGCCGTACGTGGTTGTGATGATAACTGCTACTGAGGTCAAGCCAAGTGAATACCACAGAACCAGCCAACCGATCTAACATATCTTCCAACTGAGGGATGGGGAATTTATACTTCACAGTAATCTTGTTAATTGCTTGGCTATCTATACACATACGCCACAAACCATCCTTTGGAACTAACAACGCTGGAACCGTTCAAACTAACTCGAACCAGCTTCTTATCTAATAGCTCATCCACCACCCCGTGTAAAATCTCATGTTCCTTAGGACTCATGAGATAGTAGGGGAGATTTGGCAATGATGCTCTCGGGACAAATTCGATCTGATGTTGAATGGATCGCTTAGGCGACAGCTTGCTAGGGAGCTTGGTTGGTGACAAATCAGCGAATTCCTTCAACAGTGGCTGTATCAAAGGTGGAAGATTGTTGAGAGGAGTCTCCACGGTAGCTCGAAGGATCAAAGCGACAGCATAAGGGCTCTCTTCCATTTCGGCCACAAACTCGGTCCGTGGCATTGTGAGTATAGTGGGATGGGAGTTTTGGCTTAAAGGGAGCTTTTCGGACTGCTTAGTGGTAGGGACAAGGACTATCTTCTTGTTGTGCCACAAGATAGTGTAGGTGTTAGCCTTGCCATCGTGGACAGTGGTGAAATCAAACTGCCACGGGTGGCCTAATAAAAGATGGCAAGCATCCATATCGATCACATCACAAAAGACTTCATCCTTATAATGGCTGTCGATAGAGAATGGGAATTGACAAATCTCAGTAACTTTCGACTCAGCTCTTTTATTCATCCACCCAAACTTTATAAGGGTGAGGATGTAGCTCCGTTTTCAGTCTGAAAGCTTTGATAAGGGCTTGGGAAACGATGTTTTCGTAGTTGCCACTGTCTATTATAACATTGCAGATGCAGTTGTTGATGGTGCAACAGGTGTGAAAAAGAGAGTGGCGTTGGTTGGCTACCAAACCACGTGGGGTGAGTAAAAGGCGTTGCACCGTACACACAATAACATCTCCTTTGACTATCTCTGTATTGTTGAATAGCTCATTGGCACTCTCAAAATCCAGGCTAGGAGGTTCATCGGCTTGGCCAACCACATTGGCATAGGTCTGTTCCCCGGTTGTTGATAATAGAAGCACTTGCCCGAATGAGGATGGGCATAAGGATTTGGCCTTTTCTGTGTAGGAGGGGCTGGAACGGTTGGGGTTGGATCGATCTTGTTCGGGACTGGTTGAGGAGGCCGAGATATAATTGTCGGCGCTATTGGGGACTTGTCGTACACTCCTTCAAATCCAGATGGGCAGGATGAAGAACCTCTAGCATGGGCAGTCCTATGGAGTTGAGCTTTAACTTTATTTGCCAATTCCATAGCAGTTCCCATTCGCCAAATGTGCTTGAGAGCTAGCTACTCTTGGATTGTTGTGCTTAACCCGTTGACATAACGAGCCACGACCTGAGATTCGGACTCATTTAGATTGTTGTGGGCATTCAATCGATAAAATTCCTCCGTGTAGACATTAATGGAATGAGCTGTCAGCAATTTTGGTATTGCTGATACAAAATCTGCTCATAGTTGAGTGGTAGAAAATGGTTTCGCATCAATGTTCTCATCCAAGGCCAAGTCTAAATTGGTTGCTTGCCTTCACGGTGCCTATTAATCTGGAGTTGTTCCCACCAGGCTGAAGCTCCACCTACCAATCGGACCTGTATATTCTCAGGCACACTCATACACTCAAAGTAATTTTCCACTTGATAAATCCAATCAAGAAACAATTCAATAACGAAGTGACCATCGAAAGTGGGCAAATCAAATTTCAACTTATACTTGGGCTCGAAGGTCCGAGGAACATTACCAAAACGTGGTGGAATTGAGTCTTCCAGCCATGGTGTGAGTTCCTCCTTGGAGTCCAAGTCCGCCATTTGGCCATAAAAATGAGAGGGTCTTTGGCTCCTCCCGCAGGTCGTGGAACTGCTGGGGCTGCACAGCTGGTGTTGCGAAACCGACCGATGCCACCAAATTGAGGAATTGTGACACCAACAAGAAGTTGAGGAAGACGCGAGTTAGAGGAATGCTGGTCGACGAGCTTGGCGAGCACCTTCTGGAGATCGGTGGAGAGAGACTCCATCTTCCACTCCAAAGACGACACCAACACCCACAGAGACTTCAAATTGTGGTCATTGCCACTGGGCTGAGAGATGCCGTCATCGGTCATCATTCCCAAGGGGAGTCCTCGAGCTTTGATACCAAATGACGCAAAAGCTCCCTGTAATAAAACGGTTTCACAGAACCAATTTCCAAATCAAGAAGGAAAATCGCCCAGGCGGCGCTCAGCACTCAAAGTTTGGTAGTAAATCTCAACTGAGTTTTCTTCCATTAAACTGGGGCTTATAAACCAACTGAGTACAAACGACGGTGCGTAGCACTGAGCTAGAAACAAACAAAACAACTATTGTCTTGCTTAAAGAAACGACAAACAACCAAAATAAAACACATAAATATATATTACTAAGGAAACGACAAACATAAGTCACGGCCTCAAATTGGTCTTTCCTTAGCTATAACACTTTCCCGGCATCAAATACCACTGCAGAAATAATTTTATCTGATCTGGAGTCAATTTTCTTCACTTCAGTCACGTTCTGTTTCTGTACCTTTCGGATCACCAACGTTTGAACTGTTCGTCTTTTCTTTCCTACTTATCATAAACTGTGTAATTGTATTTGTGTTGTTAATTGATTCAACCTTTCATGAATAATACAGCTAACTTCCTTGAATTCTTGTAGTGGTATGCCTGAGTGTAAGCTTGGCCTGAATGATAGAGTACTGCTTGAGGCTCAAGGTCGAGCAACGAAAGGGAAGGCAATTGATCTGGATGATACTAAGTTTCATCAGTATGTTGTCCAATCTTCATTTTATCTATTTGTTGCATCTCTGATTTTGTTGTGTTTTCGTTATTGTGGGCTAGTACTCTGTCGTTTAAGCCACAGTTTATTGTTGCTACTTTTTTCCCCTAACTTTCTTTTTGGTTCATCTTAACCTGTTAGGTGTGTACGGTTGGCTCGATTTGAAAATGACCGAACTATATCCTTCATTCCCCCTGACGGATCTTTTGATCTGATGACATATAGACTCAGTACTCAGGTTCATTTCATGATTTTTGCCCCTTTACTAGTTAAATCTTGTTTCTTTTCTTGTTAGCCTGGTTATGTCTTAGCAATGGTTGAACTTTTCTTGCGATTATCGGCCACCTTAAGATAAATCCTCTTATATGTGTGTGAATTCTTTATTTATTTTATCTTGTTTTTAGGTAAAACCTCTTATCTGGGTGGAAGCACAAGTTGAAAGGCATTCTAGAAGTCGCATTGAAATAACGGTAAAAGCAAGGAGCCAATTTAAGGAGCGGAGGTACCTATTTTTATATGTTCCTTGGTCTGCGTTTGTATAGACTCTAGGTTCCATTGGATAATATGGATTTGGGCTCTAAGGAATTTTGTGATAGCTGCATTTCTGTGAGCTGTTAGTGAAGTTTCTGATCTAAAGTTTTTTTCCTTTTATGGTACAGCACTGCGACAAATGTTGAAATCGAATTGCCTGTGCCTTCTGATTCAACAAATCCTAATGTTCGGACATCTATGGGATCTGCTGCTTACGCTCCTGAAAGTGATGCCTTGGTCTGGAAAATAAAATCCTTTCCTGGTAACAAGGTGGGGATCTTATACAGAACAGAGTTTTCTTGTTGCATACCATTTGTTCTGTTCTTTACAATTTCATTGGTTGTTCAACTTATTTGTGTATAGGAATATATGTTGAGAGCGGAGTTTAGTCTTCCTAGCATAACTGCTGAGGATGCTGCTCCTGAAAGAAAAGCGCCTATTCGTGTGAAGTTTGAGATACCTTATTTTACTGTCTCGGGAATTCAGGTGTGTTATGAACATTGCCATATGCTCCTATGGAATAAGTTTTCTTTTGAAAATATTGAAAAATGGTTTTCTTTTAGACTTCACTGATATGCTGTTTTGGCATTCGGATTTTATAGGTTCGCTATCTCAAAATCATTGAAAAAAGTGGGTACCAAGCTCTTCCATGGGTGAGATACATAACGATGGCCGGCGAGTACGAATTAAGACTGATTTAAAGGCGAGACTCACATGTGTATATTTTTTGTATTCATGCTGAGAATTCCGTTTTCTATAATTTTTTGTAATACTAGTAATTTCTTCTCTGGTGATCTTCCAGTACTCAAATTTTGTTGAAATGTATGATTTGTTTGTAATGATGTAAGGGTACCAAGTATATCTTCCGTCAAAAATTTTGTGGGGAATTGATAAAAGGTGAGAAGCAAGTCACAATTGTTTTCATTTCCATGCTTCAATATGATTCCAAGTTACGTGGACAAAAACCACCATTTTATATGTTTCCTTGTCAAAGACGAATAAGAAGAGATAAAAAAGCTATCAAGTTTATTTTATTTTATTTTTTTCGTCCTTCAAAATATATTAATAATAACAACTTCTTTATTATTATTATTAATTAATTAATTAATTAATTTTTTGGAAAGAAAGCTTTCAAGTAAAAAGACCATAAGAGCAGAAAGAAAGAAAATGATATCAAACACATCTTCATTGACAATACAATAGTTGTCAGAAAAACAGTGTGAAAATAGGAAGTTTGATGTATCATCTTATTTTGTATCATCATATTAAGCTTTTTCGTAAACGGAAAAAAAAAAAAAATTTCAATAGTTTTATTGTGATTAAATGAAAAAATCGACATCATCAGCTAATAATTATTAAATATACTTCATGTCATTACCAAACTTGTTGTGCATAGAAGTTTGGCGTATTAGTATTGATACTATAATAATGTTGTAGGGAAAGCAGCATTTTATGTCATTATCAAATTTGTTGTTAATTGTAAGACCCGAAATTTTTGTAGACTTGTAATCTCCTCGTTCGTAAGGAATTAGAGTCTAAATTATGTGTTATGATGTGATGTATGAAAAATTATGAATAATAATGAGAAATTCATGATTTTGTTCCAAACGATGTTCGAGTCCTCATTTAATGATTTTGAGACTCAATTAATGTTTTACGAGCCAAGAACGAAGTTTTTAAAGGAAAAAGAACGAAAAAGGATGAAATTTGACAAAAGTCAAAGGTTTGACCAAAAGTCAAAGGGTTGACCAAAAAAGTCAAAGGGTTGACCAAAAAGTCAAAGTTTGACCGGGACGGGTCACAACGTCGACTTTACAAGTATGATGAAGAAATATGAAAAGAATCTCCGAAAATGGAGTTTTATAAGCCGTAAATCCACCCTAGATATATCAAGCACACCGAAATCGTTTTAAGGGCAAAAAGGTCTCCGAAAAATTGGAGAAAGAGAGTTTTGATCCAAAAATTTAATGGAATAATTTTTGGATCAAATTATAAAATAAAAATGCTCATCACAGTGTTGGAAATGACTGTAGAGCGCGAAAGGAACCGCGAAAGGACGAAATGGCCAAACAAGGCCTTAGAAGAGTTAGTGGAAGATGATGTCCTTGTAACGACATCACCATTCCCTAACCAAAAATTGAAATGTGATGGCAACCCTCTACCCCATTAGATCCGGCCAACTAGAAGAGAAAAGAAAAGAAACTAGTTTGGTTTGGGTAACCAAATGTCCAACCAAAGTTCAACCAAACAAAGGACACCAACTCATGTCTTTTCTTCTCCTTATTTTCAGCTGCCAACAACCCCCACTAACAGCCCTTACACTCCCTTTTTCTCTCCCCAAATCCGGCTGCAAACCCACTCCAAAATCCCCTAGATTTTGGCTAAAAGCTTGGACAAGAAAGACAAGACTTAAAGCCTTGATTCAAGGCAAGCAAACCCACCTTTTTCTCTTCTCAATGCAGCCAACTTTTGGCATTCTTCTTCAGATTTTTGAAGCCAAATCCGTGGGAGAGAGAGAGAGGAGAGCTAGAGAGAATTTGAAAAAAATTTTGGTGAGCTTTTGAGTGTATTGGCCGAACAAGAGAGGGAGCAAGAAAGTGAGAAGATTTTGGTGCATCCACCAAGAGGAAGCCGACCAAGAGCAAGAGAGAAAGAGGAAAAAGAGGTGAGTAACTCTTGAAAATTTTTGGAGGTTTCAACCTTGTTCATGCACGGTTTTGAGACAAAAAAAAAAAGCTAACAAAAAGATCTCTTGGATCTCATTTCTTTGTGTCAAACCCGTGAGCCAAGCAAGGAGGAGATTGAGAGAAAATTTTGGTGATTCTTCAAGGAAGATTTGGGATTTCAAAACCCTAACTTGGGTTGAGGTAAAATCTCTTAAACCTCCTCAAATCTAAGCTTTATTTAAGGTTTTTAATGATGATTTGGAATGGTTTGTAAGGACATAAGTCCATTTAATTTTCGGCCCTATTTTGGTGTGTATGTGCTTGATAGGTTAGGGTTGGTTGGCTAATTTTTCTATGCTTGTTGCTTCAAAAATTTGTGCATGAAAATGATGGATTTTTCATGCTAGAAGATAGGTTGTATGTCCCATAAGGTTAGGCCAAAAATCTGCCAAGGCAGCCTACTTATTGCATGCTAGCTTAAGACGTAAACCGAACACAACACTCAACACTGCCAGTTCGGGTTCGAACCTGAGCAGTTTCTGGAAAATGGAAATATCGTGCCCTTAGAGGCCGAATGAGGTAAAAGTTAAAACACGAAAGTTGTTCGGAACAACTTTTCCTAGAGGACAACGCGGACAGAATCGCGAAATAAGGCTCCAAAGGCCTTCGTTTTACTCGAAACCCGTGGCTGAACTCTGGAACGTTCTCCACACAGTTTTCCAGACTTAACCCGTTTTCAAATAAAAACTGGTACTGATCTAGGCCGAAATAGATTTTGTGCAAAACATGAAAGTTCTAGAATTTTTCGATAGCTACAACTTTCATGAAGAAAAGTTTTTCAGATTCCGAGCCGATTTTTAAACTGGGCGCGTTTTGTGAGAGGCGCGCAGAGTGTCCGAAAACCAACAAATGAATCTCACGAAAATCTCTTCTAGAAAAGTAATGAAGTGTTCCAAAATGGTCATTTTAGCATCGGAAACCATTCCAAAGGTGGTTTCCGACCCCAAATGATTTTATAAAAGATTTGTTTCGAAAACCAAAATTTTAAAGGGGCTCGGGTTTCAAATTCACACTTTTCCATAAAGAGAAGAAAAAGAGGGTTTCAACCAAACATTTGTAAGATAAAGAAAATAATAAAATTAAGCTAATGAATTTTCTAACTAAAAGGAGTTAGAATTTTTATAAGAAGAATGAAGGATTTTTGGGAAGTAAATTGCACAAGATTTTCCAAAAATAATGAAGAGGAAGTTATAGTAAAAATTGGTAAACAAGCCGATTACGAACGGTAACCGGATATTAGATCCGAGTTACATACCCAAGGATAACCAAGGGTTGACAAGAGGTTGACCCAAGGTTAATCAAGGTTAACCTTAAGGGTTACCCAACATAACCCTAAGGGATACCCACATGTGTATTGGGCTAAGATCTAATGGGTTCAAGGGAATAACCCAATAGCATGGATATATGAGCAAAGCCCAATAAGAGAACAAGGTTCTAACCAAAAAGGTTACCCAATGTAACCTCATAAGGAATTATCCAAGTCCAATAAAGAATAGGGATAAAAATGGCCTAGATGGATTTTATGAATAGGGGACATACAACCAAAAGTAAATATGAGTGTTGGTAGGTCACCAACACCGTACGAAAAGATCCTGATCCTATATTTTGGATATATCAGGAAGTGAATTGCGGTTGCCGACGGTTGAAAGGACGCAATTCTAAAGGAACACGGCACTAGAGGTAAGTACAAACCTCACCTGCAGTATGAAAACTAGTAAATTATGTTCAAGTATGTGGTTTTCAAATATGCTGCAATATGTTGTGTGCTATATCTGTGAAATGCCATGTTTTATGAAAAGTGCTATTTTTGCGAAATGCCATATTTATAAAAGGTGCTATTTTCGTAAAATGCTATGTTGATGAAAAGTGCTATTTTTGTAAATAATCATAATAGTGCTATATTTGCAAAATGCCATGTTTATGAAAATGTCATATTTGCAAATGCCATGAATGAAAGGAATGCCATGCCATGTTATTAATGAGATACAAAGTATGTTATCATATAGTGACATCATATAGTGTGATCACTAAAGATAAATAACATGGTAAGAAGTCACAAGTAAGGTGTCGTACCAACCTCCCCAAGGTGGAGGATTTTTATATACAAGTCACGGATTCACCTCCTCGATTCTGTAAGAGGGTGTAATCACTTGTGTTCCCTGGTGCAGTTAGGGGCTTGCAACCCCATCTAACTGTACTGGGAGGCGCGCTATAATTTCAGGGTACGTACACTAAGGGGGCCCATAAGAAAGATAAGAAGGTTATGAAATGCATAAATGGAACATAATTGGTTCACGCATATGCATATGATAAATGAATGTTTTCATGATGATTTAAATGTTTTGTGAGATTATGTTTGTGCTTACTGGGCGAAAGCTCATCAAGTTATATTTCATACTGTAGGTAAGAAACCCGCAGCTTAATGCTGGGCATTGTTGGAGCGGTGTGGCGGCAGACGAAGGCGGTATGGATACCACTACGCATGTATTCCGCAAATCTTTTGATGTAAAGAGGTCTTTTGTATAAAAGCATGTATGGTAGAGACAAGTTATACTTATGGTATTTTGGAACTAGATACCTCAAGAAAATGTTTACTTGAGTAGTAATGAAGTATTACTAAAGACGAATGTTTTACAAGTAAGTTTCAAAATGAAAAATATACATATGTATGTTTAAGAAGTCAAAAAAAAAAAAAAAAAAAATGTATCCCTAAATTTTCAAGTAAGTAAGTAAAGTAAGGAGTGACAGCCCTACGTAGTAAGGGGGCGTCACATTAATACATGATTTGGATATTATATTGCAACTAAAAACTTAGTTTATGCAAAAATACATTTTATGTCATTACCAAATTTGTTTGTGTACTATACAAGATTTGTGTATTGATGTTGCTACTATAATAATGGTATTAATGTTGATACTATAATAATAGTGTATGCAAAGATACATTTTTTGTGATTACCATATATATTTGTGTATACAAGATTTGAGTATAAATGTTGCTACTATAATAATAGTGTAGACAAAGATACACGTTATGTGATTACCATATTTGTTTGTGTGTGCAAGATTTGAGTATTAATGTTGCTATTATAATGGCTTGTTTACTTTTTAAAAATAGGGAATCGGAATGAGGATTGGACATCAACTTTATATTTACTTACCTATTTTTATTTTGGAATGGGAGTGAAATTATGTGTGGCCTACACTAATTTAGGACTGAATAAGGGGATTGACAATCCCAAGTCCCCCCATCAGATTAGCACTCCTACTCTTGACATTAAAGTTAGATTACTACTTTACTCCTAACTTTACTTTCTTATATAACGATTAAAAAGGAAAAGTAAAAACTTGAAAGAACTCTAATTTTTTCATGCTTATTCACTTTTTCTTTTACCGTGTTTTTAAATTTTTAATGCTACTTTTTAAAGTCTTTAATGCTATAGGAAATTTAAAAAAAGTGAGCGATAGTAAATCATCTACAAACAAAATTTTGATTCTAGAAATTTATTTCAACATTAGGTTTTTTTTTTTTTAAAGCAAATTTCTATTTCAAAAAAAGTTAAATATTTACTAGAACAAACTATTTAGCTCAAATTTTGACTTTTTTCTTTAAAAAATAATCTTCATAATTTCATAACTATTAGTACATAAATAACTTATCTCAACGTTATGTTTTTAAAAAATATACATATATTTCAAGAAAATAGTTTTATAATTAGTACAACAAAACAATTTCTCAATTTTATATATTTTTTTAAGCATAAAAAATAATCATCTTAGTATTAAAATAATTAGTGTATAATCTACTTGTTTAAATTGAAAACACAAAATTAACTAAAAGGGTGTATAAGTAAATTTATAATAATTGACTCTGATTCTTGTTCTAAGTAAATGGATGAATGAGATTGATAGTGATTCCGACTCCGATTATTAGAATCCAAATAAATAACATATTCTAACTCTGAATCTAACTCATTTCGAATCCTATCCATTCCGATTCATGCTCATTCTGATTACGCGTAAGTAAACTTGCCATAATAATAGTGTAATTAAATATATTCTTTATGTGATTATCATATTTGTTTGTGTATACAAGATTTGAATATTAATGCTGCTACTATAATAATGTGTATATATGGATGCATTTTATGTCATAACCATATTTGTTTGTGTATGCAAGATTTGGTGTATTAATGTTGGTACTATAAAAGTAGTGTATGCAAATATACACTTCATGTCATTACCATATTTGTTTGTGTATACAAGATTTGGTGTATAAATGTTGCTAGTGTATGCAAAGAACCACTTTATTTCATTACCAAAATTTGTTGTGTATACAAGATTTGTACGTTAATGTTGCTACTATTATGGTAGTGAATGCAAAGATACACATTATGTCGTTACCAAAATTGTTGTGTTTGTCTGGATATATTATATGGATTTAGCATGATCTCAATGGATATTCTTTCATTATTTTATTTAAAAAACCCATCAATTTCATCCTTGGTTTTATCATCGACTTCCCTATAAATACAGCCTCAATATTTCAAAGCAAACGCATCAATATACTACAAGTTGTATGAAGCCAAATGCTAGGAAAGGTCATCAGTTGTCTTGTTTTCAAAATATTTCTACTAGTCATAAAAACATGTAGAATTTTGGAGCTCAAAGGAAGGTTAAAGTTACCGGAAAGAATCCATTGATATACAGATAGCAATGGGTGGAATGGGAAAAAATAACGGTCGGCTAGATTTGCAGGCGAAGCTTCTCCATTGTGCATCTTGGCATGAGGTAAATTTTATAAACTTTTTACAAGTGATATATATATATATATATTCCCCCGGCCCCCCCTCATTTATGAACAAATGGATATGGGTAGACTCATGCTTAGGACTTCAAAAAATTGTACATAGATTTAAAATTATCAGGAGGTAAAGCCTAGGGCAATCACAATATGAATGTTTAAATGGTAGAATTCCATATTCACCACAAAATAAATTAATCGGTTTTGTAATAATTTTGCAGATGTTCTTATATTTTCTCGGGCAGATGGGGTTGCGAACTTTTTTAAACGGATGTGAATAATGAGGCAAATGAGGAACATGGTTTGCAAAGATTGGCACAGGATTAACATTCAGCTTTGCAGAAATCGGGAGACCATGGAGGATGGAAGCTATGAGAGTATACTTGCGATGTAAAGAAAAAGAAGAGCAGCGAGGAAAGTTCAGAGAGCTAAGCTAGATAAAATATGGAGGATTACAGGGAAAATGGCTTCTATCGAGGAGACTGCATTACTGCTTTCAAAGGCTGTTACCATTTTCCATGTCAGTGTTTTCATCATTTGTCGCTAACTATATTTGTTAAATATTTAAGATTAATACATATGTCTAATCCACAGTCTCTAGATTTTGATGTTGAGGACTTATAATTAGTTTTCTACAAAGCAAATAAAAAAAAATAGGACATTTTTCATAGAAATTTATATGTATATATATTGACAAACGGCAACTCCTTAATTTAAACAAAAATCAGAAAATAATGGAAGGATAAATGTGGAATAAAAGAAGTATAAAGTTCACAATTTGTTCAAATTTACAAATATTATAAATAAGTTTAAAAGTGTTTACTTTAAAATGGGGTCTAAAAATGGTCATTTGTGTAACATGGAGCCTTTCTTTTTTAAAGGATATACAGCCTAGTTATAGTGTTATTTACCGGTGAATTCTTTTATTTGTTCCTAATCCGTGCTAAAAATATTTGTGTTCTCCTCTCTCGTTTTGTATTATTCTTTTCTTATTTACTTTCTATATAGTATCAAAGTGATTATTTTTAAACAAGTTTCTGATCCTCCATGACTTACTACTCTCTACTTCTTTCTTATGTTTTTATCCATACATGATGGGTAAGTAGGATCCAATTTTTCCATAGTGAGATGTTAATTAGGAAAAAGTAATCTTGTTTTGAAAATATTTTTCCACTTAGGGCAACGCTTATCCGTGTAGGTAAAATACTGCTCCAAGTGCAAGGCGCTTTCAATGATTTCCTCCTCAACTCTCTAGCTAGAACAAGAAGCAGCGGAAAGGGCTACGCTGTGGAGCGATATCTGCCACAAGGACTTGAGAGTCAAAATCATAAGATTTTCATTTGGGAGAAGTTCCACAGTGATGAGCGACAATCGAGCTCATAAATTTGTCACAAGCTGAAAACATTCATGTAGAGTAGAGGGATTCAAGGTCTTTCCAATACTTCACCGCCTCTTCGAATGCCTCCACGTCTGACTGATTTTATGCCCGTAGGACAAGTCTCTTGAGTTTGGGGCTCCTGCAGTTTTCTCTTTCCAAGTAAAACTTGCTAATTTAAGTGAACAAGATGCAATTAGTCATGTTAACTAGTCACCCGCCCTTAATTACAAGAACAGTTCAGGTTCATTTGGTTTGTCCATTTGAGTTGGAGTTTTGAAGATATTATGATTAGATTTGAGTTGAGTTGAGTTGAATTGAGTTGAGTTTTAGAAATGTGTATTTGGTTGATCCAATGAATTCTTTTGAGTTAAAAAGTGTAAAAACTTAAAATGTGCTACGAAAAGAAATAGCAATGTGAATCTTATTTTATTGATCTTCTCAAAATTCTATACAATTAAAAAAAATCATTTCATTCGACTTGATTATTTATTTGTTACTATTATTATTATTATTATTATTATTATTATTTGTAACTCCTGAATTGTAAAGCATGATGCAAAATGGAATGAAGTTTTGTTTTGTCCCGCCCCCCTCCTTCAGATTTAACAGTTGGCAATTCCATCCTCAGTTTTGTAGCTTAAGATTTTCTAGAAAAAGATCGTCAAGCATATATAGATAAATATACGTAAGCGATGTACAGTACGTGCAGTCATAAGAATGAATTCTATCATTTTAGTAACAACAATGGGGAAGAATATTTATAATCTTTATTCAAAGCTGATAAATGTAATGAATCAAGTGACATCACGAGGAAGAAAATTTTTTTATTTCAAAAGTTATTAATTTTTTCACCACTTTATCATTTTTTTTTTGTGTGTATCTATTTATTGTGTTATGGAAAAGTGTAAAATCACATTAAAGATACACCGAAGAGTTTTTAAAATTACAAATTTATTATCAATTTTATTAGATAAAATTTTGCACCAATGGTCTTGTACCACGTCAGATTGTAACTCTTACTTACATATTTATATAGTGAGTGAAAAACTGTAGTTACACTGTAAATCATACAAGCACATTAAAGATTTTCTCTGATTTCGATAATAACTAAGCTTTCGTCTGCTGGGTTCTTTATAAATATGATACCAATGCCTCAAAACAAATGCATCGAAGAAGAAGAAGTTCTATCCATTCTTTTTTCATACATAGTTAAACAGGGTGTAAATTTTCCATATTAAGATGCTAGGAAAAAGTTGTCTTGTTTTCAAAATGTTTCAATTTCTCAAGAAGGGTAAGTATTTTGGGTCTCAAGAGAAGGTTGATAATTGTTGGCATGGGAAAATTAGAAATGTAGGGTTCTTGAAGCACTTGGTAGGCACATGGTCTTTGCCCTCTTTTTTCTAAATTTATCTACATCTGGCGGTGTAAATTATTAGTGTTTGATTAGTTAATGTAATTAAATAACATGTCGTGAAGGGAAAGGAAAAAAAAAAAAACCTGTTCAACTTATCTCCTGCACTCTTGAACACTCGATCAATATTTAAGTTTAAAAGTTCCATGTTGATCCCATCAAACAACGTGCGTAAATACAAGAAAGTTATCAAGAAAATAGTAAAAATAAAAGTTGTTGTAAGCTTAGTTTAAGGGCAATCTCCACCTACTCTACTATAAGATCAAGAGTTTGAATCCCCAACCAAAAATTCAAGTAATAAAATAAAATAAAAGGTATTTATTATTGCAGTGTACTTTCAATTCAACCTTTTTATTCAATTTAAACCCAAAAAAAAAAAAAAGAAAAGGCTGTACCGTTGTGCACAACTGATATATCTTATAAACGATGTGAAAGGTTTTTTTTTTTTTTTTTCTTCTAATTTTTAATTTTCTTTACTCTCTTATTGGTTTTGTCGCTATAATCTTTGTCTTGTGTTTACTTTATGCATAATGAAAAGTGATTCACTTGAATATTCTCTAAAGAGTTTTAAAGTTACTAATTTACCATTGGTTTTAACGGAGAAATTCATGCCATAATGTAACTCTTATTTTCATATCTATCGTATTTATAAGAGTTTCATTGCAAGTTGTGCGGAAATGCACAAAAGATTTTCTTAGATTTTGATAATCACTTATCTTGTCATAGATTTTATAGCCCAAGTTCTCTATAAAAATACGGCTCCAAGGTCAAAAAACAAATGCATCAAAGAGGAACAGTTGCATATATTAAGGGGCCTTTTTTTTTTTTTTTTTTGCATATATGATAGCCAGGTGTATAGGTTCCAAAATTTTCAAAGCAAGATGGTAGGTAAAAATTGTTTTAAATAATTTTCCACCTCACAAGAATAGGGGTAGTAGTTTGGAGCTGAAAAGAAGGTTAAAATTACTTGAGAGCATGAATGATATACTAGTTAGAAATGGGTCGCACTGAAAGGTAGAGATGATAGCTTATTTTTGGGTTTTGGAACAACAGGTATTTAATTACTCTTTTTGGCCAAATTCAAACCTTCAAGTTTTAACAACGTTTGTGTGAAACACCAAAAAAAAAAAAAAAAAAAAATGTTATTCCTCTCCCTTGACGGACACTTGTTAATGTTCTTTTCTTACATTGGCTGGTACACGTCGTCCATAGAATCATATTCTCACACACAAAGGGAAAAACCACAGAGAATTCTTGACGGAAATAAAAAATTTAATAATTTGATGAACTGCAAAATTTAATTACTACAAAATCTGAAGTAATCTGATATATAATTAATGACAATGTATTGGCTCTCTCTTTTTCCTAGATTCTTCCAAATTGTCAAAATGTATACAAGATATGCATATTAATGTTCCTACTATAATAGTAGTATATATGCTAAGATCACACTTTATGTCATTACTAAATTTGTTAGGTAATACAAGATTCGCATATTAATGTACGTTCTATGTATTATAGTAATGGTGTATGCAAAAATACAATTTAGTTCGTTACCAAGTATACAAGATTTCCAAATTAATGTGGGTACTAACATTTCTCATTATACAAAGATTTGCATATTAATGTTGATAGTTGCTACAATAATAGTAGTGTATGCAACGATACACTTAATGTAATTACCAAATTTGTTGTGTCTGTCTGGATATGTTTTGGTTTTAGCATAACCCAACAGATATTCTCTCATTATTTTATTAAAAAGAAGACTATCAATTTTTGTCTTTGGTTTTATAATCTAGTTCCCTCTATTAATACAGCCTCAATTTTTCAAAGCAAATGCATCAGTACACTACAAGTTGTATGAAACAAAATACTAGGAAAGATCACTAGTTGTCTTGTTTTCAAAATGTTTCGACTACTCGTGAAAAAAGTCAGAATTTTGGCGCTCAAAGGAAGATTAAAATTACATGAAAAAAATCCATTGACTTACAGATAAAAATGGGTGGTATGGGAAAAAATAAGGGACGGCGTGATTCGAAGACGAAGCTCCTCCATTGTGCATCTTGAGTTGTACATCTTTGCATCGGGTAAATTTTATTTACTTTCCACGAGTCTTCTAATTTTTTAACACAAGGATATGGGAACACTCATATTTAGGACTTAAATAAAATTGTACATAGATTTTAAATTAGCAAGAGGTAAAGCATGGGACAAATACAATATATATATATATATATATATTTTTACACATATTTTAATTCTCAAATTCCATAGTCAAGACAAATAAATTAATAGGTTCCATGATAAATTTGCAGATGTTTTGATATTTGCTTGGACAAGTAAGGATGCAAATTAAGAACTTGATCTGCAAAGACTGGAGTGGAATTCATTTAGCTTCGAGAAATCGGGATTACACGTAGAAGAAAAGCTTCCGGAGTCTCTGATCAGGGTTAAAAAGAAGCAGCACAGTGATGAAGATCGACAAAGCGCGGGGCTGAACAAGATATAAAATGGAAGATGATTACTCCATTTTCCATTTTGTGAGTGTTTTCATAATTTATATGTTATAATGTTTAATACAAACATATAGCTAATAATTCAGAGTCTCTAGATTTTGATGTTGAGGATTCGTATTACTGGTTTTCTACTTCCTTTCTGCTTTAGGATCGGTTTAATCCAGTCAGTAGTGACCCTGCCACACGCTGTGACTTGATCCCTGAAATGCTTTATGGGTGAGAAAATAAGTCTACTTATTACGGATATTATATATATTAGATGTCCAAATTTTTTATTATCAAGGTATAATAAAATTGTAAAAGAAAATAAACAAATATGAACATACAAGAATTTCTTGTAATAATTATCATGCGTGTACACTACACTTTCACACAAATGATAAAAAATTATACCAAAAAAAAAAAAAAAACGTAGTACAGCTAGCGAAATCAATTCCGGCTTTAACCTTTTGCTAGGTTAAGATTTTCCCCAAGATCAACGGCTCCAAAACCAGCGGTAAGATTGCTGAATTTCCTGATGATCATTGACTTTGACATTAAAACTGAAGACGTACTAGACGCATCATCGATCATCATCATCAGTGGTATGTTCTATAAGATTAACGGCTTCAATTTTTATTATTTGGACAAGTGATTGTTCAGTGTATATTGGCTTTCTGGTCTTAATTTTTTTTTTTGAATTATTTATATTTTTATTATTTTATACATTGTATTTTAGTTTTATTTAGAAAGTAAATTCCGTTTTTTTTTTAATCTCACATTTTTTAACCATCAGATTGAATTTGGTATGCATTTCTATCCCTTTGTTTGGTTCATCAACTCCAACTTAAAAATTTAAACTCAATTTTTGTCTTCTAATTTCTTAATTAGTTTTTGAAAAATCAACCAATTACAATCTAAAAATTTCAATTCAAACCGGCCAACTAAACGGAGGATGTATGTATTCTTGATCAACACATAATTTTGACCTAAAATGTCCAAATAGCCTTAATAAGAAAAACAACAATTTTGATTATTTACCTTTTTATAACGTGCATTTTGCTTTTATTAAGAAAGTATATCTTATATTCAAACTCATGCAGTTTATATTATATATTATATTCAATGTATTATTAAATACTTTTTTCTCCATGGACACTTTATTTTGACCTTAATATACCCAAAATACCATTCAAAAGAAAAATTATAAAACGAAAACCTTTAATCTTCTCAACAAAAAAGTTCAGACTTTTCAACTCCACCATAATAAACACCCAGTCCTTTCCCACCTAGTCCTTTCCCAACTTGCCATCACACATCCCTCTACCCCAGTCCCTTTTTATTTTTATTATTTTTATTTTTATTTTTTTTATTGGGGCTGCATTTAAATGAGAAATAGGAGCCATATATATCAGCACTTACAAAATCCAAAATACAAATAGTAGCCCCAGTCCCTTTATTTAGTTTTTAATTTACATTAGAATTATGTTTCCAATTATTTTCATAATTTCAAGGGTATTTTGAGTATGTTTAATGTTAAAATTAAGTACTGGTATAGAAAATGTATAGATTTATATACTAAATGTAATCAAATATCTAATAATATAAAAACATTGAAATTTAAAATGGACGATATATTTTTTGAATAAAACAAAATGTATGTATATAATGTAAATAATATTCAATTTAGTTATTCTTTTTAAAGGGTAATTTGGCATTTTAAGGTAAATAAAGTTTTAATCAACAAATGATATAAAGTTGTTTATTAAATATAATCTCAGTGCATAAAAAGGTAAAATTTTAAAACAAATAGTTACTTCTGTACCGACTCATGCCTACTTTTAGTATGATTTTGTTCGCTTTGGGTCTTAGCTCATATAATTTTGCTCTTGGACTTACCTCAAAATACCTCATAGAATTAGGAAGTGATTTTTTATTTATTAACCATCACATTATTTATTCTCAAGTACTAGGAAACTACACAATTTATGTTTTTCTTGTAAGGACTAATGATTATCACGCTTTATTTATAAAGTAAATATAAATAGTAAAAAATGTTTTAAAAAAAACCTCAAATTTTTTTTTTCTGACTTTTCTCCTTCTGTTTCGTTTGTACTGTCATTAAGTAATAAGATAGTACACGCTGAGCTTAATTAATATAAACGCAGAGGATTTTGTATAATTGTTACATTGCAAATTGTACGGAAATGCATAAACGATTCTCTCAGATTTCGACAATCACTAAGCTTGTCATCGGTTTCATCTCCCAACTTCTCTATAATTACGACCTTGATGTCTCAAAACAAATCCATCAAAAGAATAAGTATTATTTAGTTTCTCTTCCAAATATAATAGGGCTAAAATTTTTCATTGTGAGATGTTAGGGAAAAGTTGCCTAGTTTTCGTAATGTTCTACCTCTCAAGAAGTGTATTTTAGATCTCAAGAATGACTCAAATTACTTGAGACGATCTTTCAACTAATGTGTGAGTTAGAAATGGACGGCATGGGAAAAGTGGGGATGGTAGTTTTTGGAGGTTTTTGAAGCACCTGGTAATTTTCCTTTCTTTTCGATATCCTCTCTTGGTCAAATTCTTGGTTCATTTCTTGATATCTCTTAATTAAAATTTGATAAAACCATGCTTAGATATACCTTGCAGTTGTGTCGCAATCAAAAGTGAATTCTCATGTTTTAGAGTGGAAATTCACTCTAAAAGCTGATCAATTTCTTCCTTTGCTTTTTTCCCTTTCCAGAAAAGAAAAAAAAAAAAAAATCTTTTCGCGGAAAATTTCTCTTGTGGGTTCAGATGAGTTCTTACAACAACCTGATAGTCCGTTTGCTCTCTTTTTTTCTACAGTTAGGGGGCGCTTGATCGGCACCATGAGGAGGGAAGTGCTATCAGTTAGCTTAGCAGACTGCAGACCAGCCCTCTGTGTACGACTTGAACTTCTCGTCTCGGTCTAGCGCTCACCTAATTGAACGTACTTGGATTTGCAAGGAAAAATTGAGTTGAGAAACGGCTCAAAATGTGATCAGGGCAGATTATTAGTCTCAACTCCAACTTCTGGATGATGAGCAGCACTCACCCGAGGTGCATCCCACTGTGGCCCGTGCTTTGCCGTTGATGGTGAACGGAGAAAAGGCGTAATCGTCCGGGGAAGAGATAGACGTATATTGGAGCCAGTAGTATGTCCCGTCTTGGATGATCACTCTATGTATGGCCCCAGTTTGTTAAACCTCCCTTGCAAAGCCTGCTCATTTGTGGAGGCCTGCCTTTTGAAAGTCAGCCATTGATAGGATTGAAAGAAAATGCCATTGGTGAGAGCAAATATGTTGTAAAACAAGCAACAAACGTTACACACACACACACACACACGAAAGTACTGAATTTTCTGTAGTTTCTTTATACAAATGTAATGAGAAATTTCTGTCCATGGAATTATGTGATAGTTTTGGCATTACCTGATAATATTTAGTATGTTTTAAATTTATTTTATTTAGTTTATGGCAAAAAGTGCACAATTTATCATTACATTAGCCGTTAATTTTACTATATTGTTTTGTTGGACGCGTCTATTTTATTACACATCAATTGTGCATGAACTATATCTTGTCGTACATCCAACGGTGTAAATTATAGAGGGTGCACAGAATTTAATTTGACATTAGTTGCAGGTTATTAAATAACACTTTCACAATAATAATAATAAAAATAATAAAAATAAATAAATAAATAAATAAATTTTCTTCTTTATCTGATGATAAATCGACTTAAGAAACAATAGATTTTAATGTATATAGAAAATCTCCACTCTTCCTACGGGCTCGTGCTTGCCTCTGCCATTTTGTGTAACTGACATGTCTTATGAATTGAATTGAATCACATTAAAGGTTCTTTCTGATTTTAACTTTTTAATTCGCTATTGGTTTTTATTAGTGTAATATTTGTCTTGTTATACTTAATGTATAATGAAAAATGATTCACGGGAAAGATGCTTTAAAGATTTTTAATTCTACTAATTTACCATGGGTTTTATTGGAATTTTATATGAATGCTCAATATCACGCCAAAACGTAACCCTTATTTTCAAATCTTTAATATGCATATAACTGCTACATTGTAAGTCGTACGAAATTATATAAAAGAATCTTTCGAATTTTAATTTTAAAAATCATTAATCTTGTCATCGATTTCATCGCATAATTAAGTTCACTATAAATATGAACCCAAGGTCACAAAACAGATGCAGCAAAGAAGTAGCTCTCTTGATCGTTTTCCAATTACAACAATGGTTTTATTCTCTAGCAATCCCCCATTGCTTCAGAGTCTTGGCATTTTCTTTTTCGTTCACTTACTAATATTAAGTTGGAAATTTGATAGAGAATTAGACTGTTTGTCTTGAGTGCAAACCTAGCTACTTGGATTTTGCTTGTAACTTTGGATGTTAATTTATTCATGCTAAAACATTTTCATCCCTTGCATTGTTGATTGAGAGATATTTTTTTAGAGAAGTGAGGAAGAATTTTTAAGATATAGTCTTCAAAATTAGTGAAAACTCTTAACCCCATAATTTTTTATTCATTGTAAACAAGCACTGAACTCATCCTCTCAGATTATGATTAAACAACAATTTATTCTCATTAATCTTAAAATTAATGCACAATGTGATTAGCACATTTGCTTCTATACATGTGCAATTAATGTGTTTTGAATGGCGTGAAAACAGAGATTCTCCTGAAATTGAAGAATTACTAGTTTTTTTTATTGGAGTCACGGAGCTAAGGGTCCGTTTGGTTCGTTAGTTTGAGTTGAAATATTTTAGTTGTAATAGTAAATTTTTTAAAATTTTCAGAAAAGACAAAAAATTTTTTGAGAAAAAGACAAAAACTTTTTGGAAAAAGACAAAAAAAAGTACAGTTTAAGTTAAAATGAGATAATAAAACAAACAAGCCCTAAGTTTACTACTTTTCATTTTACGTCTAACTATCTTTTAAATTGTGCGAAATTACCTGACAAATTCTTTCTCATTCAAAACTTCTTACTCTCTGAACAGTGTCATTGTCGTTGTTGTTGTTTTTTCTTTTCCCGTTTGTGAACTTCGGTGTAACAAAAAGTGCATAACTGCGTGAAAGACTCTCAAGAGTTTTTATTTATCATCGGTTTCATCAGAATATAACGTTTATTCTCATATTTGCTCATCACGTGAAAAAAAAAAACGCTTACTCTCATCTTTTCCGCGTGTATAACTGCCACGCATGTATAATTACGTTAAAGCTTTTTCTGACTTCAATTTTTCTTTATTCTCCTATCAATTTTATTGTTACAATTTTTGTCTTTCGTGCACTTAAAATTGGCAGAATTTTTGGTTTTATTTTTAGTCAGTTTAAGAAAAGAACAAAAAGCTGTAACTTTTTAATTAATGTTTGGGATCTTTTTTTTCCTTAAAAGTTTCTAAGTCAAATGATTTTAAAGTTTCTCAATAAGTAATAAAAATATGAAAATGAAGTTTGTAATATCTAAGTTAAACTACGACATAAGTTTTAAAATCTACTAAAAAAGTGCTTTATTTTCTTGGAGGTCATATTTTCTTGCTTTCACGGGAAGCTTTTCTTAATACTGTAAGCTCTTTACATTTTCAGAAATAGCTTTTGGCCTCAGGAAATTAAAAACAGCTTCTAGTAAACTATTCCAAACATGACTTTAATGTGGAACGAAAAGTGATTCACGTGAAAGGTTCTCTAAAGAGTTTGAAAGTAACCAATTTATTATTGGTTACATCAATCTTTATACAGATGATCATGTCAGAATGATTTATTAGTAGTTTTATCACTACATTAGTTGTTATGTGTGTATGTGTTGTGTGACGTAAAGTGATTCACGTGAAATGTTCGCTAAAGAGTTTTCAAAGTACCTAATCTATCCTCGATTTCATCGGAAAAGTTTTATATAAATGGTTACGTCACAATGTATCTCTCATTTTCATGGTTTTTATCGCATGTATAACTGCTACATGGTAACCTGTGCAAAACGCATAAAAGATTCTTTCAAATTTGAATTATCACTAATATAATCAACTTTTTTCATCTCTCAGTTCTCTATAAATTCGACCTCAACAACTATGAAAAATGCATCTAAATGAGAAGTTGTATGAAGTATTTGTTCCATATATGAGTGATCCGAAATTTTCCACGGCTAAATGCATGCTAGTAAAAAGTTGTCTTAGCTTCAAAATGTTTCATCCTCTCAAGGAGATTTGTGTTTTAGAGCTCGAAGGCTGGTTAAAATTGCTCGACATTCTGATTTCAAATTTTCTTTATTCATATACCAATTTTATCAATACAAACATTTTCCTTGTGTGTACTTAATGCATGAAGAAAAATGATTCACATAATGTCAAGGATATCTTTGGAAACAATTCATATAGAGATATCTCTTATTTTTATTGTTTTGTCGCATGCGTAACTGATTCTTTGTAGATAATGTGAAAACGCACGTTTATCATTACAATGTTATTCTTGTGTGTACTTAACACATGATGAAAAATGATTCATGTGATATCATAGGTTTCATCGGAAACAATTCATATAAATGTATCTCTTATTTTCATTATATTCTCACACGCGTAACTGATTCATTGTAGACCGTGTGAAAACGCACATTTATCCTTTCAATGTTCTCCTTGTGTGCACTTAATGTGTGATGAAAAATAATTCACATGATATCATTGATTACAATATAATCAATACATACAGATGTATATTTTATTTTTCATAATTTTGTTGCTTGCGCAATTGATTTATTGTAAACCATGCGAAAACATATTAAAGATTCTTTCTGATTTCAATAGTTACTAATGTCGCCTATTTCTCTATAACTACAATCCTGACAGCTCTGAAAAATTGGATTAATAAGTTTTTTTCCCCCCATATATGAGTGAATATGATCCATATTTTCCATAGTGAGATGCTAGCGAAAAGTTATCTTCCAAATGTTTCCACCTCTTAAGAAGACTTGTATTTTAGAGCTCGAAGGAAGGTTAAAGTTACTTGAGAGATTTCACTAATGTGCTAGTCAAAAATGGATGGCATGGGAAAATCAAGGGTGGGAGTTTCTGAAGCATCGGATGATTTTGTGAACATTTTAGATTTTTTCTTATCAGAGTCTTGTTTCCTGCTTTGATATCTCGTTACCAGTTATTTTGTAAAACCTTCTTAGATATACTTTTTAGTTGGGTTGCAACTATTATTAGAGAACTATCCTCATGTTTGACAGCTCCGAAGATCGAAAGATATTTCTTTCCTTCGTTTTATGATTTCTATTCTTTTACTAAGGGGAAAAAAGTTCTTTTCTACAAAGTTTTTAATGCCTTTTCTTCTTTTAACTATGGTAAAAATATGACCCGTGATTTTTCTTCTGCTTGGAAGAAATTTCAAAGGAATTTGTGGCTAAAAAGTACTTCTAGTTGGTTCGTTTGGTTTCATGTTCATGCTAACCTTTTGAAATATCAATTAGGAATTCTTAAGCTAAAGCATTTTACTTACTTTGAATAGTATCAAGCATGCTTTAAGCCTCACGAGAAGCAAATTTCCGTACGTATCTGAACATATTTAAGAACTTGAGAGAAGTTTTTGATGGGATCCCCGGAAAGAAAAAAAGAAAAGAAAAAAAAAGTAATCGATAAGGTATTATTTAAAATGTGTGATGAAAAATGATTCGGGTGATAGCATTGGTTTCATTGGAAACAATATATGCAAATATATCTCTTATTTTCATAGTTTTATTCCATGCGTAACTGATTCATTGTAAACTGTGTGAAGACACACTTTTATCATTACAATGTTTTCCTTGCGTGTACTTAATGCGTGATGAAAAATAATTCACATGATATCATCTGTTTCATCAAAAATTATTCATACAAATGTATCTCTTATTTTCATAGTTTTGTAGCTTGTGTAACTGATTCATTGTAAGCCGTGCGAAAATAATTTTTTCCGATTTCAATAGTTACTTTTCTTGTCATCGTTTTCATCGCTTATTTCTCTATAAATACAACCCTAACGTCTCTGAAAATTTCATCAAAAGTTGTTGTCTTAAGTTTTTTTTTTTTTTCTTTCCATATATGAGTGAAAATGATCCAAATTTTTCATCGTGAGATGCTAGCGAAAAGTTGTCTTACTTTTCAATTGTTTCCACATCTTAAGAAGAGAAGTATTTTGGAGCTCAAAGGAAGGTTAAAATTACTTGAAAGTTTTCACTAATGTGCTAGTTAAAAATGGATGGCATGGGAAAAGAAGGGATGGTAGTTTGTTGGAGTTTCTGAAGCACCGGGTAATTTTCTGAACATTTTAGGTTTTCTGTTATCAAATTCTTGGTTTCTGTTTTGATATCTCACTATCAGCTATTTCCTAAAACCTTCTTAGATATACCTTGTAGTTGTGTTGCATTTATTGTTAGAGAACTCCTCGTGTTTGATATGAAAATTCTCTACCAAAATTGAAAGTATATCTTTCTTCTGTTTTATGATTTTTTATTCTTTAATAAGGAAGGGAAGGAAAAAAAAAAAAAAACAGAGTTCTTTTCTACCAAGTTTTTGTACTTCTTATTAACTATGGGAAAAAATATGACTCGTGACCTTTTCTGCTAAGAAGAGATTTCAAAGGAATTTGAGGCTACAAAGTACTTCCAGTTGGTTCGTTTGGTTTGATGTTCATGCTAACCTTTTAAAACTTTTTTTATTTTTTTATTTTTTATGAACGCGCGAAGGGAAAGACCGCAGAGAATTCTTGACAGCACAAGAAGTTTATTTAATGACTACAAAATTTTTCATTGACGCAGGATTTAATTACAAATGCTGTGATAATCAATCACATTCTATGAACTCTACTTTCTACAGCTGATCACCCCTCAAGGCAGCAACTTCAGCGCATTCTCTCCGGCGTTTCCGTTGGCACCAAAGGGAGGGAAGGGACGGGATGGAAGGGACCGCTGGTGAGCTCAGCGGATCGAAGACAATCGCTTCAGGAATAACCTGAAAGTTTCATCTCGATCTAGCATGCTCACCCGGATGTACTCCGAGCTTGCCCCAAAATGTTTCCTTCCTCTTGTCACGATGTTGAAGCCTCGAAGGAAGCTTTCGCAATCTTCAACGCCGTTCAGGCATCTTAGCCACGCGAAAGCTGCAAGGTAAAATCGAAATGTTTCGTGTCAGTTTTGCTTAATGAGTAGTGCTATAATAGAATGCAGATATTGCAAGTACATGTAATGATCATTTTGGTGGGGTGCTTTTGGCTAATTTACCAGGTTGAGGCTGCAAGTCGTGCCCGTGGAAGTTACAGAAAGCCGGAGTGAATTCCGGTAGGCTGAACCTCCCGCTTGTGTTCACAGCATCCCGGAGCTGCTGCCACCTATCTGTCATGAGGTGGTAGTTAACTTCAAAGAAGGACTCGCTGAACTCAGAGCTGCCGGCCTGCTCGCAGCTGTCAGCCACAGCCTCAAGCACTTTGGCAGCACGGAGCTGCGAGTCTTTGGACACGCCAATGGTGCTGAGCTCAATGAACTTGGTCATCCTCTTTGCCACTTCGAGGTCTTTGACCAGAGCCCATCTGCAAAACGAGCAGAAACAAGAGGAGTTTAGAAACGTTTCAGAGTAAGAGAGCAAATGTAAAGCCGTTTCCAATGAGATCGTGAGCTCACCCAATGTGCATGCCGGGGTGCCCCGTGCTCTTGGAAACGGTGAACAGCGTGAGGTCGTTGTCTGCCGGGGAGGTGATTGGTGTGTATTGGGGCCAGTAGTAAGCGAGATCGTGAATCAGTGCTCCCCCAGTTTGGTTGACAATTGATTGCCTCACAAACCCGTCCGGGTTGTTGGGGGTGGTGATGAGCTCGAGATATGGCCCCGGCTTGTTGAAGCTCCTCGCTTCGCCTGCCCACTTATGAATATGATCCATATTTTCCATAGTGAGATACTAGCGAAAAGTTATCTTCCACATGTTTCCACCTCTTAAGAGGACTTGTATTTTGGAGCTCGAAGGAAGGTTAAAGTTACTTGAGAGATTTCACTAATGTGCTAGTTAAAAATGGATGGCATGGGAAAATTAAGGGTGGGAGTTTCTGATCAAGCATCGGATGATTTTGTGAACATTTTAGATTTTTTCTTATCAGAGTCTTGTTTCCTGTTTTGATATCTCGTTACCAGTTATTTTGTAAAACCTTCTTAGATGTACTTTTTAGTTGGGTTGCAACTATTATTGGGGTACTATCCTCATGTTTGACAGCTCCGAAGATCGAAAGATATTTCTTTCCTTCGTTTTATGATTTCAATTCTTTTACTAAGGGGGAAAAAGTTCTTTTCTACAAAGTTTTTAATGCCTTTTCTTCTTTTAACTATGGTAAAAATATGACCCGTGATTTTTCTTCTGCTTGGAAGAAATTTCAAAGGAATTTGTGGCTAAAAAGTACTTCCAGTTGGTTCGTTTGGTTTAATGTTCATGCTAACCTTTTAAAATATCGATTTAGGCATTCTTAAGCTAAAGCATTTTACTTACTTCGAATAATATCAAGCATGCTTTAAGCCTCACGAGAAGCAAATTTCCGTACATATCTGAACATATTTATGAACTTGAGAGAAGTTTTTGATGGGATCCCCGGAAATAAAAAAAGGAAAAGAAAAAAAAAAGTAATAAAAAAGGTATTATTTAAAATGTGTGATGAAAAATGATTCGGGGCATCGGTTTCATCGAAAACAATATATGCAGATATATCTCTTATTTTCATAGTTTTATCCCATGCGTAACTGATTCATTGTAAACCGTGTGAAAACACACTTTTATCATTATAATGTTTTCCTTGCGTGTACTTAATGCGTGATGAAAAATGATTCACATGATATCATCTGTTTCATCAAAAACTATTCATACAAATTTATCTCTTATCTTCATAGTTTTGAAGCTTGTGTAACCGATTCATTGTAAGCCGTGCGAAAGTGATTTTTTCTGATTTCAACAGTTACTGTTCTTGTCATCGTTTTCATCGCTTATTTCTCTATAAATACAACCCTAACGTCTCTGAAAATTTCATCAAAAGTAGTTGTCTTAAGTTTTTTTTTCTTTTTTTTTTCTTTCCATATATGAGTGAAAATGATCCATATTTTTCATAGTGGCATGCTAGCGAAAAGTTGTCTTAGTTTTCAATTGTTTCCACATCTTAAGAAGATTAGTATTTTGGAGCTCAAAGGAAGGTTAAAATTACTTGAGAGATTTCACCAATTTGCTAGTTAAAAATGGATGGCATGGGAAAAGAAGGGATGGTAGTTTATTGGAGTTTCTGAAGCACCGGGTAATTTTCCGAACATTTTTGATTTTCTGTTATCAAATTCTTGGTTTCTGTTTTGATATCTCACTATCAGCTATTTCCTAAAACCTTCTTAGATATACCTTGCAGTTGTGTTGCATTTATTGTTAGAGAAATCCCCGCGTTTGATATGAAAATTCTTTCCAAAAATTGAAAGAATATCTTTCTTCTGTTTTATGATTTTTTATTCTTTTAGTAAGGGGAAAAAAAAAAAAAAAAAGAGTTCTTTTCTACCAAGTTTTTGTACTTCTTATTAACTATGGGAAAAAATATGACTCGTGATCTTTTCTTTCTAAGAAGAAATTTCAAAGGAATTTGTGGCTACAAAGTACTTCCAGTTGGTTCGTTTGGTTTGATGTTCATGCTAACCTTTTAAAACTTTTTTTATTTTTTTATTTTTTATGAACGCGCGAAGGGAAAGACCGCAGAATTCTTGACAGCACAAGAAGTTTATTTAATGACTGCAAAATTTTTCATTGACACAGGATTTAATTACAAATACTGTGATAATAAATAACATTGTATGATCTCTACTTTCTACAACTGATCACCCCTCAAGGCAGCAAGTTCAGCGCATTCTCTCCAGCGCTTCCATTGGCACCAAAGGGAGGGAAGGGACGGAAGGGACCGCTGGTGAGCTCAGCGGATCGAAGACAATCGCTTCAGGAATAACCTGAAAGTTTCATCTCGATCTAGCATGTTCACCCGGACGTACTCCGAGCTTGCCCCAAAGTGTTTCCCTCCTCTTGTCACGATGTTGAAGCCTCGAAGGAAGCTTTCGCAATCTTCAACGCCGTTCAGGCATCTTAGCCACGCGAAAGCTGCAAGGTAAAATCAAAATGTTTCGTGTCAGTTTTGCTTTATGAGTAGTGCTATAATAGTATGCAGATATTGCAAGTACATGTAACGATCATTTTGATGGGGTGCTTTTGGCTAATTTACCAGGTTGAGGCTGCAAGTCGTGCCCGTGGAAGTGGCAGAAAGCCGGAGTGAATTCCGGTAGGCTGAACCTCCCGCTTGTGTTCACAGCATCCCGGAGCTGCTGCCACCTCTCTGTCATGCGGCGGTAGCTGACTTCGAAGAAGGACTCGCTGAGCTCAGAGCTGCCGGCCTGCTCGCAGCTGTCAGCCACAGCCTCAAGCACTTTGGCAGCACGGAGCTGCGAGTCTTTGGACACGCCAATGGTGCTGAGCTCAATGAACTTGGTCATCCTCTTTGCCACTTCGAGGTCTTTGACCAGAGCCCATCTGCAAAACGAGCAGAAACAAGAGCAGTTTAGAAACGTTTCAGAGTAAGAGAGCAAATGTAAAGCCGTTTCCAATGAGATCGTGAGCTCACCCAATGTGCATGCCGGCGTGTCCTGTGCTCTTCGAAACGGTGAACAGCGTGAGGTCGTTGTCCGCCGGGGAGGTGATTGGTGTGTATTGGGGCCAGTAGTAAGCGAGTTCATGGATTAGAGATCCCCCAATTTGCTTAAAGTAATATTTTCTAGGAAGTAATAGTTTCTTGCTTTTACAAGAAGCTCTTTTTAAGACTGTAAGCTCTTTTAATAAATCGTCTTTACATTTTCAGAAACAGCTTTTGGCCTTATGAAATTAAAAATAGCTTCTAGGAAACTATACCAAACATGACTTTAATGCGAAACGAAAAATGATTCACGTGAAAGGTTCTCTAAAGAGTTTGAAAGTAACTGATTTATTATTGCTTTCATCAATCTTTATACAGATGGTCATGTCAAAATGATTTATCAGTAGTTTTATCGCTACATTTGTTGTCTTATGTGTACATAAAGTGTGATGTAAAGTGATTTCCGTGAAAGGTCCGCTAAAGAGTTTTTAAAGTAGCTAATCTATCCTCGGTTTCATCGGAATAGTTTTATATAAATGGTTTCGTCACAATGTATCTCTCATTTTCATGGTTTTTATCGCATGTATAATTGCTACATGGTAACCCGTGCGAAACACATAAAAGATTCTTTCAAATTGAATTATCACTAATATAATCAACTTTTTTCATCTCTTAGTTCTCTATAAATTCGACCTCAACAACTATGAAAAATGCATCTAAATGAGAAGTTGTATGAAGTATTTTTTCCACATATGAGTGATCCGAAAATTTTCCATAGCTAAATGCATGCTAGTAAAAAGTTGTCTTGGCTTAAAAATGTTTCCTCCTCTCAAGGAGATTTGTGTTTTAGAGCTCAAAGGATGGTTAAAATTGCTCGACAGAATCTACTGATATGCCTTGTTGAAAATGGGTAGCATGGGAAAAGAAGGGATGGTAGCTTATTGGGTGTTTTTGAAGCACAGGTAATTTTCTGAACTTTTTACAATATTTTGTCTTATCATTTTGGTGGGATACTTTTGGCTAATTTACAAGGTTTACGCTGCAAGTCCTGAGACAAGCATAGAGGGCAGCGAAGTAGAGCTTAGAAGAGCCAGAGCCGACCACAATGTGACGACCACCGGTCTCAGCATTTCCCACCACTTTGTGAAGCCTCACAACTTGCTTGGCAAACTCAGGCTCCAAAAACCAGCAAGTGCTTCTAATGTCAGAGAAATAACTCATTGACTGCCATCCGGGGATCACAATTGTGGTCTTCTTTCCCATATTCTGCCACTAGTTTTCGTGCATTGTTAGATCGCCACTGTATTAAACAAGATATAATATGTTATTACGTGTAACTGAAATATATATTATGATTCTTATGAAATCACATAAAAAGTTCTTTCTGATTTCAAATTTTCTTTATTCACCTATCGGTTTTATCGTTACAATGTTTTCCTTGTGTGTAATTAATGCGTGATGAAAAATGATTCACGTGATTTCATCAGTCTCATCGAAAACAATTCATACAGATGTATCTCTTATTTTTATAGTTTTGTCGCATGTGTAACTGATTGATTGTAGACAGTACGAAAACACACTTTTATCGCTACAATTTTTTCCTTGCGTGTACTTAATGCGTGATGAAAAACGATTCACGTGATATCATCGATTCCATCGAAAACAATTCATACAGATTTATCTTATTTTCATAGTTTTTTCACCTGCGTAACTGATTCATTGTAAATTGAGCAAAAATGCATAAAAGATTCTTCTCAATTTCAACAGTTACTAATCTTGTCATCATTTTCATCACTTCTTTCTCTTAAACAACGACCCTAATGTCTCTGAAATATTCATCAAAAGAAGAAGTTGTCTTAAATTTTTTTTTTCCCTGTATATGAGTGAATATGATCCATATTTTCCATAATGAGATGCTAGTGAAGAGTTATCTTAGTTTCCAAATGTTTCCACCTCTGAAGAAGGCTAGTATTTTGGAGCTCAAAGGAACGTAGTTAAAATTGCTTGAGAGAATCCACTGATTTGCTTGTTAGAAATGGATGACATGGGAAAATTAGCGATGACAGTTTATTGGGGTTTCGGAAGCACCAGGTAATTATCTGAACAATTAAAGTTTTCTCTTAGAAGAGTCTTGGTTCCTCTTTTGACATCTTATAACCAGTTATTTCCGAAAACTTTCTTAGATGTACCTTGTACTTGTAGTTCTGTTGCAACTATTATTTGAGAACTCCTCGTGTTTGAGAGGAAAATTCTCTCCAAAAATTGAAAGTATATCTGTTTTTGAAATGATTTTCTATTCTCTTAATTAGGAAAAAAAAAATTATTTTCTACTAAGTTTTTATCCTTTTTCTTCTCTTTAACTATTGCAAAAATATGACTGATTTTTTTTTTCTGCACAGAAGAAAATTGAAAATTTTTTTCTCACTTTATTGTTTTCTCTCTCTCTCTCTCTCCTGATGATCATTGACTTGACAATAACACTGAAGACGTAGCTAATTGCATCATCGATCATCATCATCAGGACGATAAGAACGGCTTCAATTACTTGAATTTTTTTGTAGAATTAGGGTTATCTGAAAATGGGTGTCTGCACAAGTAATTGTTTTAGTATATTTATTGGCTTTCTCGTCTTCATTTATTTTAAATTATTTATATTTTTATACCTTGTATTTTAGTTTTATTTAAAAAGTATACTCTGTATTTTGAAATTTTATATTTTTATACTTCATATTAAATTTAGTATGCAAACCTATCCTTTAGTTTGGTTAACCAACTCTAACTTAGAAATTCCAACTCAAACTAGCCAACCAAATGTACGGGAGCTGCATCTTTTCTTGGTTAACATATAATTTTTACCTAAAATACCCAAAATACCCTTAATAAGAAAAACTACAATTTTGATAATTTACCTTTTTATACCATATATTTTGCTTTAATTAAAAAAGTATATCTTGTGTTCAAAGTCATGCAATTTATATCAATATATTACATTTAATATATAATTCAATACTTTTTTTCTCGATCGACATATTTTGACCTTAAAAAATGCTGAAAATACCATTAAAAAAATTATAAAACGAAAAGCTTTAGTCTTCTCAACAAAAAGTTTAGACTTTTCAACTCCATTATTGTAAACACCATGCCCTTTCCCACCTTGCTGCCGCACGCCCCTTTCGACTCTGCCTCAGCTCCTTTATTTAGCTTTAAATTTAATTTTGAATTATTTTTTTTAATTTCAAGGGTATTTTGGGTATCATAAAAAATTAGGTGCTGGTCGGGAAAAGAGGGAGCTAGTAAGTGACCTGAATTCGAATTTTAAGAGGATCACGTACACCAAAAACATAAGGCAGACATGAATATTTTTGCTTGCATGAGCAATTCGTTTAGACTTGAATTCTTCCAAGTTTTCCTTATTAGTGAATTAAATATACCCTCCTTTTCTCGCTCTCTCTCTTTACAAGAAAAATTTAGTCTTCATGATCTCGATAAACTCATTCTACAGTTGTTACCATTCTTTTATTATTATTATTTTTCTTTTGTAACTGATGAATTGTGCAGCATGATGTGAAATGACATGAAGCAGTTTTACGGATTATAAGAATTGCTTGAGATTTGTTTGGAGAAGCTGGATCATGAAGCATATAGATAGTAATCTTTCAAATTTTGGAAACTTGTACTACTTCATTCTTTGTCCATTTGTGTAATTTATGCATTGTAAACCATGTGCAATTATAAGAAAAGAGTCATTTTTCAACAAAGCAAATTGTTCTTGTTTTTGGTTTCTTAAAAAGCATAATGTCGTTGCTTTATTAGCCCATACGTGTATATGATATGTTGAACATGTGGTGTAAAATCAGGTATTCTTTCAAGATTTAAGAGATTGCCAATTTTATTATCATCGGTTCCATCGAGTAGGTTTATTACTAATCGTTTTTTTTTTTTTAATGAAATTGATATTTTATGAGCTATGTGAAAATAAATCATGTGAAAGATACTTTCTGATTTCAAAATTTGTTGACTCTATCATCGGTTTCATCACCCTTCCTTTGTTGTGTATCTATTTAGTACTCTCTTTTTAAAAGTGTGCAATCACATGAAAAATTCTTTTTATAGTGTTTAAAATTATTAGTTTATCATCGGTTTTATCGAATAAAATTCTATATGAATGGTCATGCATGTTACGTGAGGAATGAGTTGTGTGAAATCACTTGAAAGATACTTTCTAATTTCGAAATCTGTTAACTCTATCATCGGTTTTACTACCCTTTCTTTGTCGTGCATCAATTTAATGAATACTGGAATATGTGAAATCACGTGAAAGATTCTATTCATACTTATAAAATTACTAATTTATTATCGGTTTCATAGGATAAAATTTTAGAGGAGTGTAACTGATCTTACTTTCATCGACTTTGCTGAGTGTAACTGTTGCAGTGTAAATCATGTAGAAATGCATAAACAATTCTCTCTGGTTTCGACAATCACTAAAGGTTTGTTTGGTTGTGAGTTTAGTTTAAGCTAAATTATACTTTTTTCATTATGATTTTTGTTTTTTTCTGAAAAAGTTTTTTGTCTTTTCTGAAAAAGTTTTTTGTCTTTTCTAAAAAATTACTATTGAAACTTAAAAATCTTAAACTAAACTCATTCACCAAACACCTTATAAGATTGTCATCGATTTCATCATCTAATTTCTCGATAAAGACGACCCGATGTCTCAAAATAACTCCATCAAAGAATAAGTCTTATATATTTAGTTTCTCTTCTAAATATAATAGAGCTCAAATTTTTCATTGTGAGATGTTAGGGAAAAGTTGTCTAGTTTTCATAACATTGTTTCTACCTCTCAAGAAGTGTATTTTAGATCTCAAAGGAAGACTCAAATTACTTGAGATGATCCTTTGATCAATGAGCGAGTTAGAAATGGATGGCATGGGAAAAGCGGATATGGTTGTTCTTGGAGGTTTTTGAAGCACCTGGTAATTTTCCTAAACTTTTCAATATTTCTCTTAGTCAAAATCTCGGATCATTTTTTGATGTCTCATAATTAAACCATGCTTAGATCACGAATTCGAGCTATCCCAATTTGATTGACAACGGAGTGTCTCACAAACCCATCCGGGCTGTTGGGGGAGGTGATCGGCTCGACGTACAGCCCCGGTTTGTCGAAGCTCCTCCTTTCGTCATTCCACTTGCGAAAGCCTGAATTCTGGTGGTCAGTCATCGCCGGGTTGGGCTGCAAGACTATTAGTATTGGCAATGTCATTAGTGAGAGAAAAATGTGTTGTAGAAGTAAGCAACAGAGCTTATATGCAGAGAACTGAATTTTTGTAGTTTCTTTATCCAAATGCAATGAGAAATTTCTGTCTATGAAAACCTGTAGCTTTCCATAACTATTTTCTATGTCAAGTTATTAATCTTCTGCCTTGTTCCTAAGATTGCAACAGTGTAGCAACGTGGCTTAATTTGAGCCATATCTAATTGTTCTTTCTGATTTCTTTATTCTCCTATCGGTTTTATCGCTACAATGTTTTCCTTGTGTGTACTTCGTGCATAATGAAAGATGATTCACGTGATATCATTTGTTTCATTGGAAACATTTCATACAGATATATTTCTTATTTATATAGTTTTGTCGTCTACGTAACTAATTTATTATAAACTATGCAAAAACGCATAAAAGATTTTTTCTGATTTCAACAGTTACTAATCTTGTGATTGTTTTCATCGCTTATTTCTCTATAACTACAGCCCTAACGTCGCTGAAAAATTCATCAAAAGAAAAGTTTGTCTTAGAGTTTATATATATATAGTTTATATATATATATATATGAGTGAACATGATCCTTGTTTTCCAAAGTGAGATGCTAGTAAAAAGTAGTCTTAGTTTCCAAATGTTTCCACCTCTTAAGAAGACTAGTATTTTGGAGCTCAAAAGAAGGTTAAAATTACTTTAGAGATTCCAGTAATGTGCTAGTTAAAAATGGATGGCATGGGAAAATTAGCGGTGGCAGTTCTCTAGCACCGGGTTATTTTTTAAACATTTTAAAATTTCTCTATCATATCTCGGTTCCTCTTTTGATATCTTATAACCAGATATTTCCAAAAACTTTCTGAGATATACCTTGTAGTTGTGTTGCAACTAGTATTTGAGAACAACTAATGTTTGAGAGGAAAATTCTCCCCACAAATTTAAAGTATATCCTTTATAAGCAGTAGAGTATCTTTAATAATCAGTTTTATGTAGAAAATTTTATACGGGGTCACATTCAGAATGAAACTCTAAACATTTGATAAGGAGAGTAACTTTAATCCCCCAACCCAAAATTCAGAAAAAATAAAATAAAGAAAGGAAAAAGATTATAGCATTGTACTTTCAGTTTAATCTCTTGGTTAAATCCACATCCCTTGAAAATAATTTTTATGACTCGACCATTGTTTGCAACTGATATACATTAAGAATCCTGTGAAATCGCATGAATGGTTATTTCTGATTTCAACTCAATCGGTTGTGTACTTGATAAAAAGTGATTCATGTGAAAGCTTCTCTGAAAATTCTAATTTATCGTCAGTTTGATAAGGAAAATTTTATACGTGGTCATGTCAGAATGTAATTATAAATATTTTAAAAGGAGTAGAGTATTGTTTTGAATCCACCATCCCAAATTCAAAGGGAAAAAACGTAATCATAAAAATGAACAAAGGCAAAAGATTGTTGCGTTACACTTTCCGTTCAATCTTTGGTTCGATTTGTGTCCTCTGAGAAGAAATTATGGCTGTGTTTTTGTGTATAACTGATATACATTATGAATTTTATGAAATCACATTAAAGGTCGTCCTTTCTAATTTGAAATTTTCTATATTTGTCTATCAATTTTATTGCCACAAGGTTTTTCTTGTGTGTACTTGATGCATGAAGAAAAATGATTCAAATAATGTCATCAGTTTCTTTAGAAACAATTCATCCAAATGTATCAATTTCTTATTTTCATTATTTTGTCACGTTTGGGATTGATTCATTGTAGACCGCGCGAAAATGCACTTTTATCGTTACAACATTTTCCTTGTGTGTACTTACTGCGTGATGAAAAATGATTCACGTTATATTATCAATTTTATCAGAATCAATTCATACAGATGTATCCCTTATTTTCATTGTTTTGTCGCACACATAACTGATTTATTGTAGACCATGTAAAAACACACTATTATCCTTACAATATGTTTTCCTTGTGTGTACATAATACGCGATGAAAAATAATTCATGTGATATCATCGGTTTCATCGGAATCAATTCATGCAGATGCATATCTTATTTTCATAGTTTTCTCGCATGCGTTACTAATCCATCACAAACTATACAAAAACACACAAAAGATTCTTTCTGATTTCAACAGTTACTGATCTTGTCATTGTTTTCATTGCTTATTTCTCTAATGCGACCCTAACATCTCTGAAAAATTCATCAAAAGTAGAAGTTGTCAAGTTTTTTTTTTCCCTATCTGAGTGAATATGATCCATATTTTCCTTAGTGAGATGCTAGCGAAAAGTAGTCTTAGTTTCCAAATGTTTCCACCTCTTAAGAAAACTAGTATTTTGGAGCTCAATGGAAGGTTAAAATTTCTGGAGAGATTTCACTTATGTGCTAGTTAAAAATAGATGGCATGAGAAATTTATAGATTTATAGATGGCAGTTAATTTGAGTTTCTGACCAGATAGTTTTCTGAAAATTTTAGATTTTCTCTTAGCAAAGTCTTGATTCCTGTTTTGATATCTCATTACCAGTTATTTCTTAAAACCTTCTTATACACTTAAAGACCATAACGTAGGCAAAAATATTTATTAAAAAAAAAAAAAGTTTTGATCTGCCCTTTTGTGCTTTGCAATCAAGAGCCCCGAAATAATAAGTGGGTCAATGAAGTCCTCGAGAATTTATGCTTGCCAGTTAACATCATCTTTATTGTGGCACTAATTATCTACATAGCGTAAGTGGGCTTGTGTTATTTTATATTTATATATAATATATATATAATGAAACATATAAATATATATGAGAAAATTACCAAAATAACCACTCTTTTTTCAAACTAACATAATACAAATTCTCTGATCTTGATTAACATGATACAAAACTTAATCAACTTTAGTTTAATATTGTGTCATATTGATCTAATATTACTTTTTAATATCATATTAGTGTAATAATTTTTAAATTTATGTTATTCAGATATTTTTCTATATATATATATAGATAATATATCTAGACAAAATCCCAAAGTATAAAAGTGGGCAACTTTGCCAAAAAGCGTCGTTCACCATGTTTTTTTAAATGATTAAACTATAACAAAACATAGAATCAAAGGAATAAAGCATATAGTTATTTTATATTCTATTAATTTAGCTTTTATTTAAATTGGAATTATTCCTTTTCCATTATTTTTTAATTTTAAAGGTATATTTTGGGTATTTTTAATGTTTAAATTAAGTGTTGGTCGATATATATAAATTTATATGCTATACGTAATATAATCGTGTGGGTTGGGACCCAAAGCGAATAATTAATTTCATATCAAAAGGTAAGCATGGATCGTTATAGAAAGTATACCATTTGTTTTAAATTTTTAGACCTTTATATTCTTTTTAATAAACAACTTTGTATCCTTTCTTGGTTAAATAATTGATCTTAAAATGTCCAAATTACCCTTAAAAAAATAAAAATATTGCCTATATTTTTATACCCTGCATTTTTTTTTTCAAAAAATATATCGTGCATTTTAAAGTTTTACATTTTTATATTATTTACTCTTGAGTTTAATCTTAAAAGGCCTCATATAAGAAAGAGATGGTCTCATTACTTAAAACCATCATATTTATTTATTCATAAATGATGCGAGACTGCATAACTTATTATTTTTTTATTATTTTTTTTCATATGAACTGCTAACTACCACGTTTTTTGAATAAAGTAAAATAAATGGTAAAAAAAAATACTTATAAAAAAACACCCTTTATTTTTCTTTTATTATTTTTTTTCGACTTTTCTCCTTTCGTTTCTTTTGTACTGTCATTAACTAATAAGATAGTTCACGATGTGAAGTTTAATAATAAGCACGCCGTGTATTTTGTAATTTCCTTATTAAATGCAACAATTTCTTTTTAATTTTTTTAATTAAGGGCATGTTTGGTGTATGAGTTTGAGTTAAGATTTTTAAGTTTCAATAGTAATTTTTATTGACTTTTTCAGAAAAGACAAAAAACTTAAAAAAAAAAAAAAGACAAAAATTGAATTTAAATCTATAAGTTTGAGTTTGGCATCCAAACTCACCCTAAGTAGTTCCCGTCGTGTTGCTAGAATTTACTTTTGAAAGTCACAAGGCACGTCTTTCCCATCTAGGTATACATAATATATATATATATATATATATATATATACACGGGATTTGGAGGGAAATTGTTTTCTTTTTAATAAGTTTTTTAATATATGATTAAAATTTTTAAAAATTAATTAAACTGTCTTTTTTCTTTTTTAAATATTCAATCAATTTTTTAAATGATTAGTCAGTAATTTACTACATAATATTGTTAATTTGGTCAAGTAGTCAATCACTGATTGACTATAACAAAAATCACCAAATTTTATAGTCAATCGCTGATTGACAAAATATGAAAAAATGAAAAACGGCCATTTTACTAAATAAAAAGAAATTCGATCATTTATTAGATTAAGTGACCAAAAAAAGTCACCAAGCCTAATTTCCTATATATATATATATCACAATTTTTTGTTGACTCATGTATTTATTTTTTCCCTTTGCACCATCAAATTTTTTTTCCCCAGTTTTATTTTTTGGTGAATTTTGAATTTTCCCAAGTTGTTTACAGCAACACACAAATACATACATCTAGACATATAATTGACAATTTTCATCCTCATCATCGTTCTTCTCTGCGTCTTTACGTCAACCCTCAACGTTCCTTCTCTATGCTCCTATGCCTTACCCTGGCGCCTGTCGTCTGTTACTTGAGCCTTTGCACCCTCGACAATTTTCGTCCCTCTCCAATTGTCTTTGTTTTTAGAAAAAGAAAAAAAAAAATTAAAACACAGAGAGAGATAGAGAGACGGAGAACAGGGGGAAAAAAAAAAAAAAAAAAAGATAAAGGAAAAAAATCCAAAATCTTTAGATTTATCCACACGTATTCCTTCTATTAAAGTCCAAGATTGGAATTCTTATCAGAGCTTAATCTTGGGGGGCATGGTAAGGAAAGTTTACATAATTTTTTAAATTGCTAATAATTAGAAAATCAATTCATCTGTGACCGTCAACTATAGTTATTTTCCTGATTTTCAGAAATTTGATTATTATATTAGAATCGTAATTAAATTTAGATGTATCACGACTTCTCTCAATTTATACGTGTAACCCATTTAACAATAATGCTCGTTAATTACTCGTAAATTCTTATATTAGTTACGAAACCGTGTAAGGAGATCCGTGGTAAATATTTTTTGTTTTCTTATTTTTATTTATTTCTTTAATTTCTCGGATTTCTATAGTTACCTACTTTGTCATTGTTTTTATCGCCCAAAATTATCTATAAATAAGATGCCGATGTCTCAAAACAAATCCATCGAAGAATGTCATTTTTAGTTTTTTTTATTCCCCCACATACATGATAGGTAAGTAGGGTCTAAATTTTTTGTAGTGAGATGATAGGATACGCTGTCTAGTTTTCAAAATGTTTGCGCCTCTCAAGAAGGGGATTTTAGATCTCATATGAAGGCTAAAATTCCTAGAGATGATCTTTCAATAATGTGCAAGTTAGAAATGGGCGGCATGGGAAAACTAGGGATGGTAGTCCGTTGGTTTGTGAAGCCCCAGATAATTTTCTGAACCTTTTTATGTTTCTCGTATCAAAATCTTGGTTCATTTCTTACTATATCTCATAATTATTATTTGATAAAACCACGTTTACATATACCACGAAGTTTGTGCTGCAATGAAAAGTGTACTCTAGCTTAGAGTGAAAATTCTCTTAAAAAATTAATAGATCTTTCCTTCGTTTGTATTTATTTATTTATTTTATTCTCTTTCGAAAGGAATATATTCGTTTCTCTGAAATTATTATCTTTTAGATGAATTATTTGTTACGACAACATGATAATAAATTATTTATTTATTTATTTATTTTATTCTCTTTCGAAATGAATACATTCTTTTCTCCGAAATTATTATCTTTTAGATTATTTATTTGTTCCTACAACATGATAATGAATAATCTGCTCTCATATTTTTCTGCAGTTATCGTCCCCTGTGGCTAGAGCTCTTGATCAAGGGGGCGCTGAGTCAATTTTCCACATCGACTATAATTGTTGTGTATTCCAAGATACACATAATTTAAAAACAAAATATCTGCAGAAGATTTGTGTAATTTAGTTACTATAATTGTTTTATATGTAAGTCAAGATACACATTATTTCAGTACCAAAGAGTCTAATATCCGTGCTACGCACGGCGATGTAGAGAAAAAATAAAATGAAATAATTAACTATTATACAATAAAAGTAGTCTATTTGAGGAAATGTAATAAATAAGAGAAAAAAACATGTTAAAAAGTTTCCAGAAGGCTGTTCTAAAAGATTCAGTGAAAAAACAGCAGTAACAAAATAATTACACGTATATACATAAAAATACATGTACTCACGACAAAGAATACAGATATACATATACTACAAATACCGAGAAAGGTAATTTTCAGACTGCAAGTTACAAAGCAGTAACAAATAATACAATCACAACTAAAACAAACTAAACTAAAAGTAGTAAATATATAGGACAAATCAGCAAAACCAAACCAAACTATCTCACATAGAAACAACCTAAACAAATCAGAAATTCAAATAACAAAAAACCCTAACAATTCATTCCATTCTAACTAAATCCTAGAATATAACTATAAATCATCACAGAGATTTATATAGAGTAAAAATAAAGAAATAAAAATTCGGATAGAAAATTAAAGAAATAATACCCCGAGAGGAAAAAATCAAAAAATTTGAAAATACAAACATCAGGCATAAAAAGTCTTCAATATGTTCATCAAAAACTTCAATCAGCCAGCTGAGAATCGCAACGATTGCAATCTACAAATACAATTCAAGAAAAAATGAAAATGAAAATTAATTTATATAAAACCAAAAACAGATTGACAAAAAAACTCAATGAAATATTCCCTTATTCCTACAGTTAGGTCTCCAGGTTTTGGTAAGTCTTCAACGGTGGAAGTAGCACCGTAATTAACACGAAAAAAATGAAAAATACTGTTATTTCAATACACACATATACGGCAGAGACAATGAAAAAATAAACAACATAACCGAAACAATAGGGAAAAAAACCAAAACTTAATCAAACATGCAAAAAAAAAAAAACCCTAAATAAGTAATAAAAAATTAAAAACCCCTAAAATCAAAATCTAGTCCTTCCCAAATTTCTCCCCATATTGCCACACCAAAGCCATGGCTGTTATCCTTCAAATAAAGTAAAATAAAAAATTTTAATGAAATAAATAAATGAATAAATAAACAAAAATTTTCAAAAATCAGATAAAACACCAAGAGTGTAATAGGAAAATTGTTTGGCTAACCATTTGACCACACTGGAAACATGTACGGCCCAGGTGGGGAGATAGAGCGCGTTGGAAGGCTCACTGAGTTGCAGAGAGAGAGAGAGAGAGAGAGACAGAGGAGCGAAGAAGACCCAAAAAAAATGTAAAGAGAGAGACAGAGGAGCGAAGAAAACCCAAAGCGAAGAAGAACACCCAAAAAAAATGTAAAGAGAGAGAGACATAGACAGAGAACGAAGAAGAGCACCCAAAAAATATAGAGAGAGAGAAAGAGAGAGAAAGAAGACCGAAGCAAAGAGAAGGAGAGAGAGAAAGAAGCGAAGAAAAAAGAGAGAAAGAGAGAGAGAAAGAAGACTGGAGAAGTGAAGAAAAGAGAGAGAGAGAAAGCAAAAAGACAAACCCAAAGAAAAGTGAAAAAAGAGAGAGAGAAGAGAAGCAGCGGCAGAGAGGAGAGAGAGAGAGTGGAGAGTTAGGGTTTGAGGGGTAAAACAATCAAGCCACTATACACAAACAATCGGCAGCCAAATTTAGAGGGGCAAAACCGTCCACACAATAAAAGGAGGGTAAAATCGGTATTAAAGTGTGCTGGAAGGGCTGCATGAACGAAATTAAAGGCTAAAATAGTAATTTTACAGTGCGTGACCAGTAAAATTACACACCTAGTATATATAATAATATGCTGTGTGTGTAAGGATATGCATATTATTATTCATTATTATTGTATATGCAAGGATACACGTAATATCATTACCACATATGTTGTGTACATAAAGATTTGCCTAACGTCGTTACTATAATTGTTGTGCAATGCTGGCTATGCATACAATTTCCCTACCAAATATATCATGTGTATAAGGATTTGCATAATGTAGTTACTATAATTGTAATGTATATTGGGATACACAGAATTGGATTACCAAATCTGTTGTGTGTAGAATCATAATTGTTGTATATGCAAGGATACACAGAATTTCATTATCAAATCTGTAGTGTGTATGATTTTCATTATGTTGTTACTATAATGGTTGTGTATGAAAGGATACACATAACTTCGTTACCAAACCTGTTGTGTACGTATATGGAATTGCGTAATGCTATGTATAACTATAAACATAATTTCGTTGCCAAATTTCTATATTTTGACAAATTGCTCTTTAATATTTTTTTTATAAATAAATTCTACATTTTTGAAATTATTGCAATGCGTTTCAAATTGATAACACCGGTTAAATTAGTGATTAAAAAGAGAGAGTCATAATTAGTCACCCGAATCAATTCAGTTAGACTCGAATGCTTCCAACCCCCAAGTTTTCCTTGCTAGTGAATTAAATTAAATTTACCTCTCTCTCTCTCTCTCTCTCTCTCTCTCTGTGTAACAAGAAAAATTTAGTCTTTATAGACTCAATAAACTCATGTCTTTCCTTTTGCAAATGATGAATTGTGAAGAATGATATGAAATGACATGAAAGCAGTTTTACAGATTATAAGAATGTTAATTCTATCCTTAGTCATGTTGCTTGGCACTTGTTTAGAGAAGCTGAATCATGAAGCATATAGATAAATAGTAATCTTTCAAATTTTGGAAACGTATAATTCTTTTTCCATGTGTGTAATTGATGCACAGTAAACCATGTGTAATAATAACTAAAGAGTCTCATTTTTCAACAAAGCAACAATGGGGTTATTCTCTTCATTGGTTTCTTAAAAAGCAAAACGTCGTTGCTTTATTAGGCCATACGTGTACATGATGTTTTGAACCTGAGGAGTAAAATCAGTTATTCTTTCAAAATTTAACAGATTGTCAATTTTATTGTCATCGGTTCCATCGAGTAGGTTTATCATATTTATCGTTTTTTATGAAGTTGATATGTTATGAGTTGTGTGAAAATCACGCGAAAGATACTTTCTGATTTCCAAATTTGTTGATTCTATCATCAATCTCATCACCCTTTCTTTGTCATATATCAATTTAATCTATGTTGAGTAGTGTGAAATCACGAAAAATTCTTTTCATAAGCTTTAAAATTATTAGTTTATCATCGGTTTGCAGATAAAATTCTGTACAAATTGTCTTGCATATTATGTGCAAGCTCATCAATTGCGCATCCCCGTGTATCATGTGCTTTTGGAGACGGTGAACAGCATCGTGTTGTTGTCCGCCGGGGAGGTGATAGGTGTATATTCGGGCCAACAGTCAGCCAGATCAAAGATTATAGCTGTCCTGGTTTGATTGACAATGGAGTGTCTCACAAACCCGTCCGAGTTGTTGGGGGAGGAGTTCAGCTCGATGTGCGGCCCCAGTATGTTGAAGCTGTGACGCCCCCTTACTACGTAAGGCCGTCACTCCTTACCTTACTTAGATTACTTGAAAATTTGGGGAAGATTTTTTTTTTTTTTTTTTTTTTTTTTTTTTTTTTTTGAAACTTCTTATATATCTTAAAACTCTTATCTTTTTTTTTTTTTTGAACATACATAATAAACATTGTCTTTAGCATCATATCATTACTACTTAAGTAAACGTTACTTAAGGTGTTTGGTTCCAAAATACCGTAAAGCATGATTCGTCTTTACCATACATACTTATATGTACAAAACTTCTTTACTTATCAAAAGATTTGCGGAAAACATGCGTAGTGGTATCCATACCGCCTTCGTCTGCCGTCACACCGCTCCAACAATGCCCAGCATTAAGCTGCGGGTTTCTTACCTACAGTATGAAATATAACTGAATGAGCTTTCGCCCAGTAAGCACAAACATATCTCACAAAACATTTAAACATCATGAAGAAACATACATCATCATATGCATATGCATGAACCAGTTATGTTCCATTCATGCATTTCATTAATTTTCTTATCTTCCTTATGGGCCCCTTAGTGTACGTACCTTTAAATTATAGCGCGCCTCCAGATACAGTTAGATGGGGTTGCAAGCCCCTAACTGTACAAGGGAAACATGAGTGATTACACCCTCTTACATAAGCGCGAGGGTGAATCCATAATTTGTACATAAAAATCCTCCACTTCAAGGAGGTTGGTACGACACTTTACTTGTGACTTCTTACCATGTCATTTATCTTTAGTGAGCATACAATATGATGTCACTACATGATAACATACTTTTCATTTCATTATTAACATGGCATGACATTCTTTTCATTCATGGCATTTGCAGATATGACATTTTCATAAACATGACATTTTACAAATATAGCACTATTATGATTATTTACAAAAATAGCACTTTTCATCAACATAGCATTTTACGAAAATAGCACCTTTTATAAATATGGCATTTCGCAAAAATAGCACTTTTCATAAAACATGGCATTTCACAGATATAGCACACGACATATTGTAGCACATTTGAAAACTACATACTTGAACATAATTTACTAGTTTTCATACTGCAGGTGAGGTTTGTACTTACCTCTAGTGCCGTGTTCCTTTAGAATTGCGTCCTTTCGATCGTCGGCAACCGCAATTCACTTTCCTGATATATCCAAAATATAGGATCAGGATCTTTTCGTAAGGTGTTGGTGACCTACCAACACTCATATTTACTTTTGGTTGTATGTCCCCTATTCATAAAATCCATCTAGGCCATTTTTTTTTTTTTATCCCCATTCTTTATTGGACTTGGATAATTCCTTATGAGGTTACATTGGGTAACCTTTTTGGTTAGAGCCTTGTTCTCTTATTGGGCTTTGCTCATATATCTATGTTATTGGGTTATTTCCTTGAACCCATTAAATCTTAGCCCAATACACTTGTGGGTATCCCTTAGGGTTATGTTGGGTAACCCTTAAGGTTAACCTTAATTAACCTTGGGTCAACCTCTTGTCAACCCTTGGTTATCCTTGGGTATGTAACTCGGATCTAATATCCGGTTACCGTTCGTAATCGGCTTGTTCACCAATTTTACTATAAAATTCCTCTTCCTTATTCTTGGAAAATCTTGTGTAATTTACTTCCCAAAAATCCTTCATTCTTCTTATAAAATTCTAACTCCTTTTAGTTAGAAAATTCATTAGCTTAATTTTATTATTTTCTTTATCTTGCAATTGTTTGGTTGAAACCCTCTTTTTCTTCTCTTTATGGAAAAGTGTGAATTTCAAACCCGAGCCCTTAAAATCCATGGTTTTCGAAATAATTATTTTGTAAAATCATTTGGGGTCGGAAACCACCTTTGGAACGGTTTCCGATGCTAAAATGACCATTTTGGAACACCTCATTACTTTTCTAGAAAAGATTTTCGTGAGATTCATTTGTTGATTTTCGGACCCTCTGCGCGCCTCTCACAAAACGCGCTCAGTTTAAAAATCGGCTCGGAATCTGAAAAACTTTTCTTCATGAAAGTTGTAGCTAACGAAAAATGCTAGAACTTTCATGTTTTGCACAAAATCTAGTTCGGCCTAGATCAGTACCAGTTTTTATTTGAAGACGGGTTAGTTCTGGAAAACTGTGTGGAGAACGTCCCAGGGTTCAGCCACGGGTTTCGAGCAAAACGAAGGCCTTTGGAGCCTTATTTCAAGATTCTGTTCACGTTATCCTCTAGGAAAAGTTGTTCCGAACAACTTTCGTGTTTTAACTTTTACCTCATTCGGCCTCTAAGGGCATGATATTTCCATTTTCCCGAAACTGCTCAGGTTCGAACCCGAACTGGCAGTGTTGAGGGTTGTGTTCGGTTTACGTCTTAAGCTAGCATGCAATAAGTAGGCTGCCTTGGCAGATTTTTGGCCTAGTTTTAAGGGACATATAACCTATCTTCTAGCATGAAAAATCCATCATTTTCATGCACAAATTTTTAAAGCAACAAGCATAGAAAAATTAGCCAACCAACCCTAACCTATCAAGCACATACACACCATAAATAGGGCTGAAAATTAAATGGACTTATGTCCTTACAAATCTCTTGAACCAACCTTAAAAACACTTAAATAAAGCTTAGATCCAAGGGGTTTAAAAGATTTACCTCAACCCAAGTTAGGGTTTTCAAAATCCCAAAGATTTTCTTCCTTCCTTGGCTTGCTCCTAACCCACGGTTTTCTTCATAAAAATGCATCCAAAAAATGTGTTGTTAGCTCTTCTTGCTTCCAACTAAAAAACCGAAAATCATCAAGGGAGGAATCCAAGAAATTTTCAAGATTTACTTACCTCTTCCTCTCTTGCTTCTTGGTCGGCCAATGCTCCCAAAAACTCACAAGAAAAATTTTCCAATCTCTCTCTCTCTTTCTCTCAAAACCGTGCACTCTCTTAGAATGGGATTCCAAAATTTTTCTTTGCTCTCACTCTCTCCCTCTTGCTGCCGTGTATGAAGAATGAGAATGGCTAGGATTTTTTTTTCTTAGTTTCTCAAGCAAAAAGCTAGAGAGATGGGATAGGCTTGATGTGAGAAGTGGAGTGGTTGGAGTAGATGGTTTCTTGTCCCTAAATGGTGGGTTGTGTCTCCCTTTCTTTTCCTTGATGCTAGCTGCCGAATCCAAGAGGGATTATGGGGCATGGGCTGCTGCAAATTGAAGAGAAAAGGAGGACAAATGGCAGCCCTTGGTTGGCTCTAGAGAGCTTCTAGAAAAATCTCCCACTTGTCTCACCTTTTTGGTCCTTAATTTGTGGCTTTATGCCTTGTCATTGTTCCCATTTTTTTTTTCTTTTCTTCCTTCTTCCTTGTGGCAGCCGGACTTTGTGTGGAGGGAGAGTATGGTTTGACTCATTTTTGTTCAACAAAAATGACTAGAGAGAGAAGAGGTTTGATGGATAGGAGTTTGTGCACTTTTCCTTGATTTATGGCTTTGTGTCACACTTTGCTTGTTCTTTTGGTTTTCCTTTCATTCTTTCCTTTGCCTTTCCTTCTTGTAGCCGAATTTATGGGGGAGAGGACAAGCTCATATATTTTTTATCTTGGTGAGTGGAGAATGAGATCATAGGTATGGGCTCTTGTCCTTTGCTTGGTTAGATTTTGGTGTGTCATCTAGTTACCAACTAACCAATTTCTTTTCTTTTCCTTGTCTAGTTGGCCGGATTTTCATGGGGCTAGAGGTTGCCATTCCATTTCAATTTTTGGTTAGGGAATGGTGATGTCATTACAAGGACATCATCTTCCACTAACTCTTCTAAGGCCTTGTTTGGCTATTTCGTCCTTTCGCGATTCCTTTCGCGCTCTACAGTCATTTCCAACACTGTGATGAGCATTTTTATTTTATAATTTGATCCAAAAATTATTCCATTAAATTTTTGGACCAATACTCTCTTTCTCCAATTTTTCGGAGACCTTTTTGCCCTTAATTCTTTTTCGGTGTGCTTGATCTTTTTAGGGTGGATTTACGGCTTATAAAACTCCATTTTCGGAGATTCTTTTCATATTTCTTCATCATACTTGTAAAGTCGACGTTGTGACCCGTCCCGGTCAAACTTTGACTTTTTTCAAATTTCATCCTTTTTCATTCCTTTTTCCTTTAAAAACTTCATTCTTGGCTCGTAAAACCTTAATTGAGTCCCAAAATCATTAAATGAGAACTCGAACATCGTTTAGATAAAATTATGAATTTCTCATTATGATTCATAATTTTTCATTTAACACATCATAATTACATGAATTAGACTCTAATTCCTTATGAACAAGGAGATTACAAGTCTACAAAATTTCGGGTCTTACAGAAGCTCCTCCTGTCATCATTCCTCGTGTGAAAGCCTGAATTTTGGTGGCCAGTCATAGCCGGGTTGGGACTGCAAGACAATCGGTATTGGCAATGTCGCTAGTGGGAGAAAAATATGTTGTAGAAGTAAACAAGCAACAGAGCTTATATGCAGAGCACTAATTTTTTGTAGTTTATTCAAGCCAATATTTTCCTTGGGTTTACTTAATGTGTGATGAAAAATGATTTACGTAATATCATCAGTTTCATCGAAAACAACACATATAGATGTATCTCTTATTTTTATTGTTTTATCACATGCATAACTGATTCATTGTAGACAATGTGAAAACACACTTTTATCATTAAAATGTTTCCTTGTGTGTACTTAATGCATGACAAAAAATATTCATGTGATATCATCGGTTCCATCAGAAACAATTCATATAGATGTATCACTTATTTTCATAGTTTTGTCACATGCATAACTGATTCCTTGTTAATCATGTGAAAACACACTTTTATCGTTTCAATGTTTTCCTTGTGTGTAGTTACTGTGTGATGAAAAATGATTCGCGTGATATCATTGATTTCATCAGAAACAGTTCATACAAAAGTATCAGTTATTTTCATAGTTTTATTGCATGCATAACTGATTTATTGTAAACCGTGTGAAAACACATAAAAGATTCATTTCGATTTCAACAGTTACTAATCCTGTCATCGTTTTCATCGCTTATTTCTCTATAACTACGACTCTATCGTCTTTGAAAATTTCATCAAAAGAAGAAGTTGTTTTAATTTTTTTTTCCCTATATATTAGTGAATTTCAACAGTTACTAATCTTGTCATCGTTTTCATCACTTATTTCTCTATAACTATGACTCTATCGTCTCTGAAAAATTCATCAAAAGAAGAAGTTGTTTTAATTTTTTTTTCCCTATATATGAATGAATATGATCCATATTTTCCATGCTGAGATGCTAGCTAAAAGTTGTCTTCGTTTCCAAATGTTTCCACCTCTTAAGAAGACTAGTAATTTGGAACTCAAAATAAGGTTAAAAATGGATGCCATGGATTATGGATGCTAGATTATTGGAGTTTCTGAAGAACCGGGTAATTTTCTGAACATCTTAGATTTTCCCTTATCAAAATCTCGGTTCCTGTTTTGATATCTCAGTACTAGTTATTTCCAAAATCCTTCTTAGATATACCTTGTAGTAGTGCTGCAATTATTGTTAGAGAACTCCTCGTGTTTGAGAGGAAAAATCTATCAAATATTGAAAGGATATCTTTCTTCCGTTATAAGATTTTTTATTCTTTGAATAAGGGGGAAAAAATTTTTACAAAGTTTTTATGTTTCTTCTTATCTTTAAGAACGGAAAAAATATGATTTGTGATCTTTTCTACTTGGAAGAAATTTCAAAGCATTTTGTGGCTAAATTTTCATGCTAACCTTTTGAAATATCAATTTAGGAATTCTTATGTTAAAGCATTTCAATTCAGGAATTGCTGAGAGCACCAGAAGTTTAATTTAATGACTGCAAAAATTTTCATTGAGACAGAAATTTATTTCAATATTACATGATATCTACTTCCTACAGTTGATCAGCCCCCAAGCAGCAACTTCAGGGAGTTCTCTTTTGCGCGTCCATTGGCACCAAGAGGAGGGAAGGGGTCGGTCTGTTTCCGCTGGTGAGTCCAGCAGATCAATGACAATCGCTTCAGGAATAATCAGAAGGTTTCATCTCGATCGAGCATGCTCACCCGGACATACTCGGAGCTCGCCCCAGAGTGCTTCCCTCCTCTGGTCAGGATCTTGAAGCCTCGAAGTTCTTTCTTATTTCAAATTTTCTTTTTTCGTCTATCGGTTTTATCGCTACAATGTTCTCCTTGCGTGTAATTAAATGTGTGATAAAAAATGATTCACATGATATCATCAATTTCAACGGAAAAAATTCATTCAGGTATATCACTTATATTCATTGTTTTATCGCTTAAGTAACTGATTTATTGTAGACCGTCTGAAAACACACTTTTACCGCTACAATATTTTCCTTGTGTGACTTAATGCGTGATGAAATATGATTCACGTGATATCATCGGTTTCATTGGAAACCATTCACATAGATGTATCTCTTATTTTCATAGTTTTGTCATATGCATAACTGATTCATTGTAAATCGTATGAAAACGGATAAAAGATTATTTCCAATTTCAACAGTTACTGATCTTGTCATCATTTTCATCGCTAATTTCTAGCAGACCCCAAAGAAGGGCTCGCTGAACTTTGTGCTGCGGGACTGCTTAAAGCTGTCCGCTACAGCCTCAAGCACTATGGCAACTTGGAGCTGCAAGTCCTTGGACACGCCAATGGTGCGAATCTGTAAAACAAGAAGAAATAAGAGGAGTTCAGAAATAGCTCAGAATGAGAGAGCAAATTGAAGCCATATCCAAGGACACCATGAGCTCGCCCAATGCACACCCCTGCAAGTCCTGTGCTTTTGGAGACACTGAACAGCATCTGGTCGTTGTCTGCCGGGGAGGTGATAGGTGTATATTGGGGCCAATAGTAAGCAAGATCGTGGGTTAGAGATCCCCTGATTTGCTTAAAGACGGAAGGTCTCACAAACCCATTCGGGTTGTTTGGGGAGATGATCGGCTCAATGTATGCCCCGGTCTGTTGAAGCTCCTCCTTTCACCAATCCACTTGTGAAAGCTTGAATTTTGGTGGTCAGCCATCATCGGGTAGGACTGCAAGACAAATTAGCATTGGCAATGTCATTAGTGAGAGAAAAAAATGTTGTACAAGTAAACAAGCAAAAGAGCTTATATGCAGAGCACTAAATTTTTGTAGTTTCTTTATCCAAAAGCAATAAGAAATTTCTGTCTATAAAACCGTAGCCTTTTCACAATTGTTTACTATGTCAAGTATTTCTTATTCTTCAATCGGGTGTATCGCTCTTACTTTTGTCTTGTTTGTACTTAATGAAAAGTGATTCACATGAAAGTTTCTCTAAAGATTTTTCAAAATAACTAATTTATCATCAGTTACATCGGGAAACTTTTATACATGGTCATGTCAGAATGAGTCTAAAAATTTTATAAGCAGAAGAGTGTTAATCCACCATCCCAAATTCAAGGGGGCAAAATGACAATAATAAAAATGAATAAAGGCAAAAGATTGTGGCATTGCACTTTGAGTTCAATCTTTTGGTTCGATTTACATCCTCTGAAAAGAATTTATATGTGTAACTAACATATATTATGAATCTTATGCAATCATAGGAAAGGTCCTTTCTGATTTCAAATTTTCTTTATTCATCTATCAATTTTATCAATACAAACATTTTCCTTGTGTGTACTTAATGCGTGAAGAAAAATGATTCACATGATGTCAAGGATATCTTTGGAAACAATTCATATAGGGATATCTCTTATTTTTATTGTTTTGTCGCATGCGTAACTGATTCTTTGTCGATCGTGTGAAAACACACGTTTATCGTTACAATGTTATTCTTGTGTGTACTTAACACATGGTGAAATATGATTCATGTGATATCATCGGTTTTATCGGAAACAATTCATATATAAATGTATCTCTTATTTTCATTATATTGTCACACGCGTAACTGATTCATTGTAGACCGTGTGAAAACGCACTTTTATCCTTTCAATGTTCTCCTTGTGTGTACTTAATGCGTGATGAAAAATGATTCACGTGATATCATTGATTACATCAGAATCAATTCATATAGATTTATCTTTTATTTTTCATAATTTTGTTGCTTGCGCAATTGATTTATTGTAAACCATGCGAAAACATATAAAAGATTCTTTCTGATTTCAATAGTTACTAATCTTGACATCTTTTTTGTCACTTATTTCTCTATAACTACAACCCTGACAACTCTGAAAAATTGGATTAAGTTTTTTTTCCCCCACATATGAGTGAATATGATCCATATTTTCCATAGTGAGATGCTAGCAAAAAGTTATCTTCCAAATGTTTCCACCTCTTATGAAGACTTGTATTTTGGAGCTCGAAGGAAGGTTAAAGTTACTTGAGAGATTTCACTAATGTGCTAGTTAAAAATGGATGGCATGGGAAAATTAAGGATAGGAGTTTCTGAAGCATCGGATGATTTTGTGAACGTTTTAGATTTTTTCTTATCAGAGTCTTGTTTCCTGCTTTGATATCTCCTTACCAGTTATTTTGTAAAACCTTCCTAGATATAACTTTTTAGTTGGGTTGCAACTATTATTGGAGAACTATCCTCATGTTTGACAGCTCCGAAGATCGAAAGATATTTCTTTCCTTGGTTTTATGATTTCTACTCTTTTACTAAGGGGAAAAAAGTTCTTTTCTACAAAGTTTTTAATGCCTTTTCTTCTTTTAACTAAGGTAAAAATATGACCCGTGATTTTTCTTCTGCGTGGAAGAAATTTCAAAGGAATTTGTGGCTAAAAAATACTTCCAGTTGGTTCGTTTGGTTTAATGTTCATGCTAACCTTTTAAAATATCGATTTAGGCATTCTCAAGCTAAAGCATCTTACTTACTTTGAATAATATCAAGCATGCTTTAAGCCTCACGAGAAGCAAATTTCCGTACATATCTGAACATATTTATGAACTTGAGAGAAGTTTTTGATGGGATCCCCGGAAAGAAAAAAAGAAAAGAAAAAAAAAAGTAATCGATAAGGTATTATTTAAAATGTGTGATGAAAAATGATTCGGGTGATAGCATTGGTTTCATCGAAAACAATAGATACAGATATATCTCTTATTTTCATAGTTTTATCCCACGCGTAACTGATTTATTGTAAACCGTGTGAAAACACACTTTTATCATTACAATGTTTTCTTTGCATGTACTTAATGAGTGATGAAAAATATATTCACATGATATCATCTGTTTCATCAAAAACTATTCATACAAATGTATCTCTTATTTTCTTAGTTTTGTAGCTTGTGTAACTGATTCATTGTAAGCCGTGAAAAAATATTTTTTTCCGATTTCAACAGTTACTTTTCTTGTCATCGTTTTCATCGTTTATTTCTCTATAAATACAACCCTAACGTCTCTGAAAATTTCATCAAAAGTAGTTGTCTTAAGTTTTTTTTTCTTTTTTTTTTCTTTCCATATATGAGTGAAAATGATCCATTATTTTCATAGTGAGATGCTAGCGAAAAGTTGTCTTAGTTTTCAATTGTTTCCACATCTTAAGAAAACAAGTATTTTGGAGCTCAAAGGAAGGTTAAAATTACTTGAGAGATTTCACTAATGTGCTAGTTAAAAATGGATGGCATGGGAAAAGAAGGGATGGTAGTTTATTGGAGTTTCTGAAGCACCGGGTAATTTTCTGAACATTTTTGATTTTCTGTTATCAAATTCTTGGTTTCTGTTTTGATATCTCACTATCAGCTATTTCCTGAAACCTTCTTAGATATACCTTGTAGTTGTGTTGCATTTATTGTTAGAGAACTCCTCGTGTTTGATATGAAAATTCTCTCCAAAAATTGAAAGTTTATCTTTCTTCTGTTTTATGATTTTTTTTATTCTTTTAATAAGGGGAAAAAAAAAAAAAAGAGTTCTTTTCTACTAAGTTTTTGTACTTACTTATTAACTATGGGAAAAAATATGACTCGTCATCTTTTCTGCTAAGAAGAAATTTCAAAGGAATTTGTGGCTACAAAGTACTTCCAGTTGGTTCGTTTGGTTTGATGTTCATGCTATCCTTTTAAAACATTTTTTTTTTTTTTTATGAACGTGCGAAAGGAAAGACCGCAGGGAATTCTTGACAGCACAAGAAGTTTATTTAATGACTGCAAAATTTTTCATTGACACAGGATTTAATTACAAATACTGTCATAATCAATAACATTGTATGATCTCTACTTTCTACAACTGATCACCCATCAAGGCAGCAACTTCAGCGCATTCTTTCCGGTGCTTCCATTGGCACCAAAGGGAGGGAGGGACGGAAGGGACCGCTGGTGAGCTCAGCAGATGGAAGACAATCGTTTCAGGAATAACCTGAGAGTTTCATCTCGATCTAGCATGCTCACCCGGACGTACTCCGAGCTTGCCCCAGAGTGTTTCCCTCCTCTGGTCTGGATCTTGAAGCCTTGAAGTTCTTTCTTATTTCAAATTTTCTTTTTTTGTCTATCGGTTTTATCATTACAATGTTCTCCTTGTGTGTAATTAATGTGTGATAAAAAATTATTCACGTGATATCATCAGTTTTAACGGAAATAATTCATACAAGTATATCTCTTATATTCATTATTTTATCGCATACGTAACTGATTTATTGTAATCCGTCTGAAAACAAACTTTTATCACTACAATGTTGTCCTTGTGTGTACTTAATGCATGATGAATTATGATTTACGTGATATCATCGGTTTCACCGGAAACCATTCATATAGATATATCTCTTATTTTTAATGTTTTGTTATATACGTAACTGATTCATTGTAAATCGTGTCAAAACAGATAAAAAAGATTATTTCCAATTTCAACAGTTACTGATCTTGTCATCGTTTTCATCGCTCATTTCTAGCAGACCCCTAAGAAGGGCTCGCTGAACTCCATGCTGCGGGCCTGCTTAAAGCTGTCCGGTACAGCCTCAAGCACTATGGCAACTTGGAGCTGCTAGTCCTTGGACACGCCAATGGTGCCAATCTGTAAAACAAGTAGAAATAAGAGGAGTTCAGAAACAGCTCAGAATGAGAGAGCAAATTGAAGCCATATCCAACAAGACCGCGAGCTCGCCCAATGCACAATCCTGCAAGTCCTGTGCTTTTGGAGACACTGAACAGCATCTGGTCGTTGTCCGCTGGGGAGGTGATAGGTGTATATTGGGGCCAATAGTAAGCAAGATCATGGATTAGAGATCCCCCAATTTGCTTAAAGACGGAAGGTCTCACAAACCCAGTCGGGTTGTTGGGGGAGATGATCAGCTCAATGTACGTCGCCCTGGTTTGTTGAAGCTCCTCGTTTCACGATTCCACTTGAGAAAGTCTGAATTTTGGTGGTCAGCCATCACCGGGTAGGACTGCAGGACAAATCAGTATTGGCAATGTCATTAGTGAGAGAAAAAAATGTTGTACAAGTAAACAAGCAAAAGAGCTTATGAGCACTAAATTTTTGTAGTTTCTTCATCCAAAAGCAATAAGAAATTTCTGTCTATAAAACCGTAGCCTTTTCACAATTGTTTACTTTGTCAAGTATTTCTTATTCTTCAATCGGGTGTATCGCTCTTACTTTTGTCTTGTGTATACTTAATTAAAAGTGATTCACATGAAAGTTTCTCTAAAGATTTTTCAAAATAACTAATTTATCATCAGTTACATCGGGAAACTTTTATACATGGTCATGTCAGAATGAGTCTAAAAATTTTATAAGCAGAAGAGTGTTAATCCACCATTCAAAATTCAAGGGGGAAAATGAAAATAATAAAAATGAATAAAGGCAAAAGATTGTTGCATTACACTTTGGGTTCAATCTTTGGTTCGATTTACATCCTCTGAAAAGAATTTATATGTGTAACAAACATACATTATGAATCTTCTGCAATCACAGGAAAGGTCTTTTCTGATTTCAAATTTTCTTTATTCATCTATCAGTTTTATCAGTACAAACGTTTTCTTGTGTGTACTTACTATGCGTGAAGAAAAATGATTCACATGATGTCAATGATGTCTTTGGAAACAATTCATACAAGGATATCTCTTATTTTAATTGTTTTGTCGCATGCGTAACTGATTCTTTGTAGATCTTGCGAAAATGCACGTTTATCGTTACAATGTTATCTTTGTGTGTACTTAACGCATGACGAAAAACGATTCATGTGATATCATCGGTTTCATCGGAAACAATTCATATAAATTATCTCTTATTTTCATTATATTGTCACATGCGTAACTGATTCATTGTAGACCATGCAAAAAAGCACTTGTATCCCTTCAATGTTCTCCTTGTGTGTACTTAATGCATGAGAAACATGATTCACGTGATATCATTGATTACATCAGAATCAATTCATACAGATTTGTCTTTTATTTTTCATAATTTTGTTGCTTGCGCAATTGATTTATTGTAAACCATGCAAAAACGTATAAAAGATTCTTTCTGATTTCAAAATTTACTAATCTTAACATCGTTTTCGTCACTTATTTCTCTATAACTACAACCCTGACATCTCTGAAAAATTGGCTTAGGTTTTTTTTCCCCCATTTATGAGTGAATATGATCCATATTTTCCATAGTGAGATACTAGCGAAAAGCTATCTTCCACCTGTTTCCACCTCTTAAGAGGACTTGTATTTTGGAGCTCGAAGGAAGGTTAAAGTTACTTGAGAGATTTCACTAATGTGCTAGTTAAAAATGGATGGCATGGGAAAATTAAGGGTGGGAGTTTCTGATCAAGCATCGGATGATTTTGTGAACATTTTAGATTTTTTCTTATCAGAGTCTTGTTTCCTGTTTTGATATCTCGTTACCAGTTATTTTGTAAAACCTTCTTAGATATACTTTTTAGTTGGGTTGCAACTATTATTGGGGTACTATCCTCATGTTTGACAGCTCCGAAGATCGAAAGATATTTCTTTCCTTCGTTTTATGATTTCAATTCTTTTACTAAGGGGGAAAGGTTCTTTTCTACAAAGTTTTTAATGCCTTTTCTTATTTTAACTACGGTAAAAATATGACCCGTGATTTTTGTTCTGCTTGGAAGAAATTTCAAAGGAATTTGTGGCTAAAAAGTACTTCCAGTTGGTTCGTTTGGTTTAATGTTCATGCTAACCTTTTAAAATATCGATTTAGGCATTCTTAAGCTAAAGCATTTTACTTTCTTTGAATAATATCAAGCATGCTTTAAGCCTCACGAGAAGCAAATTTCCGTACATATCTGAACATATTTATGAACTTGAGGGAAGTTTTTGATGGGATCCCTGGAAAGAAAAAAAGAAAAGAAAAAAAAAAGTAATCGATAAGGTATTATTTAAAATGTGTGATGAAAAATGATTCGGGTGATAGCATCAGTTTCATCGAAAACAATATATGCAGATATATCTCTTATTTTCATAGTTTTATCCCATGCGCAACTGATTCATTGTAAACCGTGTGAAAACACACTTTTATCATTACAATGTTTTCCTTGCGTGTACTTAATGCGTGATGAAAAATGATTCACATGATATCATCTGTTTCATCAAAAACTATTCATACAAATGTATCTCTTATTTTCGTAGTTTTGTAGCTTGTGTAACTTATTCATTGTAGGCCGTGCGAGAATAATTTTTTCTAATTTCAACAGTTACTTTTCTTGTCATCGTTTTCATAGCTTATTTCTCTATAAATACAACCCTAACGTCTATGAAAATTTCATCAAAAGCAATTGTCTTAAGTTTTTTTTTTTTTTCTTTTTTTTTTCTTTCCATATATGAGTGAAAATGATCCATATTTTTCACAGTGAGATGCTAGCGAAAAGTTGTCTTAGTTTTCAATTGTTTCCACATCTTAAGAAGACTTGTATTTTGGAGCTCAAAGGAAGGTTAAAATTACTTGAGAGATTTCACTAATGTGCTAGTTAAAAATGGATGGCATGGGAAAAGAAGGGATGGTAGTTTATTGGAGTTTCTGAAGCACCGGGTAATTTTCTGAACATTTTTTATTTTCTGTTATCAAATTCTTGGTTTCGGTTTTGATATCTCACTATAAGCTACTTCCTAAAACCTTCTTAGATATACCTTGCAGTTGTGTTGCATTTATTGTTAGAGAAATCCTCGTGTTTGATATGAAAATTCTTTCCAAAAATTAAAAGAATATCTTTCTTCTGTTTTATGATTTTTTATTCTTTTAATAATGGGGAAAAAAAAAAGAGTTCTTTTCTACCATGTTTTTGTACTTCTTATTAACTATGGGAAAAAATTTGACTCGTGATCTTTTCTTGCTAAGAAGAAATTTCAAAGGAATTTGTGGCTACAAAGTACTTCCAGTTGGTTCGTTTGGTTTGATGTTCATGCTAGCCTTCTAAAACTTTTTTTTTTTTTTTTATGAACGCGCGAAAGGAAAGACCGCAGAGAATTCTTGACAGCAAAATTTTTCATTGACACAGGATTTAATTACAAATACTGTCATAATCAATAACATTGTATAATCTCTAATTTCTACAACTGATCACCCCTCAAGGCAGCAAGTTCAGCGCATTCTCTCCGGCGCTTCCATTGGCACCAAAGGGAGGGAAGGGACGGAAGGAACCACTGGTGAGCTCAGCGGATTGAAGACAATCGTTTCAGGAATAACCTGAAAGTTTCATCTCGATCTAGCATGCTCACCCGGACGTACTCCGAGCTTGCCCCAAAGTGTTTCCCTCCTCTTGTCACGATGTTGTAGCCTCGAAGGAAGCTTTCGCAATCTTCAATGCCGTTCAGGCATCTTAGCCACGCGAAAGCTGCAAGGTAAAATCAAAATGTTTCGTGTCAGTTTTGCTTTATGAGTAGTGCTATAATAGTATGCAGATATTGCAAGTACATGTAACGATCATTTTGGTGGGGTGCTTTTGGCTAATTTACCAGGTTGAGGCTGCAAGTCGTGCCCGTGGAAGTGGCAGAAAGCCGGAGTGAATTCCGGTAGGCTGAACCTCCCACTTGTGTTCACCGCATCCCGGAGCTGCTGCCACCTCTCTGTCATGAGGCGGTAGCTGACTTCGAAGAAGGACTCGCTGAACTCAGAGCTGCCAGCCTGCTCGCAGCTGTCAGCCACAGCCTCAAGCACTTTGGCGGCACGGAGCTGCGAGTCTTTGGACACGCCAATGGTGCTGAGCTCAATGAACTTGGTCATCCTCTTTGCCACTTCGAGGTCTTTGACCAGAGCCCATCTGCAAAACGAGCAGAAACAAGAGGAGTTCAGAAACGTTTCAGAGTAAGAGAGCAAATGTAAAGCCGTTTCCAATGAGATCGTGAGCTCACCCAATGCGCATGCCTGCGTGTCCTGTGCTCTTGGAAATGGTGAACAGCGTGAGGTCGTTGTCCGCCGGGGAGGTGATCGGTGTGTATTGGGGCCAGTAGTAAGCGAGATCGTGAATCAGAGCTCCCCCAGTTTGGTTGATAATTGATTGCCTCACAAACCCGTCCGGGTTGTTGGGGGTGGTGATGAGCTCGATATATGGCCCTGGCTTGTTGAAGCTCCTCGCTTCGCCTGCCCACTTATGAAGGCCTGACTTTTGATAGTCAGTCATAACCGGGTAGGACTGCGAGACAAAATCAGTATTCACAATGTAATCAGTCAGACAACAAAATGTTGCGGAAGTAAACAAGTGACAAAGTTATGCAAGAGTAGTAAATTTTTGTAATTTCTTTATCCAAATGCAACGAGAATTTTGTCTATGAAACCCAAGTACAAAAACAAAATGCTGTTTTTCACTGAATTTGAATTTTCTAATATCAAATGAAGTCAATTTTTATTATGTTGACTTTTGCTTCAAAGTGAAAATTTACTGAATTTTGAAAGTACAGAGTGCGCACATGTCAAGCAAATGAACAAAAGCAATTGCTGCGTTTAGAAGTGGAAAAGGAAAAGCAGACAAGGAGACAAATGGTTTTAGTGAAAAATTAAAACTTCGCAGAGAATAGCCGAAAAAAATATATTAAAATAATGCCAAAGTCAAGCTTCAGAAACATAATTAAAAATTACAATGTAGGGGAAAAAATATATATATATTTTAAGGAAGATGTTTTGATGATCTGCCCTTTGTGCTTTGCAATCAAGAGCCCCGAAAAATAAGTGGGTTGATGAAGTCCGCTAGAATTTATGCCTGTTAACATCATCTTTATTAAGGCACTAATTATCTAATTAGCATAAGTAGGTTTGTGTTACTTCTTTATTACTATTATTACACAAAGTAGCCACCAAAAGTCATGTTCTCTTTATATGCACGAGAAGCCAAGTGAAAAAGAGTGACGAATGTCACACACTACAAATATCATATTACTAGACAAATTTGCAAAGTATATAAGTGGACAACTTTGCCAAAAAAGCATTGTCCACCATGTTTTTTAAATGATTAAACTATAGCAAAATGTAAAATCAAAGGAATAAAGCATATGGTTTTTAATAATCAGGAATGGGATTTGACTTTGCTAGGATTTGCTAGCAAGTATGCTAAGTCATGGCTTGCTAATTTCAAAGCATCAAATATATATATATATATATAACCGTTAGATCATTACTGGTAGTGACCGTTGGATCCCATTAACATCACAACAAAATAAAGAAATATATATATATATATATATATATATGCAAAATAGACAGTTTCTTATAAAAATATGACAATTGTTTTGCCATGTACAAATCTTCAATATCAAAAAAAAAAAAAAAAAAAAAAAAACCTCACCGAGTAGTAAGGAGCTGCGGAAACGACACTCATGGGTTCGGCTGCTTCTTTTGGAGATAGAGCATAAAGGGCAGCCAAGTAGAGCTGAGAAGAGCCGGTCCCGACCACAATGTGACGGCCTTCGGTAGCAGCATTTCCCACCACATTATGAAGCCTCACGACTTGCTTGGCAAACTCGGGCTCTAAAAACCAGCAAGTGCTTCTAATGTCCGAGAAATAACTCATCGACTGCCATCCCGGGATCACAATGGTGGTCTTCTCTCCCATTATCTGCCAGTAGCTCTCGTACATGGTTGGATCACCACTGCATTACCAAGATAAAATGTGTTACCCAAAAAAAAATAATAATAATAACATTAAAATCTCAAAACTTTAGCGTAATTAGTACATTCTATGTCTGCCCTCCAAATCTTTTGTTGGATAACAAAACTTTTGCTTCCAAATATCACCAACCCATGATTTTCATAATACAGATTTTGTAATAATCATAGATCAACTATCATTCTTTTAACAATATGATTCCTACCTATTACCGCATAAACAAAAGTGAAAAGGAACATGGGAATAAAAGAAAAAAAAAAAGGACAACAATGGAAAGACACAGGCATTATTGCAGAAAACCGTCTCTGCAAGGAAAGAAGAGAAAAGGTGAGGGAAAAAAAAAAAGAATAGAAAAAAAAAAAAAAATCAGAGACAAGGCCAAGGGGAATCTTTAAATTGCATGTGTTGACAAGTGGTAAAGGCCTAGAGATGGTGTTGGTTTCTATTTTAGACCCACCAAGTGGCAGATCCAAACCATCACCCAATTTTTTGTTAAATCATTAAATTATTTTAAAAAATGAAAATAAAAAATAAAAAGGAGCTAATTTTACAACTTGGGTCGGCGCATCTTAACCTTTTTACCACCGTTCTAAAAAGTCTCCTCTACAAAATGGGGTTTGCCGCTCTGCATGTTGTAGTGTGTTTGTGTCTAGAAAGCCAAAAAATAAAATTTTATATTTTAAAAAAATAAATAAATAAAAGTGACCGGCCCACAGAGATTTTTTCTGACCCCTCAATAGTCTATAGAGTGTCTCAATTATGTGCCTAAGAAACCCTTCCAAAAAATCTTTTTTTGTTGAGCAATTTTGACTCCACAACTTTCTTGTACTCCCAATGATGGCGTTGTTTTGTGTAGTGCTATTGGTCAAATGTCAATGACCATTAACACCACCTTCAACGGCGCCCAAGATATTTTGGTGCAAATGTTTTAGAAATTAGTACTCTGAAAAAAAAAATTGATGATGAAATCTTATACCGATCGTGCACGTTTTTTATTATTAAATCATATCAAAATCACATTAAAAGCAAAAATGGTTGAAAAACTACACCTTATTTGTAATACATTTTTACAGGTCCTATGATAGATATTTCTTTGAAAAACATAAAAAAAATATATTAAAAAAAAAAACTTGATTTGGGAAACAGAGAAATGACAAAAGAGAACAAATTAATAAAAGTAGGAACAAAACATCGACCAGGTTTTTTCGAGAGTTTTTTCGAGTGTTTGAAACACTATTTCAAACTAAAATTTTTATTTCGATTTTTATTTTTTTCTGAAAAAATTTTTTGTCTTTTTTGAAAAAAAAATTTTGTCCTTTATAAGAAGTCAACAAAAATTACTATCGACACTAAAAATTTCTAATTCAAACTCATTCACCAAACGGATCCTTCCTTTTTTTTGTTCTTTTTTTTTTTTTTCTTTTTCTCACTCTCCAAGTTCAACAGATTACATAGAGAATCTGAAAGGAGTTGTCACTGTCCAATGTGCTGATACCATAAGAAGGCATCAGAGAACTGGGAAAACGCAAACCCCACTGGCCCTTCCCAAACAGAACCAAAACACAAGGTGAATAAATTAGGAAAATTTTAAATAAAAGAAATTAAAAAACAAACTTTATTAAATAAATAAATAACTAAAAAATAGTGCAAACCAAATCAAAAACAAAACACCAAAGTTGGGGTTTTTTCCAAGGCATGCCTTGAATTTTTCATATGTTCTCTTTCGAAAGTTGAAAAGACAAAAATGCCCCTAAGTAGTGGGGAAAATAAATATTGACTTGGGGAAGAACAATGACTTGATCTCTGACAAGAGTGTGTGAAGATGATAAACTCAGAACACTAACAACATCCTCATGTGAGGCCATTTTGATACCTTCCAGAAACCACAATTGGGCTAATTTCAAATCACACAAAACAACAACAAATAAAAAAATTAAATAAAATAAAAACATCTACAGAGAAAATGAAAGAGAGAGAGGGAAAGAAGAGTGTTCTTTTTTTTTCACTTACTGGTCCAGATTGACGACCTTTTCCCCGCCATCTTCAACCTCTGCAACACTAGCTGAAGAAGAAGAAGAAGTAGAAGAAGAAGCAGCAGCTGACAAAACCGTACTCTGTATCTTCTGCAGAACAAAGCCGGGGAAATGGAGGACAAGATTTTCAGTGTCAAAGACGACCACCCTCAAAACCAAACCCACATTCAGAGCCAGAGAGAGCACAAAAAAGTGCTTCAAAGAGAAAAGACCGGGAATTTTAGCCATATTCTTCTCTCAAGAAAAAAACCAGACCGAAAACAGAGCAAAACAGAGAACAAGAAAAGAAAGCAGAGTAAGCAAAGAGAACTGTTTTGGAAAGAGCTTTCTTTGTGTTTTGTGTGATGAACTGAGTAAATGAAGAGGTAATTTATAGCAAAGGCCAGAGGATGGGAACCAAAAAATAAAAAAAGGGAAGTGAAAAGTGTACGGCTGAGAAGAAATGCATGCAGAAAAAGAGGGGCCGACTAATCGCTAAGTATCTCTGTTTCCCGTGGTGAAGAGTTGTCAAGAAAACAATCTAACAGAGAGGAAAAGAATTTGAAACGGACTTGAACTCAGATTCAGTTTTGCTGATTTGGAAGGACTCTGTTACCTTTCCGCAAAATTTCAAAAAAAAAAAAATTTTTCTAAATCAGAGTCCTTTTTTTGGGGCTTTTAGAGCTTTTTTTTTTTCTTTTGCATGTTGCTTCAGACTTTTGAACATGTGGACTTCGAAAAATAAAAATAAAAAAAATGTTTGATTTTTGTGCTACAATGGTGTTTTCGCCATTTTTGAACTGAAAAACGAAAGCCCAGAAATTTTAATGAGGTAGGGTAGAGGGGAAGATAATGGTTGGAGTGAAGATCGAGCGCACCCGAAGATACACCATCGGCTTGAGATTTTCTCCGGAATCAAGAAATCTCCAGTACGATTTTCTCGGAAAATACAGATCCACTAGGCTAGTAGTTTACTGTTCCATATTGATGTATCAAACATAGACATTAGCATAGAGCAAAAATACATGTAAAAACAGAAATATATAGAGTACTATATAATAATAATAATAATAATAATAGTAACTGCAAAAAGCAGGGTGTTGTGTAAAAATATATTTTTTTTAATATATTTTTTTTCTTTAAATTTACTATTTATTTTTTTTAATCTAAAATTTAGAGTCTTATTGAACTTGGAACTTGGGGAAGAGATTTTTCGGTTAGTCTAATGGACTTTGACTGACTTTCAGTCAAAACTCAAAACTTTTCTGTGTCCAACATTCTCTTTTTTTTCTTCCCCCTTTTTCTCTACCAAAAAAATTTTTTTCTTTTTCTTTCTCTTTTGTTCCTTTTTTTGGGAAGGGTTACGATAGAGACCCTCTGAAGATCTCTACCAGTAGAGTCTTTTTTTTGACCGTTAAGATTAATCGAACGGTTGAAAGGTTTTTTGTACATATCCTGTTGTTCTTCTCCCTCTCCTCTCTCTCTCTTCCTCTCTCTCTCTCCGGCCGACCCCCCTACCCCCACCCCTGGCCGCCCCCACCGCCACCCCAGCTCCGGCTCCCCTCCCCCGCCGGCAGCCTCTTCCCCTCTCCTCTTTCTCTCTCTTCTCCTCTCTCTCTCTTCCCTTTCTCTCTCTTCTCCTCTCTTTCTCTCTTCCCCCGCCGACGGCCCCCCACCCCAGTCCCCCTCCCCCGGCCTCCCCCACCCCCCCGCCTCCCACCACCGGCCCCAGCCCCGGCCGCCCCCTCCTTGCTGGCACCCCTCTCTCTCTTCCCCTCTCCCCTTTCTCTCTCTTCTCCTCTCTCTCTCTTCCCGCGGCCTTCGGCCCCCCCACCCCGGCCGCTCGGCGGCCCCCCATCCCACCCCCACTGCGACTCAGCCCAGCCCCCCCACCCTACCCCCCGACGTGAGAAGAGAGAGAGAAAGAGAGGGGTAGTCGCGGGTCGCAGGTGGGGAAGAGAAAGAGAGGGAAGAGAGAGAGAGGGGAAGAGAGAGAAAGGGGAGAGGGGAAGAGAGAGAGGGGGTGCCGGCGGGGAGGGGGCCGGCGGTAGGGGGCGGGGGGTGGGGGGAGGCCAGGGGTGGGGGGCCGCCGGCGGGGGAAGAGAGAAAGAGAGGAGAAGAGAGAGAAAGGGAAGAGAGAGAGAGGCTGCCGGCGGGGGAGGGGAGCCGGAGCTGGGGCGGCCGGGGGTGGGGGCAGGGGGGTCGGCCGGAGAGAGAGAGGAAGAGAGAGAGAGAAGAGAGGGAGAAGAGAAGAGAGAGAAAGGGGAAGAAAGAGAAAATCTGGCCGGAGGTGGGTCGCCGGCGTCGGTCACCGGCGGCGAGACGGTCGCCGGCGACGGCGAAAATAAGGGTGGGAAAGTTTATATGAGATAAGGTGTACGGTAATTATGATACACCAATAACTTTTCAACCATTCGATTAAATCTCAACGGTCAAAAAAAAGACTCTACCGGTATAGACCCTCAGAGGGTCTCTACCGTAACTCTTCCCCCTTTTTTTTCTACCAAACAAAACATTCTTTTTCTTTTTTATTTCTCTAGTGTTTTGGGGCTTGGTGGTATATTTTATGTTTGACCCCATTGTCTCCTTTAATTCTATTTTATCCCTGATTTAGTAAATTCTACTTGATTGTATCTCATTTTCTTCACTAACCAAAGAAACATGAATCAATAAATATTTTCCAACTATTTTTAGTTCTATCAAAAACTAAAGATTGTGTTTTTCTTTTTCTTTTTTTTAAATCCTAATAAAATAAAAACATTTTTGTTTTGGAAAAGAATTTTCCTTGTTTAAAATGATTTATCGAATCTAAAGAAGTAAAAAGTAGATTTCTTGTCGTATTCGCTTTAATGATTATTTGTGTCAGTGTCATTATTTCGAATCTTATTGACAAGTAACAACAATTATTTTTTCTCCGACGGCTATTTTGTGTATAACTGCTGTTTTGTTTTGTTCTGTTCGTCCTGACTTTTAGCAAGCGTTTTTTAAGAATCGTTATACTCATCTTAACTTATTTATTGAATCGAAAGAAGAAAAAAGTAGCTATATGGCCGTATTCACTTTTTTGATCAACCGTATTACGTTTTTCTATTGGTTCACAATGACGAATAGCAACATTGTTTTACACCGAAAAGCGACAATATTATACTTTTTCTCAACGTAACCGGAGATGACGACTATGGTAGAAGTCAAAAACCTTTTTTTTAAGGGGGTGTAAGTTAAACTAAAGTTTAGAACAAAACTAAAAGTGCAGTAAATACTATAAACTTTACCCTTTTTTTTTTGTTTATTTTTAACTCTTTTTTCTACTTGTCTTTTAAATCTTCGCTTTTTTTTTTTTTTCCCCTTCTTCCAACTATGCATAATTAATTAATAAAACAGTCCGATTTTCATTTATTGGTTAAATAACAATATAATTAGAAGTCAAATTTAAGGGTCTTAGGAAACTTCTTATACATTCAATATAAAGTTTGAAAGTATAAAATTAAAGGGGGACAAATTATTGAAGCTTGGTTTCCTTGATCTACTAAATTAAAGAAAGTTGAGGATCTAAATGAAACTTTAAAACATTTAATATAAAGTCTGAAATAAGAAAATTTCAGGGGGGACAAATAAAAAATATCACTCAGATTTAGTAGTTTGTTAAAAATGTTTCTACACCCGTTGAAAAAATGTTGGATTCTTTTATCTACAACTTATGGCTACTTAATTTAAAAAATAAAAAAAAAGCTTTCCGTCTTCTTATCTGCCTTTTCCCCTTAAATCCCGAGCTCTAAATGCTTCAACACTTATCCAAAAGAAATTGTCATTTATTGCATAATTTAATTCTTTTATCCCCTTTTGGTCTGTTTTATAAGTAAGCACCCGTTAAGGTAAAAGGTTAGTTCCATCACTGATAATATATATCTTAAAAATGTAATTAATAAGAGAATTTTAATATTCATGATTGTTTGGAGGAGGAAAAGAAGAAAGAAGAAATTATAAGAGAGCCTCCAAATCTTTCGAAATGCCCACATTTTGATCTTTTGTAAATTAGAGAGATTATTTGAAAGATTTCAAGCCAAACATCATAAAAGAAAGACCTAGGTGAGAAAAATAAAGAAGATATGATCTCTTCCAAGTGATTGATCCATTACTCACTTCTTCCTATCAAACATATCCGTAGGACAGAGCAAAAATGATAAGGGAGTGATAGATTACCTAAGTGAGGGAAATGAGAAACGAGGGGAGTTAATTTCTCTTATGATGTTTGATACAAATTTAAATATTTTAAAGAATTTGGAATCACACCACAAATCTTTTCTCCATTATTAAACAATCATTAATATCAAAATCGTTTTACTTTTCTCCTCTACTAAACACACTCCTTAAGTGTTAATGCGAGAGCAAAACTAATGAGGTTCCTGCAAATGGAGGACACGTAGCATAAATGCGAAATCAAAGTGGAAGCAAATGCGAGGAAGTTGATGAATCATGGACTTAGAAAGAGCTCGAGCCAAGTATTGCGATGAACCTAATTTTTCCACTTCTTGTATATAAAATATATATTTCTATATATATGTATATATAAATTATGAACAACATAAGAACTTTAAAATGACAAGATTATCCTAGGATGTCGTTGGTCATCATGAGTAAATCTTTAGTCTTGTTGGTAAAAGTACTATGATCAGATGGACAAAATCCAGCGTATAAATTAGGCACCAACACTTACCTAACATATTGTCTTACCATCTTTTTATACGTGCTTTCTTCATGCAATAATGAGTTGTAAACAAAAAAACAAACCCAAGTGTGAAAGACAGCGAAATTCACGCTATTATAGAATGATGGTTATCCAACATGTTTTCTTATCTTATTATTAGGTATGTATGTAAATCTTAGTTGGATTGAATTAAAAAATTTTAAAAAAAATAAATAAAGGGTCTAGAAATGGGTAAAGCAAGGCCATGATGCGTGTGTGGCTTAGTTATTGACTCAAAAAGGAAAGAGTAATGTCTTTGAGATCTAAAACTTTTTCCATGAAATATGAGTTGTCATCTTTCTATTAATAGATGAAACCGTTTAATTTCAATTGATGTGATAATTTTGTAATGAAAAAGCTTATGATAAGTAATGTACTTTACGCTACCCTTAAGTATGATTGGTTTAGCCATCCGATCAAGGTTTGTTTTTGACTGGAAGCAGTTTTGCATGTTACACCATAAATAATAAACTTGGATATTTATAGATCAGATTGTTAAAAAATTAATTTAATTGTTAAAGTTATACCCGTAAAAAGATACATGTCCAATTTCCATTATGAGTCTTGCCTTTTTTTTAAATCTCTACCTTTTTAAAGAATGATAACTGGCACATTACATTGGTTAGGTTACAAAGTTGAGATAAAAAAGTTCAAACCCCTAGAGTTTTATTCAAAAAGGAAAATAGAAAAAATATAGTAAGTTTTAAACAAGCTGGCTTTTCTGCCAACCTAGAAAGTGTTAGTGGGAATAACATCACGTGTTTTTTTCTTTTTCTTTTTCTTTTTCTTTTTCTTGGCACCTTTTCTTCTCCCCTCAATCTTTTTTCTTTTTTTTTTTTTTTTAAGCTTTTACATCCAAAAAAAACAAAAAACAAAAAGAAAAAAAAAAAACAAATAACAAAAAACCAGAAACAAAAATTGACATGATAATAAGCAAATTGCATGAAATAAATACATGAAAGTAATGAAACAACTAAATTCCTAGACTTCAAAAGGGCCTGGACCGATTTCTGATCATTGAGGGTCCACAAAATCAGCACTCGGAAGAAGGAGAATTTGGGCCTTTCAAACCACCGGGACCATTATTCAAATCATTAAATGATACTGAGAGCTCAGTCATAGTAATCTCATCCAGAGGATTTTTGAACCAAACTCGTCTGTATTTGCGTAGTTCCACATGGTTCTAGCCTTCTAGAAGCTCAGTTTTTGCTGCATTTCAAAGCAGGTCACATGTAGGGACGGGGCATCCATAACCGAGTAGGGATTTTCACCCCCAATAGAACTTTTACTTTTTTAATTTTACCTCTAAAAATTTTATACTTTTCTTATTTTGCCCCCACTAAAAATTAATGTTCTCTACATTAGCCATTTTAAGAACTTCATTTTTTATTGTATGTCGATTACATAAACAAGAGGCTGGCTCTGCTGCTGGTCACAGACAATCACCATCTGCCATTGGCAACTAGTGGTCCTCTATCTAGGAATGAAAAAGGAGAGATCTTTCTCACTTCTTGAAGGTGCATTCATTGAGCACTACTTAGTGTGGGGAGGTATTTTGGGTCTAAAATTAGAGATGGGTCTCCCTCAAGTTGGGGAAGTGGTCCCTAAAGTAATCATCTAGAATATGACCACTAGAACATGGCCATGAAATACTTCTGATTCTTGACCAGAACTGGTTTTGAGAATGTAATTGACAAGCCATTTATGTTTTTGGGCTCAATGCAACTTAGTTTTCAAGCCAGACCACTATTATAGTTGTGAGCTCCAGAGCTCTCTTTTAAGATTCTTTTTCTTTTTTCTCCAAAAAAGCTATGTTGGCTTTTGAAAAATCTAATGGGCATGTTTGATAGAGCTTTTTAGAAGCTCTTTTTGGCTTCGTTGTTCCAAAAGCTACTTCTGGAAGTGTTTGAATGATATGTCAGAAGAACATTTAGTCTCTAGAAGAACTTATTGTCAAAGCCAAAAAAATATGACGTCGGGTAAAAGGCTCTTTTGAGTACATATAAAACTTATAAGAAAGTTTAACTTAGACATTATAAACTTCATCTCAAATATTTATTATTTATTCAAAAACTTTAAAATTATTTTGACCCTATAAGTTGATTGATTCCGAACACTTATTAAAAAGCCATAATTTTTGTTTCTGTTCTTCTATTAGCTAAAAGCAAAAGCTCAAGCTCTGCCAAACGGAACCTATATCAATCTCTCATCCCACTTGGCATTTCAATAGACTAATCAAACATGAAACTAGTATCAAACTTGATCAAGGGGAAACAAGATAAAACAAGCGTACAAGCAAAAACAGCAAAGAGTAGCATTTTTACATCAGTGAAAATTTACACTCATATACAAAACCTTTGAATGTAAATGCATTGGTCCCATTTTACGGCAGCCGCTAAGATATGGTGTAACAGAAGCATTCTGAGATAGTTCAACGCTATGTACAAGAATATAAAAGTATTATTGGTCTGATAGAATTACCAGCCAAACCTAGGACTCCCTTGCTGCACTTCTCCACCGTTCATCAGCTTATCCAGGACCACATTAAGGTCCACTGACTGCCCATTCTCTGCCATTTTCTTCACCGTTGCTCTCACAATGTCCCTCCGGAATCCCATCGCCACAATATTGTCAACAACATCATCTACGGGTACAATTTTACCGGTTCCACTAGAGCCTGACCCACTATCCACATCAGAAGCCATTGGCAATGCACGTGGGAGTAATTGGGCTGTTGGCAGTTGTGATAATCTGTTTTCACCAGGTAGGACCGGAGAAAATGGAGGAACTTCTGAGGATTTCATTTTTGAACTGATGTACTGGGAAGGAGGTCCAGAATGAGGATAGCCATCACGAAAACTAGAATGCCTACTTGGTTGCATATGCTCGGTACGGAATTCTGAACCTCCTGAAGGTTGATCATACACCCTTTGGTTAGAACCAAAGTAAGTTTGTTGACTGGGAGGGGTAAAGCCAGGTGTGTTAGAGGTTCTTTGGATGCTTGCATTGTAATTTTGAGGTGACGTGTACGAAGCTTCTTCATGGTTGTGAGGTGAAGAGTAACTGGCTTGTGGATCCCTAGCATCACGAGATGGGTGTGGTAGAGGCAGGTGTTGTAACTGTGAGGTCGGAGGAAGCTGTGGGACTGATTGATACTGTTGGTAAAGCGTTGAAGAAGTTGGCTGTGGCTGTTGAATTGGAGGCATATGGCAATGTTGATGGGCGGATTCCGAACTAAGCATATGTGGTATGTAGTTTGGTTCTGCCTGCGGAATAGATGGTATTTGGTTCTGAGATACTGGGAGTGGAAACGGCCCCACTATTGGCATTGGTGGCGGACTGTGAAACGATGGGTTTGGAGAAACATTAGGATTAGGAGGAATTTGCTGAGGACAAATTACAGGAGTTGGCTGCGATTGGTTGCTTTGTGGTGGGATAGATGATACCACTCCTTGACCTGAAGAACCACTGTTAGTTTTGGTCTTTTGGTCTTGTGATTTCTTCTGACTCTTTAAGATTTGAAGCTTTGTCAGCTGCAGCTGCACCTCTGATATCTCGTGTTTATCCCTCAAGTCTTGAATACCGCCTTGAATCTGCGAAAGTTACACACAAATGTGTCTAGGAAACTTTCTGTAGAGTTAATTCGAAGGAAAATTTAAAAAAAAAAAAAATGAATGAAGAAAAGGCAAGTGGCCAAGTATAGAAACAGTGGAGTTAAATATGACCTCAGTGAGAATATTCTCCAGCTGTATCAGCTTTCCTTCGGTCCTTCCATGATTAAACTCCGAAGAATCCTTCAATTCGTCAACCGTATCTTCGATCTTTCGTGTCCTATTCTCTAGTTGACACATTCTCACACTAAGACCATCAATAACGTGTAGTAGATTCTTAGAATGCTCCTCCATTTTGTGATCAATCATAGATATCAATCCTCCATCACTGGAAGATCCAACCTTCTCGGAACCAGTTTTCGGATGATCAATGTAGTCCATTGATGAGCGATTCTGCGACGAACAATAACGAACAATAAAAGCGAGTATCCGTAACCGTACAAGCATAAAAGCGCCAAAAATAATTGAACTACATAATTAAACAACTGGGATCCTCGTCCTTCATTTCACTTTTTATTTCTACATTAGACAGTACATACACACACACACACACACAAATCTCTTCTGCGATTCAAACAATAAATCTAATAGAAGCAAATGCGTCTCTCCAGTACAAATTGAGTACCAATTCAGCAAATCACATAACTTCTTCCCAATAGAATTAAAATTTTAGGTTAAAATTGGGATTCAGTTGAACTAACGAGTAAATACAATTCAAGTTTGAACTCATTCCAATTCCAATCCAAAACCTAAACTTCGTTCCGAGAATCACAAAAAGACAAGACTTTTACAGATCAAAGAATCCACATCGAGAAGGATTGAGGAATCAAACCTGGAAAGTGAAATCGTAAGAATTGGGGGAAACGACAGGACGTATGGGACGGAAATGGAAGGAGGAACTGAGATCGTCCTTGCTCAATTCATAAGAGAGATCTTCGTCTTCCTCCGGTTCGCGTCCGCGGGAGTAGGAGAGGTCGGAGAAGTCGTCGGAGTGGGATCGAGAAAGCTCCGCGATTCGCTTGTCCATAAAATCCGACGACTTCATAGCGAAAAGTGAATCTTTCCTCCGCGGAGAGAATGAATTCCTATGATTTTTTTTTTTACTTGCGTTTTCTAGGATGCCAAACAGAGGGTTTGGGTTTCGTCGGAAGGTTGAATTGCAACCGAAGAAGATAGGTTTGCAGCTGCCGTGGGAGAGCTGCAATAACGGATGCCGACCCAGCTAACACGTGTTGCAACAAGGAGTTCATCTCATGAAAAATCCGTGAGCCTCTCGGTAGAAGATTTTTTTTCTCTCCTTTTCTTTTTCTTTTCTTTTTTTTTCCTTTTTTTTAATTTTAAGAAAAGTGCTTAAATTAAATGCTAACATCAAATTTGACCCCAAGAATCAGCTTCGTCTTACTTTTACCACCAACAACTCAAAATGTAACAAGAACTCCTCCTGAGCTTCCAATAAATTGTAACTTTAGTTTCAATTACTTTTTAAATGATTTTTAATTATGTGCACTTGGGTTACTAATACGTGATTGAAATTGTTTAAACAAATACATTTACCAACTAATCATGTAACTTGTATGTGATTAAAACTGTTAACTAATTATATTTTGATAAAGAAAGGACCAAAGTTATATTAAATTATAAGCTAAGGGGTTAGTTTTGTTCCATTCTCGGTTATAGGGCCTGTTTAGCAAGCTTTTTAAAAGTTATTTTTTGCTTTCTGAGACCAAAAACTGCTTCTGAAAGCGTTTGGATAATCAATCAGAAGAATTTCTGGTTTCCATAAGAGCTTCCTAACAAAGTCAGAAAATATTACTCTTGGAAAAAGCTCTTTTAAATAAACTTATAAACTTGAATCAAAGTTTAAGATAGATATTATAAACTTAAAGTAACATTTTTGTTACTTATTGAAAAACTTTAAAATCATATTAACTTCAAAAACTTTGTTTAAAATGTGTTACAATGGTGAGTCATTAGCTGAAAGACGACAATAAGTTGACGAAAATATCTACCATTATTTGCATGAATAAAAATATTTTTCATTGATCAGCAAATTAGACCTTAAAAAATATTAATGTCCAAAACGTACAAAGCAACACAAGTAGACTTAAAACATCTCCAACCATAGAAGTTCGGCAAGTAACCCTAAATTCTTTAGCTTTATCTTCAAGATTAAGGATCTTCAAGTCATATTGTGTGTGAACTAATAATTATTTGAAGTAAATATTTTGTTCGTGTGAAAAATTCTAAAGCAAGATTACTACCTGTTCGTTATTTGTTGCCTTCTGTGTGACCAATTAGCATATTGTATTGTTGTGTATAAACGGGAAAATCTCTTGATCCATTTTTTTCAATTTTGATTAAGAATCTCAGTTGATCTTACATATAAACACTACTTGACAAATGCTATGAACAACAAATTCATATTCCATGCCCAAAATAATATATATATATATATATATTTTTTAATTTAAGAAAATGAATTCAAACTTTATTTAACAAAGTCGAATGTGAAATTACTGTTAAACTATTTCAACCACCTAAAATTAGCATTTGAAACAAAGGAAATCATGCTTTTGTGTCAACCTATCTTCACAAACTCACTAATAAGGGTGATTAAAAGCCATTATATATTTCAAAATATGTATTCAACCACACATTCTCCTTGAGAACTCGGCCATGGAACCTGAATATTGACCATCCTAACTTCATAACCAAATTTCACACTTACCCATGAATCTTGCAAGTCACTGGCTTCACCAAAGCAAACACTTTCATTTCCCTGCTTCCCCTTACTCCAATTCTTACCAAATCTCCATCATTGTCAAACTCCATAGACTGAACTGCGCCACCGGTATTAAGCATGTTCACCAATCCAATCGCAGCAAATTGGACCGACTTTCTGGGCAAGACTTTCATGGGAGAGACGGAGAGGAGCTCGAAATTCAAAGGATCAAACGAAACCTCTAAGTTCTCTGCAAACTTCAACAGTTTCAGCTTCTTCTCTCGGAACACATAGACAGCAAACATGCTTGCTTCTTCGATTGGAATAAGATTCTCTTTCTTTCCATTAGTCCACTCGATGTCTTTTGGGCTTGCCGAACAGATCACCAAGCAGCGGAACTGGGAAGCGCGTTTGTTGCGCCTGGATTGGCGACACCACCCTCCTCCTGGACAGTTCTAAAGCTCCTGTATGCTGTTGAAAAGCGCAAACAAATGAGAAAACTAGTGAAGAGCAGAAACCCATTAAGCCATTTAGGCATGCAAACAGATACGGGGCATAGGAAATTGTGAGAGAATCCGTAATAACTTTGAATGAGAACGTGTGAACACTAATAGTAGAGAGTGGAACCCATTAAGGCATTAAACAAGCATATATAAAATGGCTGCTGTATATTTTTAAAAAATGTAGTTTTGAGAGCAAGTGAATAAAAGAACCCATTTAAGAATGAAAAATGATTTATACCATGAAAGAAAAGTTTCATAATGCATCATGAAATTAAAAAGTAGCTTGTTAGCGTTAAAAAATAGGAACAACTAATTATTCCAATTTTGTAGAATTTACAGAATTTGAACACTTGACAATTCATGATATTCATGATAAAACTTTTCATAATATGTGTCATTGCTATTTAAGAATTTATATAAGGAAATGAGAAAGTTATATAAAGGGTTGCTTTTCTTAATAGCACTACTTAAAAAAAAAGTATTTTTGAAGTAGTATCAGTTTTGACTAATTTCTTTCGTGTCATCTTTATGTCAATAATAATACAATACAAATAGTTATTCTTATAAATTTATAATTACCACAAGTAACTATATAGTATACCACCTCAAAATTGTAATTATAGTGATAATTTTTCTAAATAAAATGAGAGAATGTGCCAATATTTCACTGAAAACAAAGCGAACGAAAAAACTCGTTTAGGCATTTAAGCAAACAGATAGAGGGCACTATAAACCAGACAGAAGAAACATCATCTCCTCACCTTGTTGAGATTCCAAATCTTGAGCACGGTTTTCCCATCATGCAAAGGGGTCTTGAAACAGGCATTCCCTGGTGGGAAGAGCGTAGAATTGGTATCTCAAAACAGACCCATAGGGTAAAGCCAGGCTTTTGAGCAATCTGAAGTCAACAGAGTCGTTCGCGTAGATTGGCCCTCCGGAGATAGCCCTGGGAGCGGCGTGGAATTCCGCACATGGGTGTGTCGATTGGAACATGTCCCAATCTGGGTGTATGAAGTTTCCCGTCCACAGGCTGTTGTAGACACAGTGCACCATGTGACAACCTTGTAGCCAGAACGTCCCTGTCGGGTCTCCGTACGGGTCGATGCACCAAAAATCATCTCCTGTGTTGTCGAGTATAACATTAACAATTAGAATTAGGCTCTATGCTTTGTTTGGTTAATGGGAAATTGGAAGGGAAAAGAAAGAAACGTTCCGACGCGACCAAGGGAAATGGACTCTGTTTCGAGGAACATGAAGTAGTTGCACTGCTGCATACTGGACATGACTCCATTACCTTTGAAATACTTTCTGATGGAGTTCGTCAGTGCCTTGTAATATGCTTTTGCTAGCTCAACTCTCCCGCCGTATTTCTCTGATACCAGCTCTAGTAACCGCACCACACCACACCACACCACACCAAATTTATAACGTCATGATCTTTTACTTCTTCTCTTTGTAGTACTTTAGAATCAAAGCCTCCACTTTGGATTGTAAGTTCAAACCTATAATTTTAACTTTTTTAAAAGTGTTTTCTTTTACAAAATTTTATATTTTTCGTTCAGATCTATAAACGAAACGAACCAAAAGAATTCTTGGTTATTTCTGAAGGTGGGATTTCCTCAAAACACTAATTAAAGGAATAAAATGGAGAAACTGGAGACGAGCATAGTCATTCATGAATACGTTTTTACTAGCTAGAGAAATTGTATATGCATGCGTGCAAATCTAAAGTCGACATAGAGTAGACTTATAAGGGCTGCGTATTACTGACTAAAAAATGTATTGCTAATTTTGTCCATTCTTTCTTTGTGATGTTAAAACAAAATTATCATAAATAGATGTTAAAAGAAAAGGAAAAATTAAGAAAATAAAAAAAAAAATCATGAAAAGCAATCTTGTACATGTAAAGTACTCAACAATGAAAGGCGGAGCCTATAATAATGAAGAAGAGATCGCGAGGGGTTATGTATTATTCAACTACATGTATGGCATCAATCTTGACACCGTCGATCCCCGCTGCCCGAAGGTGGGATTGAATCCCTGCGAAGAGCTGCACCGCCAGCTCCGGTGGCACAAACGCCACCCCGTCCTTGACCATCTTCCCCATCGCCTGATCCTCCATCATCCTCCTCGCGCCCTCAGACACCTCCACTCCATGCACGCTCGACAACTCCATGCCGGGACGATTAGGGCTAACCCCACCCCCAGTACCCGCAAAACGCATGCCAAACATAAACATACTCCACGCTCCCAAACTCCTCCTTCAAGTCCCGCACAAACCTGCCCAAGCCTGACTTCTCGTGGTCAAACCGTTGACTTTTGTAGTCCCTGAACTTACGGTTCTCCTCAAAGCTTTCCAAGCAGTTTAGCCCCTCCGCGGCTCTCCTCTTCTTGTCCTCCTCGCGGGAGAATCCTTGGTCTTGCTCCTCTTGGGTCACGCACCGACACCTGTCGTTGATGATGACGAATCCCGGCGGACATTTGCCCTCCGTAAGGGCGATCACACCTTCACGGACGCCCTTTGGACTAACCTGTTGAAACTATATTAAACATTAATTGGCAATGATCAACCATGCTCATCAAAATGATTTTTTTTTTTATATGAGGCATGATCAAAATCAATTTGAAGGAAAATTTACATGATTCATCATATGATTTTTAATGTACCTATTTATTTATAACATGTTTTAATTTACTTATTTATTTGTTTAAACTTCAAGAAGGAATTTGATCTCTTATAATAAAGTTACGTTTAAATTATGTGGTAACTTTTATAACATTAATCCACTTTGTTTCACACTAATACATAATTTACTATTTAAAACATTTTATAGACTAAATTTAAAGGAAGTAATAATAATTTTGACACGTTTACATCCAATTACAATCCATTTTCGAAGTATTTTCCCCAATATAGATTTGAAAAAATCAAATAGATGGAGAGTTTTTTTAACACTAATTATTAAAAATATCGAACTTCTGTATGTAAAAAAATGACCGGTAACAATTAAATATTTAACCCATCTAATTAATAATTAATCATAATTTGTCAGTGATTAATCACGTTATCCCTCAAGTGATAAACCATACCTTCATTTTTAGCAAGAAACAAAACTTGATATATTAAATTGTTTTATTAAAAAAAAAAAAAAAAAAAAGGCCATTTTCCCACGATGTTCTAGCATGACCTTCTTTTATGGAAGTTTTTACCTGTGTGGAAGTTTTTCTCAAGCTTGGTGTCATGTTTCAAGTGTTGTTATATCTTTTTCCAGCAGAGAGAGAGAGAGTGATGAGAACAGTAGCTGAACGAAGAGGAGTTCGATGGTGAGAAGCACAAAGGTGTACATACATATATATACACACATATATATATATATATGTGTGTGTATATATATCTATATGTATGAAATATGAGAAAGCTGGTATATCTAAAAGGAAGTGGAATCTAGAAGTGCAGTGTGTGTATTCGAGAACACCACTCTGTTTGGATGGTACTAAATACGAAAGGACAATTTTAGATGCTAATAAGGAAGTTCCAGAATCGGGTGTGTGGTGTGTGTTAATTAACATAATTCTATCAATTTTTAGCACTCTGTCAATCTTTAGCTGGAGATTGATAGTTAAAACTTTTTCTATCAAAAAAATTCCAGGAAGGGAACAACTAGCGTTGATTTAGCGTTAATATACATTCTTGATCTCATAAAAACACTCTTCAGATATTGACAGAAATATTAACTCAAGACTCGACGGATAGACCCTATTAATAGTTCTAACTTAAGTATTGAACAATGGTTGGTTAAGAATTTTTCTAATTTGCTTTTATAGGCAGTACTTTAGATGAAGTTTAGTTGAATGCTTATTAGTCTCCTTGATTAAGTATAATTTTCATAAATGAGTGGCATTTGATGTTTCCTCTTTATCTGTAATTTTTAGTTGATAAAAAAAATGGAATTTCTAGTTCTCTTTGGGATGCTTCCCAATTCTCTAAAGAGTATACTCACTACTAGTAACAAACACATCTTCTATTTCAAATTTTTATTAACGACACAAGATTTCAGTCCATTTCAAAACAAGTACTCTACAACAGATTCTGTTGAAGAACTCGGCCATGGAACTTGAACACTGACCATCTTATCTTTATAACCAAACTTCGCACTAACGCCGTCAATCTTGCAAGCGACCGGCTTCTCGGAGGCAAACAACTTCATCTCCCCACATCCCCGAACTCTGATTCTGACCTTATTTTCATCATCACCAACTTCCATGGACTGAATTGCACCACCAGTGTTGAGCATGTTCACCAGCCCAATGACCGCAAATTGGACTAATTTCGTGGGCAACGCCATCAGTGGAGCAACTGTGAGGAGCTCAAAACAGAAAGGCTCAAGTGAAACCTCTATGCTCTCTGTAGACTTCAGCAGCTTCAGCTTCTTTTCCTTGAACATGTAAACGGCAAACAAATTTACTTCGTCAATGGGAACCGGATTCTTCCCGGCTTTCCATTCGACATCTTTGGGGCTCGCCGAGCAGGTTATCAAATGCGAATAATGTGAGGCGCTTTTGTTTCGCCGGGTTTGGGGGCACCACCCTCCTCCTTGGCAGTTGAAGAGTCCCAAAACTCCCGTGTACTGTTACATGCATAAAAGAAAAGCAACGAATGAATTAACACCTCAGGTTATACATGAAAAAGACTAGAGGCTTTAGTTTAATTTCATCCAACAGTTAAAATGACAGTTCTTATTGCTGATGATGAAAAAAGATCGTTCCTATCGTAGAAATCTCCAAATTGTTGATGTCTTACCTTGTTGAGGTTCCAAATCTTGAGCATGGTTTTCCCATCATGCAAAGGGTCTTCAAAAATGCAGTCTCTAGTGGGAAGAGCATAGTGTTGGCATCTCAAAATAGACCCGTCTGGTAAAGCTAGGCTTTTAAGTAACTTGAAGTTGTGCTCTCCAACAGAGTCGCTGACATAAATTGGCCCACCGGAGATAGCCCTCGAAGCAGCATGGAATTCGGCACAAGGGTGAGTCGATTGGAACATATCCCAGTCCGGGTGTATGAAATTGCCCATCCAGAGGCTGTTGTAGGCACAATGCACCATGTGACATCCTTGTAGCCAAAACGTTCCGTTTGGATCACCGGATGGATCTTCGCACCAAAAATCATCTCCTACACACATTTTGAATCACAATGCTGGCATTACTTTTACAATTTTCAATCTTTGTCACCTTTGTAAAATATCAAATTTATACAGGGATTATTAGACCAAACGTAGACTTGTACCTACGCGTCCAAGAGCAATGGCCTCTGTTCCTAGGAGCATAAAATCGTTACAATGCTCCATACTAGCAATGACTCCATTGCCTTTGAAATGTTTCTTCACAGATGCAGTTAGTGCTTTATAATAAGCTTTCGCTAGCTCAACTCGGCCACCATAATCTTCCGATAGCATCTCAAGCAACTGTGCCAAAGCAATTAATTAAACGAAGTAATTAAGCATAATTATTAAAGCAAGATCTGCTAAACGGTATCCAGAAATTGATCAGCAAAAAACTTATACAAAGACATAAAAGCTACAGTCACATTGATAGATCATGAGAGAAAAATATATATTATATATACCATATATATCCCTATTCACCCCAAGAACGAAAATTTTTCATTTCTTTTATTTTTTTTTAATTTTTTTTTTCATGTTATCATTTTCTACTAAAAAAAAAAAAGAAAAAAACACTATAAGTATATTAATAGGAAGGTCCTTATACTCACCTACAGAAGCCAGCACCCACACGGAAACGACATAAAACTAGTCGTTGAGACAAGTGAATTCCTATCCTGCAATAGCAATTACCATCGCAGTTGTACGTCTTGCTTCTAATTATAAGTTTCTAACTAAAACAACGGGAATTGAACCAAGGCTAATTGCATATTTAGTTCACCGGTTTGAAACTAAACTTTTTTCAATTATTTTTTATTTTTTTTAATGAAAAATCAATAAGAATTTTAACTATTTTTTCAAAATTCAAATAATTTCAACTCAAAATGTTTAACTTTAAAAGGTAAACCAAAGACAAGTTAATGTTCTGAAATCCAAAGAAAGCAAGAAAAAAAAAACAAAACAAAACAAAACAAAAGACAAATCACAATCTAGTTAGCTAGTGACCAGTTATACCGATCTACATTCCTACACCATGAAAATCAAGCCAAAGACTCAATACATGTTCCCACATCATAACAAGAAAATGAATTGCCACCAAAAGGCCAATATAATTACTCAAAGGACGAAGCTAAGGGACACCTCTGGTGCCCCTCACCATCTCACGTGTATAGTCAAGTGAAATTACTATTTGGATCTTTTTGGATCTCACGTTAAAAAGAAAAGCTGAACTCTACCAGTTTTTTAATTTAGGTGACCATTATAACTAGCCTAAAAAATTTTTTTGAAGGGACCAATAACGATAAAATTAAAAATTAATCTTTTCTCTTTTTTATTTCCTTTTCGTTTCTCGTCTAGGCTCTAGCTTTTTTTTTTTTTTTTAAATGTTCTAAAGGTATTTTAGTTACATTAAAATTCTTATCAATTTCATTTTTCTCTCACATTTACGTTTTCCTTCGCACTACACTCTATTCATTTGTTTTATCTAAAGACCAATAAAACACATTACAAAAACGATACAATATGATTATATAAATCCTTTTTCATGATTATATATATCCTTTTTCTATATGTTTTTGTTTCCCCTTTTATGTTAAATAAAAAAAACAAATAAATCAACATAAAAAAAAAAAAAGAAGAAAAATATATCTCAGACCACACAAAATTCATTAGTTAAAGCTCTAGATTAGAAAATAACCATTCAAACAAAATCATTCAAGACAATAAAAATGCCTAACCAATCAATGATCAAAAGTACAAACAGGTTAGTTCAAATTGAACTCTAATAAGCAAAATGTATTTCAAAGCATCCATTTGAATTTGCAAAAAGTACAACATAAAACAAGAAAGGAAAGTGGGGTGAAGACTGTTGATTTTTTGGCTTTCCAATTGATTAAAAAAAAAAAAAGAAAAAAGAAAATGACAAACGATTTCGTCAAGAGCAAGTATTAACTTTTTGTCTTTTAACTTTTTAATTTTTTACTTCAAAGGACAAACCCCCTGACATTTTTGTGGAATCCAAGAGAGTTTAAATAGTAATTCTACCTAGTCATACACGTGAGATGATAAGGTGTCCCTCAGCTTTATCCTGACTGACATTTATGACATTTTTGTGGACCCAAAAGAGTCCAAAGCTCCTCTAAATTACACGTGGCTTTAAACGATGATGTAGGACACGTATATTTCCGAAAAAAAAAAATTACAAAATGTATACATTTTCCACTTAAACATTAGATACAGTACAAGGTTTCAAAAATGGGCCCACTTCAACTGTTGCAAATTGACAGAGAACTCCATGCAAATTGCATACATATATATATATATATATATATTTATAGTATCCAAAACCAAAACAGGGCTAAAAAGGAGGTTTCGAGAACTTACGTGTATGACATCAACCTTGACACCGTCGATACCCGCCGACTGAAGGTGGGAGTGAAGGCCCTCGAACATCTGGTGGGCCATCTCCGGCGGAACCAACCCCACCCCACTGCTCACAATCTTATCCACCGCCAGATCCTCCATCGTCTTCTCCAGTCCCTCCGACAACCTCGGCCTCACCACTCTACTCTTCGGCATCCCCTCCACCCCCGGCCTCACCCCTCCCCAATACCCACACAGCGCGTGCCACACGTACACCTCCTCCACCGTCGCAAACTCCTCCTTCAACTCCCTCACAAACCCCGCCATCCCCCTGCGGGTCCCACATTTCGGACTTACATAGCCCCTGAACTTGTGATTCTCTTCAAACCTTATCAGCCTGCACGGCATCTGCGCACCCGCAGCCGTCCGATTCATCCCCTCCTGCTCATCATCACCACCGTCGATCGAGTCCTCATCATGCGCGATCGACTGCCACCCGTCGTCGATCAGGACCATCCCCGGCGGGGTCCCACCTTCGGATAAACCCCTCACGCCTTCCCACACACCCTTCGGATGGACCTTCAGGTAGAACGCGTCCCACGTGCACCACCCGAACTTGTCCACGATTCTTGGCGGCGTTTTCTCCTCCATTAATCGAAACGTCCCCAAATGGACTCTCACCACCCTCATCGCCTCCGTGACCAGGCCGTACGGGTCGCCGCCGTTGTGCATGTACACGCAGCTGCGGAAGCTGGAGGACGCGACACTTGTCGAGCAGCTCTCGACGCAGACGTCCACGTGGTCGTCTCTCCCGGCTTGCAGCGAGGCGCGGAACGGGCCCTCCAGGATCGGGAGGATCAAGACGTAAGGGCGTGCGTCGTCGTCTTTGTCGAGGATGATCATCTGGGTCTCCGTCTCTAAATCTCGGCCGTTGGATCCGACCCAGTGGGTGGTCCACCAGACCTTGAATCTGAATATGGACATGAAGCGTATTCCCCTCAGCTTCCCCAGGGAGGCCACGTGGCGGCTGCTGGGCTTGTCGGCGTCGAAGCCCACGAAGCAGCCCACGGTCATGTCGTTGGGACTGGCGTTGTGGGCCGATGAGGAGGAGGACATGAAGGGTGATGGAGTGGCGACGACGTTGGGAGGGACGTCGGTGAGGATGGGGTGGCCGTCGGCGAGGAATTCAGTTCCTTCGAGAGTTACCGACGTGGCGGAATTGCCACCGTCGATCACCCCCATTACATCCACGGCGTTCTTGCTTATGCTCGGCGCCATGGCTAGTTTGGTTACCATAGTAAACATGTAAAATAAATGTAAGGGATAGAATTTTTTGTTTAGAGAGAGAGAGATTTTAGTGTGAGTGGAGCAAGTGGGAAGATGGTGATGTTTAAATAGGAATTTGGAGATGGAGAAATAGTTGAGTCTAGAACATCGCCATTTTTACGTGCTTTTGGTTATGCTTTTTTCAACGTAAGTACGAAGAGACAATGCACTGGTAGCGTTGGTAGGGCCAAAATGTCTTTCTCGATATTATTCAATTTAAAAAAAAAAAAAACACACACACACACACAACAAAACGAAAAGAAAATCAAACGGCTTTACTTTTTTTTTTTTTTAATTCTGCTTTACTCCATCTTTAGATAGAATCAAGTATGATATTACTGTTAGGTTATATCTACAACCACAACAGCTTTACTTTCAACTACATCTTTAGATAGAATCAAGTGTGATATTATCGTTAGGTTATATCTACGACCACAACAGCTTTATTTTTTGAAAGTAAAAATAGAATCAAGTATGATATTACCGTTAGATTATATCTTTAACCACAACCGCTTTACTTTTTGAAAGTAAAGAGATTAAACATTAATGGTTTGATTATATCTTTAACTACCACCGCTTTACTTTTTGAAAGTAAAGAGATGAAACATTAACGGTTTAACCAAAGGCTATAAAGCCTAAAATCTAGTTGAGGAGACAAGTTGTATGATATTTTTACATAAAAATAAAGTGAGTGTACGGAGTTTCATCAAACGAGTGCCTTTACTAATACTTGGGCGTAATTTCTCTACCACTTATTGTTCTGGTTGGCTCACATGTGGGTCATGGCTCCACGAGCTTGTACTTGATTGTTAACTTCCTTTTTCTATCGTGAAAAACAAAAAACATAAAAATAAATCTCCTATAATTCGATTCCTCGCGTCCATATTTTGATGTTCAAAGGTAGCATTCTGAAGTAGCCTCGGCTATCAGAGTTAAGAACTATGAATTTGATAACTGGATTAAATAATTTTAAACAGAGCCTGATCATCAGGTTCGGTCTAAAATTACTTAATAGGATATTTGAATCACCTTCCATCAAAATATATATTTACACTATAATATAATATTTATATAGTTGTCAATGTTTTGTAATCGAATAGAAGTCTTTTTAAAATATTTTAATATCTATTATTCATTATTTAGATACACATCTTTTTAAAACACACTTTTTGATTTTGCATGCACTCAAATGTATTTCAATATTGAGATCAAAGCACATATTTTATCAGATGAACTCAAATGTAAAAATGTGAGATCTAAATACATATCAAAATACATGCATTGCATTTAAATCAACTATCAAATATATAGATCATTCAAACGAATTATTAGTCTCTCAAATTCAAACATTTTATAAATAATTTCATTTTGAAAATGGGTTTGGGTCAAATTCTAATTTTATTAGATTCTCAAACAATTGATGAACAGGAACATAAAAACACCACCAATCTTTTTATTAAAAAAAAAAATCTCATAATCAAATGAACGTAAAGCTTTTGAGAATGAGACAGACAAACAAAATGTCACGTGGGAGAAGATAACCGCATTGAATGTAAGCAAACAAGAAATCGTAGTGGGGTCCATGTTAGTTTGAAAAAGATATTGACCGCAAATCTTTTTTTTCTTTTTTCTTTTTTCTTTTTTGCCGCCTCTCTCTCTTTTAGGACGTAAATGGGGGGTGTCATTTCTCGGCCTTTCGTTGCTTTTCTAGATGTTTCTTGAGCTTCTTCTTTACTCTCCAACTCTTTCGCAACTTGATTTTCGGGAAATATTATGGACATATATATAAATAAATTAGCACATGATCAATTTCATTCACTATCTCTACCGTTGATTTTCCTTCACTAGATCTATTTCTCCTCAATTTATGAACCAAAAATTTTAAAAATTTCTTACTTTTGCAATGATATTTCATAAAGCTAGAATTACCACATCTCAAACAAACACTTTCTCTTTTGTACTTGTTGTATTTCACCAGTTGCAAGTTGCAACAATTAATTAGTCTTGGATACAAGATGCAATATTTTGTACGTAGACTAAACAAGCAATTTTAGCGCTAGAAATTTGTAGGGGTAAATTCATGTCATATATATATATGTGTGTATATATGCCTCTTACATAACTGTAAACTATAATCTAGATTAGCGATGTTTAAGTATATCATATTTATGAGACCAATGAAGAGCTAGCGTTGTCAACTAGGAAGTGTTATAATTGGTTCTATAAAAATAAAAATAAAAGTTAAAAAGACAATGTACATTGGACGTTGGAATTGTACGTTATTGTTATAGTTATATTTTAATTTTGCGTCATCTTGGAGTTAACTAGCTTTTCTATATTCAATATAATTCCACAACTTAATAATCGTTTAATAAATGGTTGTGGGTCATCTTCTACTAGAAAATTCCAAGGAGTTCTCGTTATATAAAACAATTCCATACATATATAAAACATATATTTGTATATTTATTTACAATATAGTTTCTTCTTCTTCTTCTTCTTCTTCATCTTCTTCTTTTTATACACGACTTTTTCTGTTAAATAATCATCATGTCATGCAATATTGTAGGCCCACGTCTAACCTTTCTTATAATTATATCAATGTTTTGAAATTACATCCCTATGTTGATAGTTTTTTTTTAATCAGAACATTTATTTTGTACCATTTTTATAATTTTAAAATCAAATATAAAAGTAAGTAAGGGTATATATGAGAAGAAAAAAGTTTAAATAGAGACATATATGAGGAAAAGATGTTTCAACAGGAAAATTAAAAAAAAATACTGGTAAAGGTCACATTAACAATGATAAATTTTTTAAAAAATTGTAAGAAAAAGTTGTGTAAGTGACGACATGTTAAGGGTGATTTATCTTATTATGAAAAAATTAAAAAGAAGAAATAATTTAACAATATAAAAGATTTAACACAAGAAAAAAAATTTACAAAAAAAAAAAAAAGAGCGTAATTGAAAGAACTACTGAAAGAAGGGGGGAAAAAAGCAACAGAACGGTTAAAAGAAAAAGTGCAAGTTACATGACGGAAGAAGACAAAATATTACACACTACAAGGGTTTATGAAAAGAGAGAGAGAGAGAGAGAGAGAGAGAGAAAGAGAGAGAGCAAACCCAAGACACCAAAAGACAAAATGCATAGACGAAATTTTTGAACAGTTCTCCAAAAGACAACATGGATTTTTAATATAGAAATAGATAGATGTACACCCGGTCCCTCTTATTGCATAAATCGTCTCACATTAATATTTTATGATTAGTTACTGTTAATATGTTTAAACTTAACATATGTTTGATGTTAAGATTTAGATTATAAAATTTAGATTTGAATTAAATTATACGTTTGATATGATGTTTGAATTGATGGAGTTAAAGAATGAAAAAAATTGAAATGTGTTCGGAAAAATAATATTAATATGGAGTTTGTTTCGTTCGTCTCGAAATTCTACACGATTTGAAAAAAAATTCATTTTATTTGTACTTATTTATGTAAAATTATGAACTTTTAAAATTTGAATTACAAAACTATAATAGTAAATGTGAATAGTAAAACCAATATTGACTTTTAAAAAAAAGATAAAAATTAAATTATAATTTTAAAATCTAAACCATGATGTCAAACACAAGCTTAAAATAATATTAGTGCCCTAATTTTAATCTTAATTTTTAAAATATTAACTCATGTATAACATTTTTATTAATAGATATAATTAATTAATTTAATAATATTTTAAATATTTATTAATAAAAAACACGATAATTCATATAATTAAATAAGGGGATGTTTGGTGAATGAGTTTAGGTTAAGATTTTTAAGCTTCAATAGTAATTTTTCAGAAAAGATAAAAAAATTTTAAGACAAAATTTTTTCAGAAAAAGATAAAAATAATGATAAAAAAAGTACAATTTAGTTTAAAATAAGTTTTAAACCAAACGGCTCTAAGTTGATATTCAAAAATTAAATTTAAAATCATTATGCCTATTATTTTTCTTAGGGTTTGTTTGGTTGGTTAGTTTGAGTTGAAATATTTTAGTTGTAATAGTAAAATTTTTTGAATTTTTAGAAAAGATAAAAAAATTTTTGAGAAAAAGATAAACTTTTTGAAAAAAAGATAAAAAAAATACAATTTGAGTTGAAATGAGAAGATAAAACAAACAGAGACTTGAACTTTAGCGGCGGCTGACCAAGGACCCCGTGTCGGCGCTCAACCGTTACTTGCCGCTTCTTTATTGCTTTATTTATGTTTTTGAGAATCCCATGCAAACAACTAAACACGCCACGTCATGACATCTCTGTTTCGGTGTAGGCTAATTTGGGCTCATGCTTGTTCAAGCTACGAGAAAGATTCCCAAGTACAGGTACAATGGGCTCATCTCAGAAGGCCCATTAATCATAACGGCGTCGTTTTTCCACATGCCAAGCGTAAAACCAAATGGAGAGGGAAGCAAAGCAAATGGCGGGTTCTAATGGAATGGAGTCCGATTCGCAAAATTCTCAGAACTCCGATTCCTTGTTTGTTTGGGACGAAAGCTCTCAACTTTACTTCCATGCCAGGTTCTCCCTCCTCTCCCTCTCTCTCTCTCCTCTTTCTCTCTCTAGATATACATATATGTGTGTGTGTGTGTATGTTGGAAATGTTTGTTTACTTTTTCTGAATTTTAATTACTCCGCAGTAGTGGATTTTATCACGACCCAAGCGCCGGTTGGTACTACAGCAGCAGAGATGGTCTCTACTACAAATTCGATAATGGAAATTACGTTCTTCTTGATTCAATTGAGGTGCCGATTTTTCCCCTTTTTCTCTTCAGTTTCTTTTTTTTATTTTTTTATTTTTTCAAATTATATCCCTTGAATAATTAGCTAGAGTGGTTCCTGTCTTTGTTTCCATAATTATATATGTGTGTGTATGTATGTATGTATCTTTTGCAGAGTAATGAATCTAAAATGTCTGAAAGCGAAGTAGCTGTTACTGGGAATTCAAATGGAAATGAATTATGTGAAAAACATGTAAACGACAGTGAGAATGGCTCATTGTTACATAGAGATGAATCTGAGGCTAATCAATGCGTATCTATTGGTTTAGAGGAACCAAATGCTGGTAAGAGCCATTGTTATTCGCTAAAGTGTTGTTTCTCAAGTAATAATTTGGATAGAATTTCCAAGTTCATTATGTTGATCTTTGATGTTTTAAATGATCTAGGTGTTACAATCTAGAATAATAATAATAATAATAATGGTAATGATAATAATAATAATAATAATAATAATAATAATAATAATAGTCTGAGTTTTATCTATTTGAATGAGTCAAGGTAGTTGTCGCCTGTTGGAGTTTTATTTGTTTGCTATTTAGTGGGTAGTTGTTCTTGTTTTCTGAAGACGAGACGTAAATATCTTGTATTCATATAAAGGAATCCCGAGAGAAGAAAAATATGAAGACGATATTTTATGCATTGTAGTGCTTTGATATTTAGGTTCCTCGAAGTCAAAAAACCTAACATCCCATTCTCTTATTTAAATGGATATTTGTATCTTTGGGTTGATCTGTTGGCGACTTGAGACATTAAATAGTCCTTTTTTTTTTCCAGGAGATACAGAATGCAGAAGCAGTCATTCACCTGAGAATCCCCCACCTCCATCCGAATGGTATGCAGAATGTGTGGTTCCTTATCTATATTTGCTATTACCATTGTTGCAATATCGGTTTGCTAACTGTATTTATTTACTGTTCTTAAGGTTAGAAGATACGCTTATTGATCTTTATTTGTCTGGCTACTCAAACCAAGCAGACAACACTGTTGCTGATGAGCCAACTTCCTCCTCAAAAGTGCGTGAGGAGGATAACTTAGAGTGTCAAGCCAATGGTTTATCCTTCTCTCCTGTACATCCTTGGTTAAGTACCGATATGGAAGGATCAGTACTTTGAATGGATTTGTTTGGTTGGCTTCAGGGGATGATGATACATACGAGTTAGAGGAAGGCGAATGGATTCCAGATGACCCACGTGACATAACTTATTTTAGTGAGAACATATCAGACGAAGGTAGCGTTGCTGGTATTTTCACTATTGATTGCTTGGTATTTAAGGCTTAATTTAAGTAATCAATATTTGATTTTTTTGGTCATGCATTAGCAATGATGTGGCTTAACAGTTAAGAATCTCTTGGGCACAGGTACTTCATGGGAAGAAGAGAACTGGAGAGCTCAATATGGTCAAGTCGTTCAATCTTCAGAAGAGCCACTTCTAGAGGTACCTGCAGTGGATTTGTGGGATTGGTCAATGGTTAAGGCGTCTAGAAAAGATGGCAAAGGTGAGACTGTGAAGCTTGTCGGGAGACTGATGAGGAAGTCCGCCAAGCTTCATCCCTCGATGCCTTCTGGTGGTGGTCTTCTAAGAACTGCTCCTATTTGTGAAGTGCATTACAATCTGGTACGAGTTAAATCAGGTTTGCATTTCCTCCTTTCATTTGGCAATTTATAAAGCTTTGCTTGATCTGATACCCCATTCGCATCTGCATGTTAAGTTGTGGTTAACAGTTTTGTATTTGTATGGCTAATTTATTCTTCTGTTCTAGGGCAAATCTATAAGTTGCAGAATCCTAGTGCAAAATTCTTGGCTTCCCTGTCAGCTTATGATTCTTCTAACCCAACCAAGGACTGGGGTTTTCCGGAATTATCGTTTCATGAACAGTCACTTCCCCACTCTAAATCAGGGGGAAAAGCTGACTCAAAAACTGCATGTGTAGACTTAGTTGGCAGTGATTTACCTTCGTCAGAAGATCAGCTCCCTTCATTTGAAAAGGTAAATTTGACCTTTATCTTAATTCTTGTATGGCTGAATGTTATCTGTTCTTGTTGGATTTTTCTAGCTTAACATTTCATTTATCTATCTCAAAATTTCAACCAAAAAAGTTAAAAGTAGTTGCTTTTGGACTGTAAGCAGTATCCTGATTTTATGCTTGGAAATTTATCTATTTTATCTTCTCCTTAGTTTTTGGTAACATTCCTCCTTTTGTACAACTTCCAGAGTAGAAGCTATTCATATAGGGACAGAGCTGCTGAGAGAAGAGCCTTGCATGGTAGTTTTGGAATTGCTCCGGGACAAAAGATTTCTGTGGTCAGAGATAACGATTCATCACCTGTTTCAGTCTCCACAGAGGAAGCTGCAGCCGAAGCTTTGAACATATCATTTGGAGCCGGTAGTTATGCCAGAAAAATCTTAAAGAACATGGGCTGGAAGGAGGTAAATCCTATTGATCTATTGGAGATCTCCAGAAATTATGTTTATGTGAGAACTAAAATCAGTCATCCATTCTTATCCAAATTTAAAATGTCATTATATCAATTAAAAGATTGTTTATTCAAGATCCTTGGAGCATTGAACCAAGAATAAGTTGGTTAGCTTGAATTGTTTGAGGGGAGAAAAGAAAAAAAAAAAAAAAAAGACCCTCTTCAATCGACTCAATTATACGGCTTTTTCCAAAGCAGTTTGTTTTTCTATTTGCTTATTACCATCTCGATCTTCGTTTCTCCATGGGCAGGGGGAGGCACTGGGCAAGACTACAAAAGGCTTGATCGAGCCGATTGAAGCAGAAGGAAACATCGGTAATGCTGGATTAGGGTGGCCTAAGAGTAGTAGGGGAAGATCAAAACACTTGTGAGCTAACAGGCATATTTACCATACACTAGACAATTTATTTTCCTATTCTTGTTTATATATCTCCTGAGTTTTATGATTATTATGATCTCAATGCCCATCAGAATGTATACAAAGGGAAACTAGAATGTACCATGTAAAAAAGAAAGAGCCTCAATTTTACTTGTTTTTTCCTTAGCAATTGAATCCCTGGATCGACTCTCTCATTATTTTTTTTTTTTAAGGAAAAAAAAAAGTTAATTTAAGATAAGTTATGTGAAATGGTACCAAAAAATCTCACTTTAAGATTTCTGTCACAGTTTATGTTATGGAAAACTAAACCACAAATAAATTGTAACATGTCTCCCAATTTTCTCTTAATTTTAACAGGTTTGGGGTTCCATAACCTTGTCAACCCATCGTTTGGCATAAATTTAGGTTGGCCTTTGATAAGGTACTTGCATACCTCATTACAGGAAATTATTTCATGGAACCATCACGCACCTGGTGATGAGCCATCACCCAACCTTGTAAGACCGACTCAATTTCAGAACCAAGATTTGAAAGTACGACGAAAAATTTGATAATAAATGTTTCAATGTACAAATAACAAGAGAGAGAATAATATTCTACAAAATTTTGGCTATTTCATTTTTTCAGTTATCAGCTTCGCCCGTTGTGATTTCATTGCTAGTTTTTCTATCAGAAGGTGAGTCCGTTTTCTCCTCCTCCATTGATCTTCTCTGCTGCAGCTCTTGCTTCAGCCTTTGGATCTCCTGGTCCTTCTCCTCTAGCTTCTCTTGCATCGTAAGCACCTGTAGTAAAAATCAAGGTTTAAAATTGCGCAATAGGGTATTATGGCGTTTTCTATTTGCAAGTTAAGGCATAAGCCTTAACGCGGTTTGAGGCATAAGCCTCAAAACAAAACCATAAAATAAGTCGAAAAAATATAAAAAAATCATTTAGTAGGTAGAAATCATTACATAACATCAAAATTTTTTCTTCAGATGTCTATCTTTCAGCCTCTTGTTGAACATTATGTAAACCAATGTGTTCATCTTTATGGTAGCCAAGTGATTTCTTTGGACTGGAAAAAACTTAAGAAAAATTAAAGCTACAACCTCAATATTGCACAATTGCATGCATTTCTGAGTACGCCTCAATTCATAGAGGCGTATGCAATTTAGAAGGCGATTGAGGCTTAGGCCTCGTTACTACTTTTTTCCGCAATTCACAGAGGCGCACCTCATTGCGCGCCTCAAATTGTGCAAATTTAAACAATGGTAAAAATAAAGAATTTATTTTAAAATCTGACTCTTAAATGTTCTATTATTTTTTAATTAACAATCTAAATGGCGCCAGATTGCATATTGACGTCAATCCAACCGAATGATATGTGCACTCTTGTACCAGCAAGAAGTGAATAGAAAATTAAGGACATAATTTGGGAAGCTTTTTTGATACTATACTGAATTAAACTATTAAGTGGATGGGAAGATTAAGGCAGAGAAATAATCACCATTTCGTTTGATCTTTCTACATCATTTGTCAGCCCTTCCATCTGTTTGTACAGTCCTGTAAGATGAAATGAAAGGATTACCAAGGCATGAAATTACTTCCAAAGAAAAAGAAAGGCATGACATTACATTTAAAAGACGTGGCAATATCAGTTTAAAGATGTCACGTTATTTAGGCCGCCGTCATAACTAAAAGAATATTATCTATTGGGGTTCAAATCTTCTTTATTTATTATTATTATTTTTTTTTTTTTGGGCTTAAATAATGGGATTCAACTTGGTAGAAACTATCAAGAAAGCAACTGCATTACGGAGGAAAATTCATATCTTCATTTGAGACTTGCGCTTGGCATATTACTGACCTTCAAATTGACTTCTGAGTTCTGCATTTTGGGATTTTTGCAAAGCAAGTTTCATGGCTAGATCGTGCATCTGCAGATCAAAAACACAAGTCAAATTAATTAGATGATCAGTCTGAAGTTACACCGGACAATTAAGAGACTAGAAAATTGCTTCAACCGTAGTGCAATAACATTTGTTCATCAATATCAACTGGTTTATCTCCTTAATTCTCACATTCTCATTCCTGATATTGGAACAAAACAACCAGTTTGTTTCCTAGTTAGCTGCAAGGATTTTCTATCCATATAAACATGTCGCATCAAGAAAACACAAGTATTGATATGAAATATCCCCAACCTCGAACTGGGCATGCAAATACGTAGATATTCTCTCATTAACTTGGGTGAGTAAGGGGATGGAATTCAAGATTGAGAAACTAAAGGCTTAAGGTCGATAGAAAATAATACCACTAATACATAAAACATGGCAAACATAGTGGCCGCACCTTTCCCTCAGCGGCTTGATTTCCAATCTCCTCATTTTCCTCTTGCAAGGTCCTACATTTAGCCATCAGCATCTTCCCCATCTTGCTTTGGGGAGTAAATTGGACAGCAGCAATATTATCCTGCAACTCCTTCACTTTCTTGTCCTTCTCCTCAACCAAATTCTGACATCAATGCATCACAGAAAGTACAAATTTAGATTAAATTATATGAGCACGTATAACATTCTACTTATCACCAAACAGTCTTAAGATATTGCATCCGCCTAGCACCACAGACCTTTAAACGTGTAAACTCTTCATGGATCGCTGGATCTAGCAACAACCTCCTTGCCTGCAAAAATTTACCACCAAAGGAAATTAAATTAACAAGCAACATAGTTATAATCGCAAAAGGTAAAATAGAAAGAACAGAAAAAAGGGACCAAAACAACATAAAGATCCATGGCACCATAGCATGAGACCAGACATAGAAACTTTTTAAAAAACTTTTTAAGTGAGCAACTAAAAGATATTAAAACAAAAGAATATAGCTTTAAAGCCAATGAATCCACTATTAAAGTATTACTCAGTAAAATGATCCATATAGACCAACTACGGTATAAGGAATCACCTGCATTGATGGCGGCTTCAGTTGTACTCTCAACTCTCTAACTGAACTCTGTTAAGTTAACAATGAATTTGGTATCATTAAAACATAAAACAATATAATTCAAGCAAGAAATAAGTAAACAATAAGCTGCTTAAAACCCTCCTAAATATTCCAGATTGTCATGTAATAAAGAGAAAATATCGTGTCTCTGGTTAAAGAAATGAGCCGCAAAAGAACATCCTCACATTAAAACATTCCCCGGGTTCTCACCCTTATTTTCTTTCACCACCTCCTCTCTCTCAGCATTTATAAGTGTGTGTGTGTGTGTGTGTGTGTTTAACATCCCCCACTCCTGTTAAAGGAATATGGACTCTTTGTTTCACTCTCGTCCAACCAACCAGCCCACTATTCATGTTAATGGAATGAGATAAGGGCAAACTAAACTCAAAATAATAATGCAGATTTTCTTTCCCCCAAATTAAAAGTTAAACAAAATAATAATAAATAAATAAATAAATAATGAAAAAAAAATAAAGAAAGAGCATGTCCTAAAGGTGAAATCTTCTTGTCCAGCTCACATTGGTTTATTTTTTCAAAATTAAAATTTCTAACCACTAATCACGCACACTCTCACAAACACACTCTAAAAAGAGTCAGGATGCATTATCAGAAGTGCATGCCGTCATCTACAAGGAAAAGACAAGCAAAGAACTCTCACCTTCAGCTCGGCAATCTCCTGCTCTCGTTTTGCAAATGTCACTATGAATGCAGCTTCCTTCTTTTTTGCTTTTTCTAACTAAAAAAGAAGGAAGACAACATTATAATCAAGCATGAAAACGTGAATTCTTATATTTGAGAGAGAGAGAGAGAGAGAGAGAGAGGGAGGGAGGGAGAGGAATACAGAAGATTAAACCTGTTCTCGCAAGGACTCCTCCGAGCTCTTCAGGCTCTGAAGGTAATTCATCACCAGTCTAGGCTCTGCAAAAGAAAAGTTAAAATTAACGTTTTAGATATAAAGAAAGTTAAGTGTGGTGGAGCACATCTTTGAAGTACACAATAACATGGCATAAAAATAAAAGAAAACGCAAAAGTTACAAGACGAGACTAACCAGGGGTAGTCCCCATAGGTATAAAGGATTCATTCTGAAATGCAGAATGCCACTTCTGAATCTCAGATTTTGCAGCTTCAAGTTCCGTCTGCAGATAATTTTATTATTAAACTTATAAATAATAACCATTCAGACAAATGGAATTTGCACTGCACCAAAACGACATTACGAAAACTAAAGTGTATTTCCATTCAAAAAATCGAAGTAAGACTTACTTGATATTTTGCAAGGGTATCTTTACAGGTTTGAAGACTGCAATAGAACATCAAAGAACAGATATATAAACAGTAGAGCCAATGAATTTAACAAGTAACACATCTAATCACTGCATATCCCTTAAAAATAAAGGCCCTTTAGACCTTACAATACCTTTCACGAAGATTCAATATCATTCCTGTTGCTACCCCCGGAGCAGTTTCTTCGACTTTTGATTTAGCCTGAGTGCATTAAACAATATGCTTATTTTTTTAACAAATGCAAACCAGAACAATGCGAAAAAATTAAAAAAAATAAATAAATGATTATATCACAGTATTTGAGAGCAAATAAACGTCACAAGTCCTCATCCAAACTTCCCACTATCTTCAACTATAACAAAATTTACATTTTCCGTCTTCTTTAACACAATTAAAGTAAAGCATTTTTCTTTAACTGCTCCAATAACACCCCATTGGAATCCACGAACAACTTCAGTTCCATAAAATCTCGAAATTTCATGCCTACTTTCGTTAGCATTGTTGTGAAATGTGAACAAAGAAAAAAAATAAAAATAAAAATAAAAGACTCGGGCATTCCCGCAAACCATCGATTCCCCATGATTATATCTCAGTTTTTGAGAGCAAGTAGAGTCTCAAAAGTCCTCGTCCAAACTTCCCACCATTTTCCACTTAACATTTTTCGTCGTTCAAACACAATTAAAGTTTTTTTTTTTTTTTTTTTTCTCTCTTCCACTGCTCAAATAGCACACATCGAAATCAACGAACAAAGTGCCCCTAAAATCTCTAAATTTCATGCCTACTTACATCAGCATTGTTGTGAAATGTGAACAGAGAAAATTTATATATATTAAAAAAAATAAATAAAATAAAAGACTCTGGCCTTGATATTGCTTTCAACTTTCACATCAACACTAAAGAAGCACAGGATAATAGTTCCAAGAGAAATTGCACACAACTTAGTATCTACAAATTCAAAGAAATTCTCGCAAAAAAAGAGTACGATAACTACTTAAAAATACCTTCTTCGAGCCAAAAAAGTCGTCTTCGTCATCCTCAGGATCCCCATATCCCCTCTTATTCCCTATATTTTCAAGCAAAATTGAAAAAAAAAAAAATTTTTTTTGAAGGAAATAAACTGGTACATAAAGAACCAGGATCTGAATCCGAAGAGAGAGAAACTAAACCTGAACGCCTGGAACTGGGAGCTCCAGAAAAATCGCCTCCGAAATCATCGTCCTGAAATTGGAGAAGCCGAATTCAGAAAATGGAGGAAAAAAAAGCCTAGAGTTCCACGGTTGAATGTTGGAGAGACTTACGTCGTCGATATGGTTGTGGGACGCCATGGGAGAAGCTTGAGGAAACCCTCGGGGATTAAGTTCTCCAGAAATCGGAAATAGAGAGACTACCAGTAAAGGGCTGGCAGGGCTCAAAGGAAGAAGAAGAAGAAGAAGAAGAAGAGGGAGTGTGGGGATCAGGTGAATGCAGTTCCACCCTGTAGTTTTGTAATTTTGGGCCTAAATGCCTAAGAATTGGGCCATTAAGGCGCAGTCCGGTCCAAGTACGTTCAAGCCCAAAATGTTGGTCCAGTTGGGAAGTTCCCCTGTGCTGGGGGTGGGGGAAGAGAAAATTTTGGAAACTAACCCCTAAAATAAACATAGTTATGTTGTTTTGCCCCCTCTTAATATTTATCTGGATTTTTGGATTTTTGCATTTTTGACCCTCCATACTTACCTAATTGGGTGATTTGGAGGATTGTTCCTCGAAGAATATGTCTCTGGAATAGAGTGGCTTCAGCCTTCAGGATTTTTTGACATCCCATAAAATAAAGTTAAAGGTCAACAAGTCTGATAATCAAAATGGGTCATAGACGGTCTTCGGTTACCGGAAAGTATTCCGATAAATTACTAAGACTTTGTTTGGAAAACCATTCCAAACTTAAAATTTTCAACTCAGTTTTTGTCTTTTTTTGAAAAAGTTTTTTATCTTTTCTGAAAATTTTTTTATCTTTTCTGAAAAGTCAACACAAATTTATTATTGAAACTTAAAATTTTCAACTCAAACTCATTCACCAAAACGGAACCTAAATATTCTCATGCCAACATAACTTTGGCCCATGATCTACCTTTACTAAGGCCCGAATTGTAAGCCCTCTTCCCACCCCCCCCCCCCCCCGCCCTTTTTTTTTCAAGGAAATTGCAACAAATAGCACATTTTATAGATATATTTGAAATTTTTAACATGTTTTTTGAAAGATGATAAATTATAGCATATATTTCTTTTAAATCCTTAGATTTTCTTATATTTCTAAAAAAAATTCTGATTTACGATTAATTTTTACAAACAAAATTATATATATTCATGTTAAAGAGAGATAAGAGAAAGGGTGCAGGTTTTTTTTTTTTTTTTTGATATTATGTTATCATAAATTTAATTGTGCTGTTTATTATTATGTTTAAAATTTTATACTATAATTTACTATTACTCCCTTAAAAATTATTATTATTATTATGTTCTTCCCCCTTTTTATTTTTTTAATTTTATGGACAAAAAAATATAAACTAATTGGACAACCGCAAAACCTATCTCACATGAAATTCTCTCATTGTTTTTTATTTTTTTTTTGAATTTGGGGTTAAAAGGTTTGAACGCTGTATCTTTTGATGGAGTTAGGTATAATATTACCATTAGACTGTACCTGTAACCACTTTCCATAGGTTTCTAGTTGGTCAAATGTCTTAACATTATACTTAATTAGCAAGCACATCCAAACGTATTATGGTTTTCTGGTTTATAATGCAATGCGTGCTCTATCAACGTTATCATGTGAAATTTTAGTGATGGCCACCCTTTTTTTTGGTTTTGAAGGAAAAACCCCACGTGTTTGAATTCATTACTCCTTGGAGAAATTAAAAGAAAAGAAGTCAGAAAAATGGTTTAAATCTTGACTTCCTATTCAAATATTTTACCGGGCTAACCAACCTGAATAATCATCACTAAGCTATGAATTTTTCTTTTTCTTTTTTTTCTTTTAAGCCCTCTATTATTTTCTTGCCTTTAGGGCTAATCCTCAATAGTATGATCCACTCACTAGGAATGGCAAACAAAAATAATGCTGTCCATTGAGCTTTTCTTCCCTTGAAATACAACTATGGTTTTTTTTTTTTTTTTTTCAATTTACAAGACACCATTAGGTTCGAGAAATATGTATATACATTATTTCTTTATTTCCAAGTTGGTTATAGCCTATAGGATGATGTATATCAACGTTTTAAATAAAGTCCCGTGCTACTCGAGCATGTTTTCTTTAGTTCCCAGACCATAACAATTATTTATTATACATGTATTTGGTGTACACAATGAAAAAAGAAAAAATATATTATTTTTTGTGTTTTTATGATACAATATTTGCATTCTTTAAGTGGATATTGACTGCGAAAAAAAAAGAATAATAATAATAATAATAATAATAATAATAAAATGATAATAATAGTCTTCTATCTATATGCATATATATTGGGTAAGATATGGCACATATAAGCATGTAATTCTTTTGTCATGTTCTATATATATAGATTAGAGGGAAGAAGAAGAATTTGAGAAAGTGAATGTGTTTTCATTTTAAAATGTTAAACGTTAATTAAAATAATTTAATATCTTTATATGTCTATGAATGTTGTCATAATTTTATGACGTGTGACTTGGATTTCTTTTAACCTTAACACGCCCCTGTGAGATGGTACTTTTTTTAGAGTCATCAATTTTGTATATTAGATAGATCAGGTAGCTCATTTTGAGCTTGTTGGGCTCGATAACATGTGAAGATTAGAGAGAAGAAGAGGAATTTGAGACCGCTAAAATATTATACTTTTATCTTAAAATATCAACCTATTAAGTGAAATGACTTAATGCCTTATATTTCTGTAATTGTTGTTATAATTTTACGATTTGAAACTTTGATTTCTTTTACTCTTAACAATATTATATACATATTTCTAGTAGTTTCTTTTTGTGTATATCTATATATCAAGGTGCCAACTCGAAATATCATCATCTCTACTAGCCGCGAAACTTCTTCCTTCAAGCTAGAGTTTTTTAATTTCCGGCCAAAAAATACAAAAATAAAAAATGAAAGCTCGAGCATTTTAAATGTCTTGACTTTTGGCTGGTGTTGAAGGGTCATAAGCTGACCTATTCCAAAGAATATTACTCTGTCAATTGTTTTTATTCCTTTCGAAATGCAAATTTGTTTAATATTTTTTTTATGTCACTACCACGTTGGTTTTTTTTTTTTTATCCTTATTTTCTGTCATCTTCTCTTTTTTAATTTCCCAACCCTTCTCTCTCTCTCTCTCTCTCTCTCTCTCTCTCTCGATGGGTGACATGAGAATGAAGTGGTTGTAATGGTCTTTTAATTAGTGGATTCAACTAATTTTTCACTAACCTCTTCATCTTGAACTTTCGTTCGCAAGAGAAAAACTTGGTTTCGTGCGAATGTGGCTTCGGATAAGGTTGTTGAAGGCGGTAAATGTTGGTTTTTAACGATTATACTTTAACCATGGTTTTCAACGGTTTGTCTCTTTAGAAAGCGAAAGCCAAAAGGTAATATGGTCTCACTCTTTCCTCTTTCGAATGAAAATTCTAGGGTTTGTGGCTCAAGTACTTCTCAATAAAAGCGGATTAAGTCATTTTCAGGAAGCCTAAAATTTAAATTGAACAATAGTATGACAATCTAAGGTGACAGTGATTCGAAAGAAAACATTAAAATGATATGCTATTTTAGAAATAAATGTGTTTTCCAAGACCTTAATCATGATATATTTAGTGGTTTGTAGGTATAGTCTGATGTTATAACTCCATACCTGACAATACCACAAGATGTAGAGTCGAAATCTCTCATCACAAATTTAAAAAAAATAAAATAAAATTAATAAACAAATATATTAAAAACTCTAATTGCAATTAAGCTCGAGAAATATAAATTAGAGGATCTCTTTATAATTAAATCCATGTTGGTTAGGATGATGTATGTACCCTTGATTGAGTCGAATCTCGTACATGTTGCTGTATCTAATTATATATTTCCTAGAGATAGTATTATTTTAACAAATAGTGGCCAGGCTTCTATAGTTTCCATATGGGCTTTTTCTAATGTCATTGACATTGATACGATCACCATGATGATATTAATTAATTATCCCAATATTATTAGTTTTAGAATATTATCTTACAAAAAGAGTTTATTTTACGCTCAAACAAAAGTATATGCTCCTTGTAGAAAAATGATATCCCTACTGATTTTGGATGGTGAGCTACGTATACCTATATAAGTTTTTTTCTTTTTTTTTTTCTTTTTTTCTTTTGGTTCGACTTTTGAGACTTGAATACTATTATTATTTGGTATATTCTTTTTGTTTGTTTGTTCCCCTTTGAAATAGCACCTTTGTTGTTTGTGCCTCCAAGTTTTCAATTTCCTCGTGCTACATGAGCGCCCATTTATACTTAATTTGCATGATCTAGTTTCTTTCTTTAGCGGCAAGGCAAAAAATAAAAAAATAAATCTTTTTGTTTGTTTTGGTTGGAATTTGATCTCGTAGATTTTCTGTATTTCTTTTGTATTAGATATATGATATATAGATAAAGACAAACAACTTTTTCTCCAAATCTTGCCCTAAGAAAGGGTTACAAGTAAACACAACAAACATATTTGACCACTTTAATTAGTAATTTTAAATTGTTTGAGCTTCATCATAAATTTAATAATGTATTTGTTATTATAATCCACATTAAGGGTACAAAGAAAGGGGAGACACTTATCCTGAATTCGTGTACCAATCCCTCCCGTGATTGGCTCGTGCCCTACTTCTACGGGGGCCACTTGTCATCGTATGATTGGAAAATGGCACGTGTGGATAGCACTCATCAAAATCATACTTATGAAGGAAATAACACTTTTCTAAGTTAATCCTTTTTATTTTTCCTTTTCCCCCTTAGTTTAACTTTTTAACCTTTTTTCATGGATGAGAAAAAGAGTCGGTTGAAATGATTGATATGAGAGAATTTAATTAGGGTTGTCGGTAATGTTGATGTGGTTTAGATTCTTTGAACACATCAATTCAGGTTAGGAAAAAAAAATTTTATGGTGGAGAGAGACATTATCTTGTAGCACTAGGGCCCTAAGGTCCTCTATGAATAATATTTATTTTCTTGACCTCAAAGGAAAATTGAGAGCCTCATTTTTTGGTTGTGTTTTTCTCCTCTTCTTTTTCTTTTGCTTTTCTTTTTTTTTTTTTTTTAAGGAATTTTTATTTTTTTGGGTCTCTAATGGGTTGTTGAAAAAATCAGTGACAAACCTAATTTTCTTTGGTTAGGTAGCTAAAGGTTGTAATTCTTTTGCTTAATGTCTCAAACGATTGTCTTAATGACATTGATTTGATGGAGTTGTTTTGGTTGTTTGATATGGGGATGATAAAGATTATATCTCACGTACGACTAATCTTTTCCCAATTGTCAAGTTACATGGACGACAAGACAAAATGGTGGGCTTTCGAAATTTGTTGATTCCTTTCTTAAAATTCAAATTTTGACTATTTTCCACTTTATATCTTCTTTCTTTCTTTCCTTCTTTCAAATCCCTAGCGGAAAAAAAAAAAAAAAAAAAAAAAAAACATAAGAAATAAAAATCAAAGTATTGTGGTTCATGTGACCCACCAAGATATTTTTTCCATTATTTTTTACTTCTTAATACTCTTCATTTATCCCTTTTTTTTTTTTTTTTGGGTTTTTTCACTTGAAACAAAATTAATACAGTGGTCTAAGCCAAATGCATGACACGTAAAAAGGGCTATAAAACAAAGCAATATAATTATTAACTAGAGTCTTATAAACATATAAATACAATAAAAAATTATGCTTACCCTAGTTAGCTAGTAAATTTTCTAAAGGAAGCTAATGCACGTTCCCACCTTATAGCTTTTGTATCTTACAAGCATGTACAAGTATGTCACTACAAAAAATGGGCTCGCAATCAATCCTTTATAGCTCTTTAACACCTTTTTTTTTTCCTTCCTTCTTTTCCCTTCTAGGGCATGCCATGAAGGATTGAAGCACAGTTAATTTGCCCAAAGTTCACATGTGAAGCCAGAGAGAGAGAGAGAGAGAGAGAGAGAGAGAGTGGTTCATGGGTTTTGTTCTGTGGGATGCATGGTGATGAGAGGATGTTGTCAGGTTGGGAAACACAATGGGACCCTTGTGCCATAGCCAGTTCACAACTCCATTGCTGAGGAGTCAACCTCAATGCTTCTCTTTTAGCCCTTCAAAGAGCCAGCAACAGCCATCATTTCTCATAGACTCAAAGTGAAAGGATAGGATATGGGCAACAAAAAAATATACATATTTATGTTTAATTATCAGAAAATATTAAGTAATAAAAGAGATTTTTTTAAAAATAGATATCAATCTTTGCGGTGTCTTTTTAAACTTTAGTGTCATTCTTATTTTATTATCTAAACTTCTAAAATCTCAAGAATTGGTCCTCTAAATTTTGAATCAGTCAAACTTAAATCTTTTTATCAGATTATTGAGTTAAAGACGGGGAAAAAAAATAAAGGAATTGGTCTTTCTGCACTTAAGTGGAACTAATTTAAATTTTATAAAATAAATTAGGAATGACTCTGAAATTGATAGGAGACTGGTGAGAATATTTGAAAAATTAGAAATAGAAAACAGAGAGAAGGAAAGAAGGGGGGGGGGGGGGGAATATATATATATATGTGTATAAACAGAGGAAAAAAAGAAAAAGAAAAAAAAAGCTCCATCTAAGGACACAAAAGCAAGTGTGAGTGGCAACGGTCGCACACGCAGCTAAATTAAAGCAACTTTTGTCTGCTACTTATGCATGTCTCTTCATGTACATTTGATTCTTTTTCAAATCTCTCTCTCTCTCTGTCTCTCTCTCTATTTTTTTCTTTGCGGTTTGCAGGTAATTATCATACTATTTTCTAGATGTGCACGTGTTCGGATTTATTGACACTCATCTTCCTACGGCTTCTATGTTCATGCTTGTGTCTCTACGACAAAGTTTTGGAAATTACTTAGAGAACCACTAATTTCTACATATATATATATGGACACACCGACCTATACATATATACATATATATATGTCGTGTGTTATGAATGGATATGTACATGATTTACTATGTTTCGATTGATTGCGATAGCCCGCGATAATAGCGGAATCGGAGAATTGGAGAAAGTATGCAGAAAAAAAAAAAAAAAAAACAGTTATTTTTGTTATTTTATTGATATTAATTTATCATCTCAGTTTAATAAGCACTTTTAATTAATTATTCACACCAGTCCTTCGTTTGGTCGCTGTAGACCTAGGAAAAAAGGGGACTTCATACAAAGAGGATAGAAGATGAGATATTCAGAAACAAACTTCTAATTGGATCCATATTTGTAGACGGTTTAATAATTATAAATATATATATAGAGAGAGCATATATATATATATGACTAGTATAAGTAACTTAATTAATATGTGTATTTCCTGAAAATCATGGATTCCTTGAATGCAAATCTTGGATAAAATGGGAGGAAAATCACCCTTTTATCGTGGTGCTATATTATTGGTTATGAAATAACAGCATTTTGTCAATGGATGTGAAGACAGCATAGTAGTGAATGATTGATTCCTTAGCCTATTAAAAAATATGGATAATGCATGATTGGTCAAATATATGTTTATATATATATATATGTATATATTATATAAAAAGTTTGACGCACTTTTAAAAAATATTACATGTGGAAGAAATCAACTGCATCTTCGTGATTCATGTGAAGACGGCATGGCGTTCCATTCTTTATTTTTTAACCATATTAAATTACACTTGGATTGAACCTTGTTGTTGCAATATCAGTCATACATAATATTTAGGGATCTGGCGTGTGTGTGTATATAATGTTATGCAATGCACGTGTGAAAGGCTTTTTCTTCAATAAAAAAGATATCGAATTCGTTGTCTTCTTTACATATATGATTGATCGCTCCTCCAATTAAAATTTAACATGTTGATTAATTATTCATATTAATTGATATTTAGTTCTTTTTTGTGGGCTATTTAATTTAGATAAATGATAAATAAATAGTGAAGAGACAACTCGAGACGAGACAAGAGAATAAGAATAATAAATCTGGACTCGAATAAGATATAGGTAAAGTGAAGGGATGCAATGTCAAATTTGTATTCATGGAGACAAGGACTTGTGAAAACAACATAATAGTTACAATGATATGTTCTTCTCTGAAAATAGCAATCAAGCACCTAATCTTAAGAAACAAACCATCTTTGATTTTATCTTTTGGCATTGAAGCATTTAGTTTCTTGGGAGATGCATGTACCCTAAATTCAAATCCATCTGATTAAGCTAATTGTGGCCATGTCCAAAGTTATCAAATCCAACACCTTTCAAAAAAAATAAAAAACAAAAAAGAGGTAATAAAATCCAACTAGGGAAAGATTCAGAGAGAGATGGGAAACACTAATCAATCACCATTTTACTAAGGTGCTAGTTAAGATTAAAAATGTTGTCTTCCTTCACTAATACTCTTTTGTGATGAATGATGATGCCATTTTCTTTACTTTTTAAGTTTTTTTTTTTTTTTTGGCTCAAATTATTTACTTTCTAAGTTAAATGAGTGAAAAACTGCACTTTGAAAATGTTATATTAGCAAATCACTTCTGGAAATGACAACCTCCACAGGCCACACAAAATACATGGAGGCCACACCATTAAGGACAGACAGTAATAATTAAGTGATTTAAAAGCATTAAATATATATATATATATATATATATATCTTTCTCAAACAATCTTATCAGTTTCTTCACCCAAAAAAAAAAAAAAAACAGTTGCATCTTTCTATCATGACTCTTCTAATTCATCGATTATGTTTTTACATCTTTTTATTAGGATTCTTTTAATTCATCGGGTTCATTTTCACTTTATCATATTTTGTAAAATCAAAGTTGCATCTTTCTGTTTTGATTCATTTAATTCATGGGTTTCGTTTTCACTGCATTGTATTTTGTACTACAAATTGCATCGTTTTGTTAAGACTCATTTAATTCATCGGTTTCGTTTTGACCATAAGCTATTCTGTAAAATCAAATAATTCGTCGGTTTCGTTTTCAATGCATTGTACTTTGTAAACTTGGCCAAGAAAAAATTCCTAAATTGCTGCTTTGGAAATGGTTTTAAAACAGCATTGTCACAAATCAGAAAATATAAATGAAAACAAAAAATAGTTTTTATATTTAACTTGTTAAGAAATGAGAAAATAAAATAAAGCTAATTTTCTATTTCGGTTTTCATTTTGTAAGGCTTATATACTAAATAATTATTTTAAAATACATATTCACACACAATTAAACTTTTTTTTTTTTTTACAACAACATCATTTTTTCTATTAAAAAAAAACACACTCAATTTTAAAATATCTCAACAACAATCCTAGAACATTCTCATTTTTAATTCATATATATTCAAAACACATGTTTTAGTATGATATTTACAAATATAAAAGTAGGTATATGGACCACTCAATATAAGGTGTTCTCAACCAATCATGTCACTGAATTTTGTCAAAAAGTGACGACCGCTTTGGCTCGTCATGCTATTCATTGGTTGAGATTTGAGACCACCTAGTTAAGATGCTCCATAACGTACCTTAAAACTATGCAATATTTGTGATCCTTTTTGTGTGCGCTATATAAACATGTACATATTATCTCTTTATATTTATATATATATATATATATATTTATATTCTATACACAAAGAAATGATCTCTATATATCTTGGCGTGTCTAGGATTCTAAGTTGGTAAATAGTAATATTCCCCATGAAAGAAGCACTAAGGTACTTGGCCGGAATTGCAGGCCCAAGCGGTTATGGGTCAAAATCAACCGCTGAGCAAGTCGCCGCAGATTGTTGCTCGTCACTCCGGCCGGCTCAGCTCACTGCAGTAGTCACTGGTTACTACCATAACCCATCTCTTACCACAATACATACACACACACGCACATATATATATTATTCTTGTATAACAACATGAGTTCTTGATATGAATCTGTTTCTCCAGAACATGGCCTTTCAGTAGTAGTACAAGAAGCAACTGCAGTAGAAATTAGAAGATCTTGACATGTATCTATATTTATATATGTGTGTGCGTGGAAATTTTGTTGTCCCGTTTCTTCTTGTTCGCACGGACCTTCTTCTTTTTTTTTTTTTTCTTTTTTTCTTTTTTCCTTTTTCCTCCGGAGAATATTTTGATGAGTGAAAGTTTCCTACTCATTTTTGGTTGTTGCTTAATTATTATCAGTTTCCTAATGCAAATAAGAACATAGAATTATTCAAGGCGTTCCTAAGATTGAGACAATTTAATGGGCTCTGGTCTCTCTCTCTCTCTCTCTCTCTCTCTCTCATACACACACAAACACACACGATAATGGTTCTTAGTCTCGTGATAATTATCGTACTTTTTTCTTTTTCTTCTCTTTTCTTTCCATTTTCTTCATCTTATCCCAGATTCAGATGATGGGGTTTTCCATGAATTCATCTTTGCTTAATTAGTCAGCCAAGAAAGTACAGGAATATATATATATATATATCTGTATATATAAATACATATGTATTTTGTGTGGTTTTAAAATAATCTTTAGATTTTCTGGATATGAAAAACGCCTACTCATGAGGATATTCCTAAATCTCATACAAATGTTTCTATTCTTTTCCCACCAGTTTCTTGTGGGACTATAATTTTTTTTTTATTAAATTCATTTAAATGTTCCAAGGCTTTCCTTGGACAAAAAAAAAATGTATAGCCATTTTGTTTTCTTTATGTAACTGCAATGGTCCTCCATGTTTATTGTATTATTATTAATATTATTATTGTTGGTGGTTCTTTTTGGCTGTAGTAAGATATTGTTTTGTCTCTTTTGGGTGATATATTCTTTTATTCGATTCAGATTATATCTCACTGCAATCTCTGGATCCTTGAAAAAAAAAAAAAAAAAAAAAAAAACCCTCTGCAACAAAAAACTTCATCGTCGAATAATATAATCATATAATCAAAATTGGTTTAAAAAAGAAAAGTATATTCTCATATGCCCAAAAAAATACTTCAACAATTAAATTAATTCTAGGTACTAGAAATGAGAATATATCTTCATGTTAGCGTTCTGTTTTAAATCATCATATATGAGTTGGATTTTATTAATTTTGTATCTTTCTTGATTTTGATTTGAATTTGACGTTCAAAAACATACATGATGGGTAGGTATACCCTACCGTAGGAAGGTGTATTGATAAATTATTTTTGTTTGTTATATGCTGGGAAAAAGGAGGCACGGCGGGAATCGGAGCCGAGACAGCGAGGGTGTTGGCAAAGAGGGGAGTGAGGGTGGTGATTCCGGCGAGGGACTTGATAAGGGCAGCTCAAGTGAAGGAGGGAATTCAAAGAGAAACTCCAAATGCTGAGGTTATTGTGTTGGAAATTGATCTTAGCTCTTTAGTTTCCGTTAGAAGATTCTGCTTTGAGTTCCTTGCTCTTGGCCTACCCCTCAACATTCTCATGTGAGTTTTCTTTTTCTTTTTCTTTTTTTTTAATGTATTTTTTGTGGGGTTTTTTTTTTTTTTTTTTTTTTTTTTATAAGATCAGATTTGATGGTGTAAAAACAACGAAATCTTATCTTCGCAGAAACAATGCTGGGATGTTCTCTCAAACTTTGGAGTACTCTGAAGATAAAATCGAGATGACATTTGCCACAAATTACTTGGGTATATATTCCTTACTTAAATTCATTCTTTTTATTTCGTTTTGTTTTGTTTTATATTTTGTTTTTATTGTTCTGTTACTAGCTTATTCACATAAAACGACATTACTTCCTCCAAGACACATGCCACTAATTTCAAAGATATAAGACACTAGAAATTATTCCTTTTTTTTTTTTTTTAAAGGACAATAGAAATGATAGAACCATTAAAGTGCTCTTCATACACACACACACACAAAAGTAGAAGAAGAAGAAGAAGGAAAAAAAATTCAAGTTTACGAGAAAAGTAGTACTAAAATTTATTTCCGTAATGTTCATGAGGTCCAATAACAAAAATGTCCTTTCAATTAAAAATATAAAGAGTCCATTAATAATGATTGCTATACCATATTTACTATTTTTCGTTATCATATAACTTTAAGACTAAAAACTAAAATCAATACCCAAATTGGATTTTCTTTAGCTTCCATAATTCTGCTCACATGTGACACCACCTGAAATCTTAAATGCGGATTTAGAAATCATGGCTAAAGTTTTCGTTTTTTATTTTTATTTTTAAAAAAAACATCATTAAAACAAGAAATGATTACAAGAGTTGGTAAAAAGGTAAGCAAAACTATAGAACGCGTTTTTCATTGACTTCGGGCTCATTCTTGGGCTAGAAAGATCCAAAAATAGATCCAACAAGCCCACTAGAAGTTAAAAAGTGATCTGGGTAAGGAAAAAGGTGACAAATTTCTCCCGAATTTTGTTACTAGTATCACCTGTACCTTATGTGAACTATGAATTATATCTATTATGTCCTATGAACATTAACATTTATGTTCAATTTACTCTCTTTCAGTTAGTTGTCTTTAGTTTTTTTCATTATCTTTAATGTCAAAATATCCCATAAACTTTAGTTTTTCCATTATCTTTAATATTCAATATATCCCTTAAACTTTACTCGTGTCAAAATACCTTCATGATCTTTGTATTTTTGTTAAAATACTTCTCGATATTTAATATTTGTGTCAAATTACCACATGTATCTTATTTTACTTATCTAATATTGTATAATTACCTAAATTTTTTAAAATAGGTAAAAAAAAATTATTTTTTCTACTAAAACAAAATGTATCTTGTTTTGACCCAATTTTTTTGTTTACTTATTTTAATTTAAATTTACATACATTTTAAATTTCTTAAACAAAAATAACTACAAAACTTACGTTCATTATTTTATTGTTCTAATATTTCAATTTTTAGTTTAATTATGATTGATAATACTTTACCAAACTATGCAAACTAATCATTTTTTAAATTAAAAAATATAACTAAGAATAGATATCAGAATAAATTTACTATAATTATTTTCATTATGGATTTAAGCAAACACATAAATAAAATTCGTTATGACTATGTTTCAAATTATGTAGACTAGGTAAACAATGTATTTAAAATCCAAATCCGGCATCTGAGTCCTACCAACTATGGTTACACATAAGTAAACCCATAATTCAAATAAATTTAAATTAAATTAAGTAAAATTAGAAGGAAAAAAAAGTGTGTTAAAAAAATACATATCACTTCATTTTAATAAGAATATATATTTCTACCTGTTCTAAAAAATTAATAATTATTTAGTAATTTTATAATATTAAATAATTAAAATAAGATAAATGGAACATTTTGATACAAATATTAAAGATCAAGAGGTAGTTTAATACAAATATTAAATATCAGAGGGTATTTTGATACAGATGCAAAGTTTAGGAAGCATTTTGACATTAATATTGACAGAAAAACTAATTACAACTAACTAAATGAACAACTTGACACATATATTACAGTTCAATGAGCACCATTTGTACATTTTATAGTTAATGGGATAAATTAACACTAGTGATAAGGTTCAGGAAAAATTTATAACTTTTTTTCTCTTGGTAATGTCCTCTAAGGCCCTATTTAGGGAAACTTTTCTAGACGATATTTTACTGTCTGATCTAAAACTCTCAATACTACATCTATTTACTTTCCATTTTATTTTCAAAAAACTCAAATTTTAAAAATCACTTACTTTGATTATTCTGAAATCAAAATACTCACAATAATAAAACAAACAAAATAAAATTCATTTTATATATTTTTTTGAATACATTTTAAATTTTCACATTATTTTTATATCACAATTCTTTTTCAAAAGTCTTTCCAATATACATTTCTATCTCGATCTTCAAACACTCCACTTTCAAAAATCTCCCTTATGGAGTCCTAAGCATTTTGGTGGTGGGGTCCAGATAAGACAGGGATAAGAATCCTTAGCCTCTAGAACCTAAATCTGGGCCTAAGTGGGTCAATTGGGCCTCAAACAATGTTCATGCGGTCCAGCTAACATCTTGTCAGTTCTTTTGTTGTCGTACCTTACTTTCCCTGGTCCACCCAAAAGACAAAACTTTTTTTTTGTCAACAGTTTCCGAAAAAGAAGTCAACTTCCGTTTTTTTTTTTTTTTTTTTTTTCTGGCAGGGCATTATCTTTTAACAGAACTGCTGTTGGAAAAGATGGTGGAAACGGCTGCTAAGACAGGCATCCAAGGAAGAATTATTAATGTCTCGTCTATGATTCACAGCTGGGTGAAGAGAGATGCTTTCTGCTTCAGTGAACTCCTCAATCCAAAAAAGTAAGGACAAACCACCACTCATTTTCTCATCCACCAAACAATATCCGTTTGGAAAATTTTATACAAGGAACTGCACTTTAGCTCTACACGTACAACTGCTATTTTAGTCGTTTGATCAACTTTTTTACGACCTAATCTAGCAATTATGTGTCACTCAAACCATTAAAAAGTTAATCCAACGGTTAAAACAATAGTTCATATTGCTAAAGTAAAAGTACATTTACTATCATAAGTTGCTTATTTGGTTTGTGTCGAGAAACATAATAATTTGATTTACCTTGTGCAGTTATAATGGTACACGGGCGTATTCACAGTCAAAGTTGGCTAGCATATTGCATGTCAAGGAAATGGCAAGACATCTTAAGGTAATTAAAATATTAGTTTATTTTGTTTTCTATTTTTTGGTTGGAAAATTACAGTTTGCAGATCTGATTCTGGTGGTATTTTCTCGTAATCTCAACAGGCAAGAAATGCAAAAGTAACCATCAATGCAGTACACCCGGGAATCGTTAAGACCGGAATAATCAGAGCCCACAAGAGCTTTATCACAGGCATGCACTATTTCAAAATTCCAAGTTCTAGCAAAAAGCTTTAGAAATGACTAACATGCATGTTGATCTAACTTCTGAGAACCTTTCTGTGCAGATTCCGTGTTTTTCGTTGCATCAAAGTTGTTAAAATCGGTATCTCAGGTATGTCTCAGACAAAGTTCTATAATCCCAAACATTCATGTCAGATAAACCAGCACAGATTACTCAAGTACCTTGAATGTCGTTTCATGGGGTCGAATTCGCTGTGCAGGGTGCATCAACCACATGCTATGTTGCTCTGAGCCCACAAACAGAAGGCGTAAGCGGAAACTACTTTGCAGACTGCAATGAGAGTGACTGTTCAGCACTAGCAAACGATGATTCGGAAGCACAAAAGTTGTGGAAGCAGACTCGTGCACTTTTACATAGACGACTATGCTATCCGGCAGCTTAGTAGTAAAACCTGCAGACTTTACCAAGTCATGTATATAAGCTCATTCATATGATAAATTGAATGGCATTACAGAAACCTTTAAACTAGAGGAATTCAAGTGCATGACAATAAAGGAACTCAAAATTTTCCACTTACCCATCCTCTCAAGACTGTATTACTCAGTTCTATGCTAATATAATAAAATTACCTTTTTTCTTTTAGGGTCGTTTCTAATTTACTTGTGCTAAAAATAAGACTGATTCTCCAGCAAAATGAGATGCACATTTCAAAGCAAAATGGAATCTAATACTTCAAACCAAAATGAGTTAAACAATTTGAAATTTAAATGCTTGGACAAAGATATTGACCTTGCTTAAACACTCCTAATGGAAATAATAATTGAAGAAAAACTATTTATAAATATAAAGCAAAAGACAAAAGTTATCTGTTTCCTAAAGACACCGATTAACCTTGAAAGGCAACAAATGTATCAGAATCTAAAAAACGAAAATGCATTCATTAACATGAAAGAAATACAAGCATATTGGTAATAGAGAACTTTGGGATTGTAACCCATACATTCCATTTGCTGTCACTTTATTTCAATACATAAATAACGAGGTAAAAGCAAGCACACCGAGCAACATGGTGATGCTGACTAGTCATTAAGTTGCAAACGTCCATGAAACTCGAAACCTTTCAATCGGATTAAGTTGAGAATCCTGACTTGTATGTCAGATGTCAAGCACCCGAGTCATGAATTATGACCAGCCGGGCCGAGAAGATTGTGATACGCATGCATTTACCCAGTGTGAGAGCAACCTCTACTTCACTTCTTGACCTGAAAAAATTTGCAATCACATTCATGAGGATCTTTTCGTATAAATGCTGTAGCAATACATATGAAGCGTAAAGCTTAACAAATCACTGAGAAATCTTACTTGGGCAGCTTTATCCCTGTCTAATGGACTAAAATAAAGGCACAAATTGATAATAAAATGTGTTTTATTTTAAGATTTAACATTTAAGTAATCTGTAAGATATGTAATAGTATGCCATAATCTACAACTTCAACAAACACAAAAAGCATATATGAAGCAGTCTAATTATACCAGCTAAACGAGGAGATCTACGAACTGATTCATTAGATAGTATCGAACCGATTGCCCCCTTTCCTCTGTTCTGTTTCTTGAATCGTCTATCAGCTTCTCCCCTTTGAACTTGGTGCTCACTTTTCTTAGCCAACGATTGACTTCTGTCAATAGACATTGACCAGGCTGGTGCAGAGGCAGAAACCATAGAAGATTCCTGACGAGGACTTGTTGGCTGGGGTAAAAATCCTAGTGAATCATTAAAGGAAAAAGGACTTACATCCACGCAAAAATGGCTAGCTTCTACATAAAGATAAAAAAGCCAGAATATGCAATTTATTTTAAAAAAATGTCAGAATGCATGAACAAGATAGTACTTAAATGAGACATCCACAAGACTCAGGTAGAACCTCTATTTCTGCAATTGATTAATAGAAATAACCAGCCCAGATTCCACCAGAAAACAGCTCTTGCACCTTTCAAACTTCAGGATTTTTAGTAGAACATAAGAGGTACGATTTATACCTTGAGCAGCAGCCTCTTGAAACTTCTGCCTCATTATTCTGACAAACTTGAATAAACCATTCGTTTTGTTCAACTCATGGATCAACTCCTTGATGTCATCCAAGTGTGGATCACAATCTAACACTGAAATTACAAACAAAGGGAGGAGGAACAAAAGGTCAATATGCAAACATTATTACATGTCTAACAAATAACAACACAGTACTTACAAGTGTAAGTGTCATCCGCATGGCGAACTGTGAACGAAAATTCCTCATTTGGATTTTTCATACTAATATTCTTAAAAATGAACCTCACACCTGACAAATCAGAAACAGACATATGTAAGTAACATTTTTCAACCAGGAGAAAAAAGAACAAAAAAAAACCTTGCAGAAAAATAGAGATTTCAAATCTGAGTTACCATGCCCGCCTTCAATATGAAAACCAAGAACCATATTGTACCACATGATGGCTTCTTGTATCTCATCTTTACCATTTTGGCCATCTGTCTCTTCAGATACTGAAACATGTTTTCATATTAATTATTAGCCAACAAAAAAAAAAAAGACGGAAACAAAAGGAGCTAAGAACTAATATCCTCAACACTACACAACTATGGAAGCGATTCTTAGGAATTAAACCGAAATCCCTTCTTACAAGAGCGATAACAAACAAACAGAAGAACAGCAAAACAATCAGAGCAAATACAAGATTTTAGTGGTTCATTCTACATCAACTTTACAGCTATATATTTTCACTATAAACAGAGAATTAAGTACAAGGTGATCCATGCCTTACAATTGCCTATTTTTCCAATCACTCAATCTCTCTCACTCAAAAACGATCATCCAAGAAATCCCTTATACATGACAAGAATAAGGGCAGACAAATACGGGTGTAAAGCATCTTATAATACCACAGAAAAATAAGTTTAACACGCGAATCAACAGTCTGCTGGGACAAGCTGAGAACGTGATAAGGCTCCACACAACTCAACAGAGCTTATTTAATTAACTATTTATTCAAAGTGATATACAGCTTGTCAAATAGAGGAATTTGCTATAATAGTAAAAATTAGAAAGTGAATTAGCAGACTGCATTTTTTTAATTTTCACACGGAGTATCTTGCAAGGCAAGCAGCGCAAATTCAAGGCACACCAAAGTCATTTTGCAAAATAAAAGTTTTGAAAATTTCTTATGCAAAATAGATTTCTCATTGGGTCATGATGTACAAAACAGACTCAAATAACATCCCCCAAGGAAAAAAAAAAAAAAAGGTACAAAAACAAGACTCCAAGAAATACCCGACAATTGCTGAGAAATAATGGCAGCGTACTCATCCCTCTTGGCCCTCTGATCTTAGGACCTTCCTTTTAAGTTCCTCAACCCTAGCTTTCCTAGCGGCAATGGAATCTATCAAAGCAATACGCTTGGCCTCTGTACGGTTCTTCACTGAACAACAACAGCGGAAAAAAAAAAAGGCAAAATACATACAAATCAGATTAAAAATACAATGCATACATACATACATATATATATATATATGCATCTCACAAATTTGAGCACAAATTGCGAAAAAATTTCACACTAATTCAAATTTCAAGTGCTACGTAACAGAGTCGAATACCTGATAGGGCTTTCACCAAATCATCTTCCGCCTCTCTCAACCTAGCTTTAACCTCCACGAGTTTAGCTGTAAAAAAAATCAAGAAAGAAAAAACGAAATTAAACCAAAACTAAAGACAGAATCCAAGCCAGAAATTACCAAATCGGATGTTTTCGAAACCCTAACACCATGTTTACTCGAAGAACTCAAATTGAGACCCTAATTTCGCACCAAATCAGGACAAAAAACTGGTGGAGAAGAAGAGGAGAGGAGAGTTGAAATTGAGGGAAATCGACCTTGAGATTGGCTGGTTTCGTGCGCTCTGGAGCGAATCGAAGAAAGGTGATCTCGCAACGACGACGTCACGGCGTCGGTCCACTGATCCAGAGAGGGAATCTCCCTGACGCAGGCCAGACGGAGAGACTCCATTTTCGTGCTCACCAGTTCCTCTGCTCTGCTATCCATTTCTAGAGAGAGAAAGAGCGTTGCTAGAGAGAGAGAGAGTTTTTTTTTTTTTTTTTTGGGGTTTCCTATTTTGAATGCGATTTGCTCCTTAGCCCGCCATTTTGCTTCTTTCGCAATCCTTTTCTTTCCCTTTATTTTTTATTTTTTGTTTCCCCTTTATTTTCTCCTTTTTTTTTTTTTTTTGGGTGGGAAATGGGATGGTTTTTTGCTGAGGTGTCATAACTTGATTGGTTTGACTGGGAGAGTCTAGGATTCTATCCTAGGCTCAGCCTCTGCAATCGTGGGAGTTGGGCTTTCCATCTGGGCCTTGATAGGAATGGATAGACCCTTGCCCAATTTTCTAGGAAATTTGAGAAAATGTTATAGATTAATTATTCAAATAATCTATTAGGGGGTGTTTGGTGTGTTAGTTTGAGTTGAAATATTTTAGTTGTAATAGTAAATTTTTTTGAATTTTTAGAAAAGACCTAGGAAAAAGACAAAAACTTTTTAGGAAAAAGACAAAAAAAAGTTTTGAGATATGGCAACCTACCCCCTTAATTAACATAACATAAATTTTTCATTTTTAACCAACATGACATAAATTTGAGTTAACTTTGAATTAATTTTGTATTATATTGATCTCGTTAGTATAGTGGTCTCTAAATTTGTGTCATTCAAGTACTTTCTCCTTGATTTTTCCCAAAAAACAAACACTGTCGCAAAAATTACTATGATATTATCACATTGTATTTGTTTTAAATATTTATTTGTTATAAAAATACTGATTATGTCCTTAAGTTTTCAATTAATATCCATGATGATACTTGTCATTCGATGATCACCGATTGATAACTATTCGATATCTATTGCGATACCGATGAGTAACCACCACCTCCGGAAGGATATAATAGTTGGTAACCTTCTCCTTAGCATGATAGCAGTTGGTTACAGATCAGTAACCTTATCTACGGGCTGGATATCAGTTTGTTACAAACGATTAATCACCCCTCCGTAAGCTGGTTATCAATCAATAACTACCAGATTTTCATATTTCATCATTGAAAACCACCCTCCATCTGTCGCTAACAGCCAAATCCATCAGATCATATGGATTTCCTTACCATATTAATAACATGTTACTAAAAAATACTTCAAATGTCACAAAAAACAACAAACACGATATAAAAAAAACACTGAAGTCAGAGAAAAAATTCAGAACAATTTACATAAGAAAAGAAATTCACCATTCTCTCCGGAGTCGCGATAATGCAACGGGAGATCCATGCCATGAGTATTGAAGTTTTATAGGGTGTTTGTTTACCATTTCATTTTAAACTAAATTATACTTTTTTCATCATGATTTTTATCTTTTTCTGAAAAAGTTTTTTGTCTTTTATGAAAAATTACTATTGAAACTTAAAAATCTTAAACTAAATTCATTCACCAAACACCCCCTTAAATTTCTATCACATAAACTAATAGATAAAGATCGATAAAACATATTTTTATCAAAATTACCTTATGGATTAAAAATAATCTACTAGAATATCACCAGCAATCTTTCAGTTGTTGTCGGGATCAAAAATAACCGCCGGCAAATGCGCCGTTTTTGGTGTTTGATGCATCGACAAATGATTATCGTTATACGATACATTAGTCATTAGTGTTGTTCATGCCCTTTGATGCTCCCGTGAGCTAACACATGACACCAATAAAGGAGGCACCCTTTGGCTAGTTTCCATATCTAGACTTCCAAAAATACCCAATGAGATTGCCTTTCAAAATTTCAAATAAACATGCCTTTAACACCCACATAGCACTCTCGTTGGCCCATTATATTCTAAAACTTAACCTTCACTTAAGGGTCTAGACAAAAGTAATTGCCCTCGACATAGGCCTATCAAGAAGGAGAAGATTGTAAATACCCAACATGTACCTAGCAAAGGAAACCACTCCTAGACGTGAAAGACAAAATTGAAACTGTAAATATTCGAACCAATGAATTTCTTACTCTGACATCATATTAGTTTATTAATTACTCATTAAAACTTAAACTTTTAGGAGGTTGGTTACCAACATTACATTCTAGTAGTCATGACCATGAAATTGATAATCTTTTCTTCCAAGTGAATGTGTACCCTAGACGACTGATTACACTTTCCGATTGAGCATGAGCAAGGGTACCAAATTGTCACTCTCCCCTCAAGCAAAGGCGACAGTCTTGGTGCCTTACAATTGCCCCTTTGTTGGGTAAGGCTAGAGCACTTGTCAAACCCTGCACTAGTCGATCCAAGTGCTAACTCTCGTTCCCCAAACCCGCCCCCGCCCCCATCCCCGCCCTGCAACGCAAATTTTAGAGAATGGACTTAATCTTCACCACATGGCCTTGTAGGCCGGCCACCTTAGTGATTCTATGAGCAAAGAAATTTACTCTCAAGGACCAATATGATAGAGTGAAAATTGGAGTTTCACTAGAACTTGACACCTCATGCTTCTAGCCTTGGTGACTAAGCATGGTAGTTTTGCTTGCTTGACTAAGCTATAAGCTAAAGCAAATTGACCCTCCACGTGACACTTCATTGCCCTAGAGGGCCAGCCACTACAAGGGTCCTAAAAGCAAGAAATTTTGCTCTCAAGGATCAATAGGTAATTTAGAAATAAGAATTACCCTAAATTTTTTTACAGTTGACAAGTGACATTTCTAGCTTTGGTGAGTAAGCTTGGTAGCTTTGCTTACTTGACTAGCTAGAGCAAGCATGACTCTCCACATATGGCCGGCCACCACAAGGAAAGTACACCTTCATGCTTCTAGCCTTGATGAGCAAACCCTCTAGCTTTGCTTATTTGGCTAGTTTGATCAAGCATGGCCGGCCACCTCATGGAAGTTATGAGCAAAAACTTTGCTCATCAAGACATCTAAAACAGTCAGTCGATGCATGTCATCGTCCGCCTACAAAAATAAATAGCCACAAAGTGACATTTTAAGCTCAATCCAAATTATGAAAATACCCCAAAAAAGGAAAAGAAAGAAAGAAAGAAAGAAAGAAGAAGAAACAAACAAACAAAAAAGATGATGCCTTGAGTTGGGCCTTCCATCTGCTGTTAAATAGCCAAGAACATGCCAGATCACCCATGCGCATGGGGAATTTTATGTCACTTCACGTACAAGTCTAGATTGTATTTGTTCACACAACGAAAGAGCATAATCATTATTATGAACATGACCAAATGCCAATGAAGTAGCCAAAATATGCTTGTTTCCCAAGAAAATAAAATTAAGTACATGGAATTTCATCACATGCTTGTGTCAAGACAGGACCCCATCTTAATTATAAGGCAATGTACTTTTTGAGGCAAATCCATATTTTTGGCTCTCTAATCAATGAAAATACACAACTTAACTCATCTTGTTATGTGATCGTGTATTAATATCTCATAATAGGCAAAAAGAAAAGGATCTTATATAATATCCTGATTTGATATGTATTTTTCGCTTTAATTTTATTATAAGATATATATATATATATATATGTACTCTTATTATTAATATCATTTTAAGATTTGTTGTCTTAAATTCATGTTGTATTCGTTATCTCCTTTAGATCTAGAGCTTGGATCGTCCACTCCTAATTTCTTTTCTTCTCTCTCTCTCTTTTTAAGGCTTGCCGACAAGTACTTGAAGTGTGAAAATTACTAGGGGCAATTTGTGCATTAATATTCACAAAAACATCTCAAGGTCAGGTCACCTTCAAATCGGTTGATCTATTAAAGAAGCAATTCCACTTGATAATTGGTTCCTATCCATCACTAAAAAGAACGTCAAAATAGCATAATTAATCGAATAATGCGAGTATCATAAATTCTTTGACGAAGCCCATAATATCCTAGCAAGCCACACACACATATAAATATATATATATATATATATATATAGAGACACACACACACACACATACAGACACATATACATGTCCATAAGTTCATGAGTTTGGTTTAGGCACTAATTACCCTTGAAGTACAAATATTCTCTTAATTATTGGATGAGGATATAATATAGTTGATTTTGAACCTTGAACAACCATACAAAAAGAAGATCAGCACTTAATTTGTTAATTTTTTGTTGGGTAGCTCTCCATTTGCCATGGTCCATGCACAAAAGTAATTTACTAATCTCTAGATTTAGAAGGACCATAATTTAGTCTTAAAGAAGCATTATTAGCATAAAGCAAGGCATAGTTACTAAATAATTGTATGATGAGCTACTTTTCAATCTTCACAAGATCAATTTTGTTTATGACCTTTCTTTAGAGCCGAAAGAAGAAAAAAGTTAAGTCAATAATTAAGTTGTCAATTAACCTTGAAAGAAGAGAAGAACGCAATCAAATAAGCAAGAAAGATCATGTTTTACTATTTGAAAACTCAAGTGGAAGCAAAAGAACAAAACCCACCAACAAAAGGAGAGAGGGGAAAAAAACATTAATATGAATTTAAAAAGAAAAGGTAGTGCACATTAATTTAAAAATAATAATAATAATGCATAAAAAACATCAAAGAGATGTAAACGAGAAACCCCTCTAAGGAAAGAATATAATGACCTCGATAAAGAGCTAATTAAAATATGACTCTAACCATAGTAGAAAATTATAAAGTGGTTAATAAATATTCGACAAATGAAATGTTTAATTTGGTATAGAATCCTACAACATGTTGTCGTACTAATGCTTTTTATATGATTTTAATCAAGATATATCGTTCAAAAACGAACTCGTTTACATTCGTAGAGTTTTTAAACAAATACAAAAATAAAATAAATTATACTATTATGTGATGCATTATGTACCATCCAGCTGTGTGGTTTGCAACCGTGCAGTGGAGCCATACGGGCAATGCTTTTCAAAAGGTTTCCTGGTCAAAAATAATCGCATGGTTGACAAACAATATGGAATTAATGGACGACCTTTTTTATAGGGATTAATGTTTAATATCGTACTTATTTATCATCTCAATAATTGTCACAAAAGCAGCAAATCGATCCAATAATTTGCACTGCCACTACTATTAAAATAGATAGATATATTCAGTATTCCTCCTACCTTTTTCATTAATATTGTTTTGAAACTATTTTGTACCAAAAAGAAGTCATTGAATAAACATATCGTGTACGACGATAAAGATTGCCAAGACTTCATGAAGAAATATCATCTAAGAAAACTATCGGCAACCTGATAGCCACATGGTCCATATGGAAACAAACAAGTATTAAAAGAACAAAAAAAAAAAAAGGGAAAAATTTTCTACACTTTCGAATATTTCAATGAGTTTTTAATTATTTGAGTTCTTTAAAAAAAAATATATTAGTTGTGTCTCCACGTCTTTGAAACGCCACAATTAGCATCTACTTTTGCCAACAAGCGGATTAGAGTGATCAAGGATCCAACTCAAAGACCCACATGTCACAACTTATGATCCAGAATCCACTTTCAAATGGATCATAAATGACAAACATTCGAGGAGACAGGATAAGAATCGAATATGAATTGGGAAAGCAATCTCCTAAAAAGGATCAAGTATCAACCAAAGATGTTTATATAGATCGATTAGATTAAAACTTGAAACATTATGAATTTTTGATGTTATAGTTTATTACATAATTAAATAGAAGATTTTGGAATCTTTAACTCAGGAATAATTCACAGCATCATAGACTAAGCATAACTTTCTGGAGTCATACTCATCAATAGCAAAAGTTAATGAGATTTATAACAATATCGCAAGCTCCTTAATCAAGACAAAATAATGAACTCGCTTTTTTAAAAAAATAAAAAAGAAAATTTTGTGGGAAAAAACAATGATGCAAAGAAGTAATTTGACTGGTAAAGGTCTAGGGCATACCTAATATTGCATTAAAAATTGAAATTAATGGACCATAATGAAACCAATTAATTACAAATTAATAAATGCCTTTAGTTAGGATAATGCATCTTGGACCAGTAATAAATATAATTATAAGCTTCTGGACCTACTTAATTAAGAACCTTATCTAATATCTATGATATATAATTATTGGTTTAATCATTGATGGAGAATATGAAAGTGCCAAGAGAACACTACAAATATATATATATATATATATATATGTGTGTGTGTGTGTGTACACACACACGGTGTAGTAGTACTGTAACTGCATCAAATATTTCGTGGAATCAGTATCAATTATATACGCATGACCAAATAGCTCATAATAAACAGAATTTCAACATTTAAGGAATCCCTGCCCACAAAACTGAAAACCAGATAACGACACAAAATATCAAGAATGTTGACAAGCATTGCAACACATCGAATCCCTGCTTCCTCAAGATAAAAATAACAATAACAATAACAATAATAATAATAATAATAATAATAAAGAAAAAATTATAACTTACTCTGTAAAAATAAGCTTTCTACGTGATATATCTTCTAACAGTGTACTTTTTTATCGTCAATTCTTATCAAAATAAAAAAGAAAAAGTTTACTAAAAAAAATCAAATAAATAAAAAAGTTTTATGTATTTTACAGAAATTGATGCGTATCTCATAGTTATAAACAGTCTTGTAGGGTTTTTTTTTTTTTTTTTTTTCCCTCATTCGCTATATGCTATAGAATTCTTAAACAAAAAAAAAATTTGTTTAACATATATAAGTTTGTATTTTTGTAGGTATGCATGTATGTGTATAATTGTACATATATATTTTTGCTAAATATTTATATAATTGGATATAATACGTTGGAGGGTGCTGAAGTTCCACATAAGAACACCCATTCAGCAATGAAACCAAGTTTTGATAATTAAAATCATGAGTGAGAGAAAAAAAACATGAAGTAAGGGATCTTACGTTAACTAAGCACTATTTTAGTTAAAACTTGGCAGCTGCTAACAAATAAACTTGTTTTTCTTCACCATTTAAGACTAATTAAAAGAAAAAAGAATAGTTCTTATTATTATTATATATCTTGTTTATAATGATCCTTTTGGGATGACTATAGTTTCAATGTAACATAGAGTGAGAAGCGTAATGTAACAATTAATATAATATATCCGCATTAGAAGAGTATAACAAGGGTTCAAAATAACGAAATTTTGTTGGTGATACACCCTTCTAACGTCAACATTGAATTAGAAAATGCATAACGTTAATATATATATATATATATATATATATACGTGTGTGTGTGTGTGTGTGTGAGTGAGATAATCAGTGTTAATTGTGTATTTCTAACGTTAATGTTACATTAAATAATATCGTGTTAGGCTGTGGTGGAGCCACATTGGACCCAAAAGGGGCACCTATTAAATTAATATTTTCAAATTAAGCCCCTAATTTGTCCCCTTAAAATTTTAAAATTACAAAATTTACTTAAATTTCTAAAAAAATTTACAACATTTGATTTATAAATATACATTATTTCACACTTAAAACCCCAAATAAACAAAAAGTCAATCACAAAACTATTTAGATTCACATTTTGTGTTCAACGAAAAAATTTTTGAGTTTTTGTGCTTGTTAAAGTTAGTTATTACTATATTGAAAATTTTACGTAAAAAGAAAACAGAAATATAAAGTCGAACAGTTTTTAGTTAAAAATTTAGTTTAACTCACACCCCTTTTAAAAAACATCTCTGACTCTGTCACTGTGTTTGGATTCTACACTCGTTAAAATGGTCCTCCGGAAAGTTACCAAATGATTTGTTTTACTTAGCCTATAGCATGCATGCCCATAAAGTTTAATTTGGTAATTATCTGAAAAATGATTAGTATATGATGATGCTAATTACAGAGTGAAAATTAAGGGTCTAAAAATGGATTCTTTTATTGCACAGTGAATTTGATGTATGATAAGTACTAAGAAACTAATTTTGGAATCTTCCGACGTTTTTGGTTTTGGAAGAACAAATCAGGACCCATCACGGATATATATATATATATATAGAGGACAACTTTAATTGTAACCCAATATATAGCACTAGCGTTCAACAAAATTAAAACCAAATTTAATCATTTGGAGCCCTACAGTTAGTCCTGATTATCTCATATATATATATATATATATATTTTCATACTAAAAGAAAGAGAAAAAGATTAACGCTCCAGCACAAAAGTTATTATTAAACAAAAAAAAAAGACGAAAGAAATATGAATATTGTTGGATATGTTTCACTTTTGCCGCCATTGCACGTACACAAGAAAAGACAGATTGGGTGGGAAAAGAAGGTTTCTTTAGCATCATTTCATGTGAAATTTTTACATAGTGGGATTTTTTTAATGTAAAAAAATTAATATGCGTGTAAATTAATCTTGATCCTTGATAAATTAAAAGTTCTTTATATTTTATTAGACAAACAATTCATATTAAAAAAAAAATAGTTTATTAAAACCATATATATCAGGAGGTCTAGTAATTTGACCTAAAATCTAAATCTGAATTATAATTTTAATATCCCAATATTTAGAAGACTAGTTCATTATACTAGTAATATTTTGTCTACACATAAATTAAAAGCTTCTAAAGGAAGCCAACTCTTCACTTTCTCATTTCATCATTTCCAAACAAATTTAGAAATTTGCTATGTTGTTCAAGGTGTGATTTTTATTTTCTTCAGTTTAGTATACTGGATTTTCTTCTCAACTTGAGATAACTTTATCTTGATCTGTCAATTTATTCTTCTACAGCATCTTGTTTTCGCTTTAGGTTTGTATTTCTTTTTCTCGCTTCTTGTTCTGATTCTTTTCTTTTTTTTTTTTTTTAATTTGATTGTGATTTTTCTATTCTGTCTTAACGTGGAATTGGCGGGTCATGGTACAACTATATATATATATTTTTTGTTCTTATGTATCGGTGATAATTTGCTAATTCCAATTAGAAAATTAAAAGTGTCTCCCGGTAGAAATTAGTGATTTTTGGTTTTTATTATAGATTTTAGCTGAGAAAATTAGAAATAACATTACTTAATATTCTATATTTAAATACCAAAATTTTGTTTTTCAGTTTAGTTTGTGACAAATTTAGACATGCTTTTTTTTTTTTTGGTTCTAAAACTATTGGGCTCATGGTTTGTAATGGTGCTGGTGTTGTATATGAAAGATAGCTTTTTGAATAACTGCTTGATTGTCTACATTGAAAAGGAAATTACTGTAAAATTTAGTAGTATTAATTTATTATAAATGAGTTTGTCCATATGAAAGATCGTCGAGCACAACTTATATTTAAGAAAAAAAATTATATTTTGAGATATGTTAATTTAACATAACTACTCTTTTATTGGGAGAATAATGTCATTTACAAGTATATAAAATATTTTTTTTTCATTTTTACAAGTGATATATTAGACTTGAAGCTTCAAGATGTGAAACTTGAATGAATATAGTATTATGAAAATATTAAGATCAACTCTTTAATTTCAGATTATTTCTTGCATTATTTAATTTTTAAATGCATATAACCAATAGTGACATGTTGTCTTATTAAGATATAATATTAATATTTTCATATGTCAAAATATCATGAATGTAATTAAAAAAAATGTTACATATATATATGATAGTATAATATTGATTAAAAAAATCTTTAAGTCCCCTAACCAATAAATCCTAACTCCGTCTCTACATAACAAAATTAAATAAGTAGTTAAATCATTATTTCTACTAAAAAAAATGGGAAGAAGCTTTTTCGTGCAATCTTTTCTATTGGCATGCACTTAATTTGCGAAAAAAATAAAAAATAATAATAATAATAAAACAAAAATTGAACTTCCCAATAAATAAATCTTCGACTCTATCAAGCGCCCTCTCCTCATGTAGTGCCGTAGGCTCTTTCGGTTGACAGGATAACAAACTTATTGTCATGGTCGATCTTTGCCTCGTCTTAGATCCTCCAAAATTGACGCTCAAAAGGTGTAATAGAATAAAATATCAAACAAAAATAATAGATCTAAACAAGTTATCACAACCGCATTAAAAATACGAGTGAACCAAATTTACTACCATTATATGATAAAAATCTAAGGGTTTGTTTGGTATGTTAATTGGAGTTAAGGTTTTTAAGTTGTAATAATAATTTTTGCTGACTTTTTAGATAAGGCAAAAAAAACTTTTTTCAGAAAAGACAAAAAAATTTTTCAGAAAAAGACAAAAATTTTAATTCAAACTATGAGTTTGAACTACCTTTCCAAACATGCACTAAGTTGATAACTACTTTAAAAAAAAGAAAAAGAAAAAGAAAAAGAAAAAACAGAAGAAAAGAAGACGAATAAATCCTATCGAAGAGAAAAAAAGAAACCCCTAATGATCTCCTTTTCGGCAGAAAGGATTGTAAAAATTTGAAATAAAAATAAGAAGTACATTGATATAAAAAAATGCTTAATTTATATAAAGGTTCATTTTTTTTTTTTTTTACTTTGGCAATCAATTTAAAACGTCATACATATATAGATATATATACACATATATAGTTGGTGTAGATAAATTATGATCTTATGGTTCGACAAAGCCATGATTTCTTTTTGTAGTATTAGATATCATGATCGACATATGGGAATGAAAAACCCTATCTTCAATGTTGTGGTGGAAAACGAATAAAAAAGGTAACATGTAGAGCGACCCCATATAATAGCCCCAATTGAAACTAGTCGATGTGCATACAAATGACAAGAAATTCAGTGAAAGCTATAGGCACACTAGGAATCGTACATCTCCTATGCCCACACCGTTTTCAGCTCTAAGAGGGACGTTTTAGAAAAAAGAAAAATAATAATAATAACAAAAAAAAAAAAAAAAACACCCCACTATATCCAGTTACTATATATGTTACTATTTTAGTAGATGAGTGATTTTTACTCAAAGATTATCGGGACCATAGATTTTATTAAAGAGAACGAGATTATAAGGTCAAGATCACCACTAGACCGTATCTGAATTAGGAGAGTAGTGACTACAAACAAATATGATAAATTAACTTGATAGTAAAGTGTTCTTAACAGAATTTATAGAGACTATCTTTAGCACTTCGAAACTTTTAATTTACTATTCAAATTTACTTTTCAAACCGAGTCGAATTTACTTCATGCAAATTTTCGAACTATGGGCAGGGACAAGCCGGATATGTTTGCATAAGCAATGCCATATAGCCCAATTGTGGTCAACAAGTTAGCTTAAAATATATTTTATAATCATGAGCGAACATCTAAATGACATAGCTAAATGTTCTTATCTCATAAAAGTTTAAACTTCAAACTCTAGCATGATTACAAATAGCTTCTTGATCAACAAATCATATTCCCTATAATAGCCTTTAGCTTTATCTCTAAAATGACCTCGTACCACAAAATCTTTTTTTTTTTTCCCAAGGAGAATTTAGTTTTGTTTCTTAAAGCAATAATAACTTTCGTTTAGCTAGAGCTTCAAGTGTTGAGTGCTAATTATCATTAAAAAAAAAAAAAAAGAAGCATATGAAATGAGAAATCAAGGGCAGAACCACCATAGTCAAGTGAGGTTAAAAACTTTATAATTTTTTCATTTTACCCCATTAAAAATAGTCTGGGGGTGTTTGGTGGAGTAGTTTGAGTTGAGATTTTTAAGTTTCAATAGTAAATTTTTTTGAATTTTCAGAAAAAACAAAAAACTTTTTGGGAAAAAGACAAAAATTTTTTGGAAAAAAGATAAAAAAATTTTTGAGATGAGTGTTTTGAGTTGATGTGTCAAACACCCTAAGTGTCTTTATATAAATCTCGTTAAAAATTTATCATTTAACATACATTCTTTACTGAAATAATAAATTGACTCCATCACCTTATTATTATTGGGACTCCTTTTTCCCCCTTTCTCGAATTTTATTTTTATTTTTTATTTTTGGGCTTAAAAGGAAAGAAATAGATAGGGGGTGTTGTCTACTTTTGATGGGGTGTGCTTGTCTTTTCCTCATTTGCCAACGACATTGATAAAAAAACCAACACACCAAAAAGCTGTCCTACACCCTGGCCGGCTTTGGCCCTTTAAACAACTCAAAATCTCCCTCCCTCTCTCTCTCTCTCTCTCTGTCTCTCTCTCTCTCTCTCTCATGTGCAGCCCTTTACATCTCATGCCTAGATTCCTAATTAGACATACTTGTAAGATAATTTGAGTAAAATAATATCAACCCACAGAACGGTCACGAGGCAAGCAATATGTGTGACCATATATCATATATATATATTTGTGTGTGTGTGTGTTTACATATAATATATATTAATAGTGAACCCAAAAATCCAAAATGGTTCATAATTATCAGAGAAATGTGTGGACAATTGGGATCACACGACATCACGTGATCAACTTTATATTTATGGATCTCTTACCAAACCTTCAAATGGGTTTTAATTGAAAAAGGGTGCCTGATTTTGTGGGCTGATGAAATTGAATTGCACCGAGTCAAAATGATTGGATCTATGAAGTTTTTATTTATTTATATAAAATCAAACGTACATGCTGAATTGATAATGTAATTCAGAAGAACCTTATAATAAATTTGATCGTAGTTGGCAATATTACTATTAAATTTGGATTTGTACAATGATATAACCACAAATTTTTAACAAATCAGAATTTAGAGGACAAACGGATCGTACCAAATCTCATCTTGCCATCCGATCCCATGTCCATGTCTAAATTATTATTATTATCTTTAATTATTACAACAGAGATCCAAATCTAAGGCACTCTTGAACCCAAAATTTAAAAAAAAAAAAAAAAAAAAGAACCATAAAAACTCTAGTTTTAACGGTAGGATAAAAAGTCTGCATCTGATTTGAATGTTTTAACCTAAATGAGAAATGGAACCAATAGACTTGATAAATCATGGCAGCATCCTCTTGCAGCTTTGTTTTTTCTAATGGCCATCTTTTTGCAGCTTTTTTTTTAATTTAAAGGGTGATTTTGGACATAAACCAGAGTTTAATTACCTAGGAGTGTAACTTTTTACATCAAAATTTTCCAAATTGTACCATATTTATATATTTATATATACATATATATAAATATCATATAAGTTCCAAAATGGTACTGTCAATAATTTTTTCTCCAATCCCCTAATGAAAAAAAAGCCAAATGTTGGCTCTAATCTCATCCAAGCTCAAAGGTTCAGATATCATTCTCACTTCAAAAGTTTTTTTTTTTTTTTTTTTTCTTTTCTTATTTCTTTGTGAAGTCAAGCCTATGGCATGGGACTTTAGCCCACGTAGAGTGTAGTTTTTTAATCCTTGCTTATAACTCCACATAAAACAGTGGAGGAGTCAGTACACCTCCACATTGCTAGTCGGCCAAATAGATATCCATGTATACTCGCATACATTGTTGGAAAAAAAATATATAAAAAGGGCCCGTTTGGTAGAGTAGTTTGAGTTGAGATTTTTAAGTTTAAATAGTAAATTTTTTTAAATTTTTAGAAAAGACAAAAAACTTTTTGGGAAAAAGACAAAAATTTTTGAAGAAAAAGACAAAAAAAAGTTTGAGTTGAATGGTTTGAACCATTCAACCAAACACCCCCTAAATAAAAATCATCGGTGTGATATCATAATAGAAATGACCTAATTTAATCTACGAGACCGAGTGGCCAAAAATGATGCAACCGACAGGAGGCTTCTCTGTACAAATGGGATAGTTTCACTTCCCAGACTCTTTTTCCTAATATCTTATGGAAAAGAACAAGAGAAAATGAAAGATTATAGACTATAGTCCCGGTACCCCAAATAAAAAAAAAAAAAACTTGTGAAAAAGATAAACAAGTTCCCCACAATAGAGTTGTAGACAAACGTCACTCACTCTCTCTCTCTCTCTCTCTCTCTCTTCTTTTGAATTAAAAAAACAGTAATCCCCACTTCCCCCCCACCTCACCACCACCACCAATTAACAAATGCAGAAAAAACAGCCCTCCAAAATTCCATTTCTTCTCTGCACAGACATCACTTGGATCCGGAGATTCTGGGTCCTTTTCCATTTTCTTATTCTACATACACTTCTAACTTAACCCTTTAAAAAAAAAAAAAAAAAAAAAAAACCTACACACGCTCATACACACACATAATAGACACATATAGACACAAGCATTATAGCCCACCAGACATGTTCATTTGGTTCCTCCCTAGGCTTATCAAGCTCAACCTTAAACAACCCTTCCTTTTTTCTGTTCCACTACACCTCGTTTCGTTGGAGTTTGTAGCCTAGTTTTTCCGTTTTTGTAATGCCTCCTAACCAAATATTATGGACCTTCTTTTCCTTCCTTCTTATTCCTCTCCTTTTCCCTCACCACCCTCTTCCCTTGCATGGCTTCAGCCCTCAACCAACAAGGCCAAGCTCTTCTCTCATGGAAGCAAACCCTCAACGGCTCTCTCCAACCCCTCTCCTCTTGGAACCCCGACGACGACACCCCGTGTTCTGGTTGGTTCGGCGTAAACTGCAATTACAACAACGAGGTTGTCGGACTCAACCTTAGGTACGTCGACTTGCTCGGCGAAATCCCGTCCAATTTCTCTTCCCTATTGACGTTAAACACTCTTGTTCTCTCCGGGACTAATCTGTCCGGTTCGATCCCGAGAGAGATCGGTTCGCTGTCGAATTTGATCGAATTAGACCTCAGCGACAACGCGCTGACTGGAGAAATCCCGAAGGAGATATGCCGGTTGTGGAAGCTGGAGAGGTTGATGCTGAACTCCAATGGATTGGAAGGAACAATTCCTGATCGGATTGGTGATATGACGAGCTTGACATGGCTGACTCTGTATGATAACCAGCTCAGCGGCGGGATTCCGATCAGCATTGGGAGGCTGAGCCGGCTCGAAGAGATTCGAGCCGGTGGAAACAAGAACCTGGAAGGTCCTTTGCCTGAGGAGATTGGGAATTGTAGTAATTTGGTAATGTTGGGGTTTGCTGAGACGAGTATCTCTGGCTTTCTTCCTTCCGCCATTGGAAGGCTGAAAAAGCTTCAGACTTTGGCTATTTACACCGCTCTTCTCTCCGGTCAGATCCCGCCAGAACTCGGAGACTGCGACGAGCTTCAGAACATCTACTTGTACGAGAATTCTCTCTCCGGATCGATTCCCAGCGGGTTGGGGAAGTTGAGGAAGCTTCAGAATCTTCTGCTGTGGCAGAACAACCTGGTCGGGACTATTCCGCCGGAGATTGGGAACTGCGTCGAGCTTTCGGTGATCGACGTGTCGATGAACTCGTTGACCGGAAGCATTCCGACGACGTTCGGGAACCTGACGTCGCTCCAGGAGCTCCAGCTGAGTATGAATCAGATTTCCGGCGAGATTCCGGTGGAGATCGGGAACTGTGCGAAGATCACGCACATTGAATTGGACAACAACCAGATCGAAGGGACGATTCCTTCCGAGATCGGAAACCTCTCCAATCTGACATTGATGTACCTGTGGCAGAACAAGCTCGAAGGAAACATTCCGTCGTCGATTTCCAAGTGTAAGAATCTAGAAGCCATTGATTTGTCGCAGAATTTTCTTACCGGATCGATTCCGGGTGGAATCTTCGAGCTCGAGAGGCTTGGCAAGTTGCTTCTTCTGTCCAACAATCTATCCGGCGAAATTCCGCCGGAGATCGGGAACTGCTCGTCGCTGATTCGGTTTAGAGCTAGCGACAACAAGCTGACGGGAACGATTCCGCCGCAGATTGGGAATTTGCTGTTTCTGAATTTCTTCGATCTCGGATCGAACCGGATCACCGGAGTCATACCGGAGGAGATCGCCGGTTGCCGGAATCTGACGTTCCTTGATCTGCATTCCAATGCCATCGCTGGAAACCTTCCTCGAGGTTTTGAACTGCTCGTCACGCTGCAATACGTCGATTTGTCGGACAATTTGATCGAAGGAAGACTAAGTCCCGGCATTGGATCGCTGAGTTCACTCACCAAACTCATCCTAGGGAAGAACCGATTCTCCGGAACCATTCCGAGCGAGCTCCAATCGTGCTCGAAGCTACAGTTGCTCGACCTGAGCGCGAATCAGCTCACCGGACACATTCCGGCGAGTCTGGGGAATATTCCGGCGCTGGAAATCTCTCTGAATCTAAGCCTAAACAATCTCTCCGGCGAAGTACCGGAGGAGTTAACGACCTTGGACAAGCTCGGGATTCTGGATCTCTCCTACAACCGGCTCACCGGCGACCTCCACGTCCTCGCCAACATGCAGAACCTCGTGGTCCTCAACGTCTCCAACAACGGCTTCTCCGGGCGTGTGCCGAACACGCCCTTCTTCGCGAAGCTCCCACTGAGCGTCCTCTCTGGCAACCCCTCCCTCTGCTTCGCCGGCGACAGCTGCCCCTCCGACGGCCGCCGTTATGGAGTGCGACACTCGGCCGCGGCGCGCGTGGCCATGATCGTCCTTCTCTGCACCGCCGGCGTTCTCTTCCTGGCGGCGCTCTACATCGTCGTGGGGGCCAAAAGGCGTGAAGCCGGTGGGCCCGACGATAGCGACATCGAAGCGGATGGTGACGTGGAGATGGGCCCACCATGGGAAGTCACTCTCTTCCAAAAACTCGAACTATCCATATCCGACGTGGCAAAGTCACTGACGCCTGGCGGCGTCATTGGCCGAGGCCGAACCGGCGTCGTTTACAGAGTCGAAATCCCCTCCGGGACGATCATCGCCGTCAAGAGATTTCGCGCGTCGGAGAAGTGCTCGGCGGCGGCGTTCTCGTCGGAGATAGCCACACTGGCTAGAATCCGGCACCGGAACATCGTCCGATTGCTCGGCTGGGGAGCCAATCGGAAAACGAAGCTTCTCTTCTACACTTACATGCCCAACGGAAACCTGGCCTCGTTGCTTCACGAGGGGAGCGCAGGATTAGTGGAGTGGGACACCCGGCTCAAGATAGCACTTGGCGTCGCCGAGGGCCTTGCTTACCTGCACCACGACTGCGTCCCTGCTATCGTGCACCGGGACGTCAAGGTGCACAATATCCTCCTCGGCGAACGGTATGAGGCTTGCTTGGCCGATTTTGGACTCGCCCGATTGGTCGAGGAGGATCAAAACGATTCGTTTTCTGCCAACCCCCAGTTCGCCGGCTCTTACGGCTATATTGCGCCGGGTAAGTAGTTGGTCTCAAGTTTTACTGTTCTTTTCTTTCATTATCCGACGAACAAGGTTTTTTTTTTTTTTTTAATTAACGATTAAGTTAAAAAATACTTTATCTGCGGTACATAGATTTCAACACTCACATATTTATCAAAGTCTGTTGAATCACTATACGTGATTTAATTTTAACTTTCATTTGACTCTCAATTCCAAATCTAAATTTTTCATTTCAATTTTTATATTTTTTTTAAATTAAAAAATTTCATTTCAAATTGATACACCGAACGTATATTTAGTTTTATTGTGAGGTCGGAAAAAGTACGAGTTATATGCCAATTGCTAGTAAAAACATACACTATGGACATAAAGCGGGGTCCTAAAAAGACTCTAGTTGATGTCGTGTGGCTGTGGGGATGGTTATGGCACATGTGTGTTTGTAGTAGAGGCTTTGTATTATTAATAAGTTGGTCGTGTGGTGTTTCATTGCATGGATTTTGGCAGCGTAAGGCGCACATTTGTTTTCGCTAGACGAACACAATAATTTCTACACCTTTTTGTCTGTTGTCTGTCACCCATCAATTCTTTCTTTTCTTTCTCTCTTTCTTGTCTGTCGATAATGATCCAATTGTTAAAAAGAAAGTCTTTTTTCTTCTTTTTTCCTGTTCATGGGTTTTGTTTTATTTGCCCATTATGAGCTTAATCTTAGCTCAAATAAGTTTTAATTTAAAAGAATGTGACATAAATTCCAATAATCTTGCAGAATATGCTTCAATGCTGAAAATTACAGAAAAGAGCGATGTGTACAGCTTCGGAGTGGTCCTATTAGAGATAATAACAGGGAAAAAGCCAGTGGATCCCTCATTCCCTGATGGCCAACATGTCATACAATGGGTCCGAGACCACTTAAAGGCCAAAAACGACCCTGTTGACATCCTAGACCCTAAGCTTCAAGGACACCCGGACATTCAAATTCAAGAAATGCTCCAAGCCCTCGGAATCTCCCTCCTCTGCACAAGCACTCGCGCCGATGACCGCCCGAGCATGAAGGACGTCGCGGTCTTGTTGAAGGAAATCCGACAAGATCAGCCTAACGAGTCACAGAAGCTCAACAACAAGAAGTTGGATGATTCTAGTACTACTACTACTACTACTACTAGTACAACCACACAAAATGCCACTTATTCTTCTTCTTCCATGGCGGTGAACCCGGCCGAGTTGTTGCTCCTACAAGGCTCTTCTCGTTGCTCGCTCGCTTACTCATCTTCCTCAGCTGGCTATGTCTCAGGATCAAACAACAATGATAATAAGCAATGACGTTATATGTACTCATTTTAGGAGATAATTTTGTCCTTGATTATAGCTAGGAGTAGAGAGAGCAAAAATATGAGGCACTGTAAAGAGTAATTTTAGGGAAAAAGAATATTGATTTTGGGGGTTAAAATGAAAATTTGACCACAAGAGGATGAGCAATTAGTTAATTTGAGTGCACAGCAGGCTATTTTTAATTGATGTTGTCACTTATAAATTAATGGTTGATTCTAATAAGATTAGTTGATCATGTGAGGTGAACATATTATATATATATATATATATATATATCGCAAAGCTTGAATTTGAAGTCATTTTAAGAATCATGATTGCTAGACATGTTGAAAAGAGAAAGAGAGGATGTGTTTAATGGAGATTTGTGCATAAACAAAACTTTAATTTCAAGCTCATTAATGTTTCGAAGATGACTAATCTTCTTGGGGATGTGAATTAATGGTTAAGGAAGGAGAGGTTGAAATGTATGGTTGTGGAGAAATGTGGGCAATGTTTGTTCTAATGAACGATATGAAGTTTTATTTTTTATTTTTATTTTTTAAAATTAAAGAACTATATGAAGCTCTTTAGCTCTTTCTCTCTCTCTAAATAATTTATAGTTTAAAAGGATAAGGAAGCTTCTCTTTCTTGGGTCTCATCCAACTAAAACGAAAAAAACTAGGACCCTCCACCATGTGAAAAGAGAGACACAAAGGGGTACTTTAAATAATTATGGGCAAATTATTATTCTAGTTCGCTTGATTACATTTAGAAGCAAAAGCTAATAATAAACTCCCTAGCTAGCTCTCAATGACAAAGCAAAACATATCATAAACATGCAATTGTTGTGTCGTTGTCTCTCTCCCACAACTTAGGTAAGGAATGGAGACCCTTTAACGAGTATGGCACCCCTTATCAATGCCATGCCACGTTAGGATTTCTTTATTCATTGGTGTGAGTGAGACCATCCCCATATCAAATTTGTGATTTTCAAAAATCGAATGAGATAAATCTCTTGTCCGATAGCCGTAAAAATCCAAGGGATATAGCTTTTTTTCAAACTCGTGTAATCATTAATTTTTCTACATGTAACATTATGTGTGACTTTATATGTAACATATTATATATTGAAAATTTTTACTACAAGTGACAAGTATCCATTAAAAAAAAAGGAGTTAGTTCTATATCTTGATTTTATATGTATTGGATTATACGATTGTCGGATATAAGATTATATATTACATGTATTTCTTTTTCTTTTTAAAACATTTATAATGTATGAAAATTGTAAGATGGGGAAAGAGCAAAAGACTAAAACAAGGGTAGCTAATAATTAACTTATTCGTTGGAAGATTGTGCTGATTTTTTTTTTTTTTTTGCAATTTAATTTAGTTAATTTAATTTATTTGTTTATTTATTTATTAAGAAGAAGAAGCCTTGCTGTGAGGGTAAACATCAGCTGTGTCGTTTCACAAATATAATATTAAACAACAACCCAAACAAATAAAAAAAAAAAAAAAGTACCTAATCTCATTACCTCTCTGGCAAAGCCTTTGCCTGAGGTCACGTGACGCACATGCAAGTGATCTCTGGGGGTGGACCCCACATGTAGGATCTGAGATCGATCTAACATTTTCTTGGGTCCTAAAGACATTGCACAGAGAGATCTGGGAATTTCGGAAAAGAAAAGTAAAAAAAAAAAAAAAAGATTAAAAAAGTACGTCCAAATATTCCCGGCGTAAATCCTAAGTAGTACTTTGCAAATTTACTTGTTTAGGGTTCACACACATGCATGCAAAACAGAGGATCAAAACCAATTGAACACCATCTCACCCACGTGACGATAAGCCACGAAGGCCATGGTCCATCCCATGAGACTATAAAATTTAGGATCCATTTAAGGGAACGTTTAGAGACGGTATTATAGATGTTGGATATAAATTGAGTTATGAAAATATATATTTGCTGAAAATAAACGAATGAAAAAAAATATAAAACTTAAAATGTATTTGGAAAAAGAAAATATAAATATAGATGTTGTTTAATTCCTTTTGAAATTCAATGAACTTTAGTATAAAAAAAAATTTTTATTTGGATTTAAAATAATAAAGTTATGGACTTTAAAAGTTTAAGTTTTTTTATAGTCAATTAAAAAATTTAAATATTAAAGTGAAAAGTAATTTTAAGTTAAAAAAATATTTAAAAAAACAGTTGGAGATTTATTTAGAGATGCTCAAATCATCCCCCTATTTGACGTGACAAACGACATTGCTAGTTTACCTATGTGAATAACTGAAATATGTTTTCAATTTGTGGTTACAAATATATTTAAGTGGTAATATTATATATAATTTTACTTAAAAGTATAGAATTTTAATTATCTCACCTGAGAAATAAAATAAAATAAAATTATTTTCAATGGTAAGTTTGAAGAAGAGTATATTTTAGCAATGATTATAATATTTTTTTATCACCATGTTTCAAAATTTGGATGCGTATATTTGGCAAAATAAAAATGCACTTATGGTATTGATGTAAAATAATAATAATAATGCGCGGGGTAGAAAGTGTCGAAGGACGGAGAGTGATTCCAAGCAAACACAAGGACGGAGAGTGCAGGTGCACGTAAATATATAATTGGAGGATACGAAAAAAAAAAAAAAAAAACTTAATTAGTCTGACACATGTAATAAAAAATATCAATTTGATGAAAATATGATGATTAGACTGGTGTCCATTTCATACCTTATGACCAAAGAGATATTAAAGGAGAGTTTGACAACCAGTCCAACTCCAACTCATTTCAAATTTTTTTTTTGTTTTTTTCTTAAAAAGTTTTTGTCTTTTTCTCAAAAAATTTTTTGTCTTTTCTGAAAATTTAAAAAAATTTACTATTACAACTAAAATATTTCAACTCAAACTAACATACCAAACACCCCCTAAAGTTCGATACTTTACGTAACAGCACGTCAGTTTCTGCAAACATAACGAGAGAACGAAGTTAACAGCCTGTTAGGTCTGCCTGAGTTTGAGTTCAAATTTTAAATTTAAATAATAATTTTTTTTGACTTTTTAAAAAAGATAAAACATTTTTTTCAAAGAAAACAAAAAATTTTTATAAAAAAAGTATAAAATTTTAAGTTTAATCCTTAAATTTAAATTTGAGCTCCAAATGGAGTCTTAATTTTGAATTAAATAGCCTATTTCAAAAATATTTGAAGTAAATAATAAATTTATCACATTTATGATGACATATTTACCTAGTAAATATAATGTTTAAATTTATTATTTACTTCAAATATTTTAAAATCTTAGGATTTGTTTGGTGAATAAATTGAGTTTGAGGGTCCGTTTGCCTCATCATCTCATTTCAACTCAAGCTATACTTTTTTTTGTCTTTTTCTCAAAAAGTTTTTGTCTTTTTTTCAAAAAGTTTTTTGTCTTTTCTGAAAATTCAAAAAAATTTACTATTACAACTAAAATATTTCAACTCAAACTAACCAACCAAACGGACCCTGAGTTGATATGAAATGTTTAAGTTTGAATTGAGTTGACTTTTTAAAAATTCATTATAAACTTTGTTGATTTTTCAGAAAAAGATAAAAATTAAGATGAAAAAGTACAGTTTAATTGAAATTAAACTCAGACGCCAAACGAAACCTTATTTATTTTAAAGGGCTCGCTTGGGGTTTTATTTGAAAATAATGTTTCCAAAGGGTTTTTTTTTTTTTTTGTGTGTCATTTTTCTCTAATTTTACTATTTAAATTTTTAAACATTTTCAAAAATTTTAAACTTTTAAACTTTGTAACTAAATCATTTTAAGGGCCTGTTTGGTGCTAAAGTTTAAACTCAAATTTTTATGTTTTTCTAAAAAAGTTTTTTATTTTTTCTAAAAAAGTTTTTTGTCTTTTCTAAAAAGCCAACAAAAGTTACTATTTAAATTTAAAATTTTCAACTCAAACTCATTTACCAAACGGGCTCTAAGTCAAAATAAAATAATTATTTTTAATTTACATAGAATTTTGAGAGGAATGAAATAAGATCTATATTGTTAATTTTTTTCCGAAAACATTTCAAGTTTTTACATTTTTCACTCCAAGCAATTCATTTTCACTAAATGCACATTTCCAAAACTTAAACCATATCCAATCTTCAAAATATCATTTCTAAAAGCGACCCCAAACAGGCCCTAACTGTTTTCGTAACAGTGCTAATTTCCACAAACATTGTGATCCTTAAAACAGTACAAAACCAAAGCTCCCCGATAAAGCTGATTTTTCTATTTTTTTTAATATATATACGCGCGCGCGCGCACACACACACATGTATTAAATTAAAACAAAACATGTAGAAGGGCTTAAGACATAATGATCACAGAAACATCTCTATATGACAAATTCTGGAAAACCAACAAAATCATGAAACCGAAGAATTAATAATTTTTAGGCAAAAGATGTTTAGCAATGTCCCTATAAATAAATAAATTTATATATATATATATGTTACCATTAGTAAGTACAACCATCGTTGTTGATCTAGATAGGACTTAATTTTCCTTTCCCTTTAATTAGTTGGAATCACACCTTTCATTCCATCGAAACGGAAAATTAAAAAAGAACCTTGAAAGGTTTGATTTGGGTTTTTGAGGATGACTTTTAATGGAAATTTCAACCACAAAAAAGCAAAGCCTTTTGTTTGGATTGACACTGCTTTCTTGGGGAAAAGCTAAAAATAAAGTTCAGCGCCTCTTGCTTTGTGTCGGCTTATTTAGATTCCTTCCTTGTTATGGTGGCATTTTTCATACCCTAAATTTATTTACTATTATTTCATTTTGTTTCAAAATAAAAATAATTTACTGAATTCTAATTGAATTTCAAAGTTAAATAGTTTTTAAATAAAGTAATTAATTGAAGTTAGCTTTTTATTATTTAAAATAAACAGTCTTAAATGGACATGATAAATACTATTTTCTAACAGTTTAAAGCTTGAAAAGTATAGGTACAGATTTTTAAAGTTTTGAAGACATACAAATATATATACTCCACTTCAATGGGCTAAAAGACAACCAATCCTAAGTCGTTAATGGACTAGAGGTATTTTTGTTAACCGCTTAAAGTTTGAAAATTAATTATATTTTTTTTAACTGCTTAAAGTTTGAAAAATCGAATTAATGCAAGTCTTAGATGGACTATAGGCCCCTTAGCTATTGTTCTTGAGAAATGGCCTGGTCTAACCCATTTCTCGAATGAAATTTTTATGAGATCTTTATTTATCAAAATTTTAACTTCTGGATTCCGACGAATGAATAATCATTGAGTCCTCCTCTTCCTGGACAACACATATAAGTATTTTTGTTAACAGTTCAAAAGCAATTTATGGTTTAAAATTCGAAATTCGAGAGGTGTTAAAGACACCTATTTTGGGAATTAGCAAATGTTACAAAGAACAGTAAACACTAAACACTAAAGTTCAAGGACACAAAATTTGTCCAAATAATGGTCTACCTTCTTCTATTCCCCCCTACTCTACATGAATTGACCCTTTGAGTAACTCATCTTAATAATTAGAGAGAGAGAGAGAGAGAGAGTTTGCAAGAACGACCAAAGTAGGACCGCTCTAAAAAGCATCAAACTGAAAGTGTGAAACTCATAATTTATATTCGTTATCGTAGAACACGCGAAAAAAAAAAAAAAAAAAAAAAAAAAAAAAACGCATAAGTTACTTAAAACATGCGCTGGTTTCAACTGGCAGGCTAGCGGATGCAATACATAACATCAAGTGCAGTGCCTAAATACATGCGTCACTTTCACTTCAGCTGTACAAGTCGTCGTCATCCCCAGCAGCCGTGGCAGAAGAGAACGGGTCCGAAGCACCTCCCACAGGGTTCCCAGCTCGATCGGGGAAGCGGAACTCAGATCCAATTCCACGAGATTGCTGTAAAGTCTGTGCAAACGACTGGTACTTCCTGATGTCTGCATCACTGACACTTCGGCGGGCATATTTCATAGACTCCTCAAAGTGAGCAGGCTTAATCTCGGATACTTCATCGACGTCATCCTCTTCCATGGCTTCTGGGTTCTCCCTCTTCTTTCTCTCCTTTTCGATATCCTGATATCATATCCCCAGAGGATCAGAGAGGCAGATAATAAGATATTTGCCTAAGTTTAAATGGTAAAAATCATGTGTACGGTAATAGAAGGGAGTTTCTATACTAAAAGGTTTAAGAAAAGTTTAAAAGCGAACAGTTAGGATATTGGGACGAGTACTGCAGCTAAATGTCTCGATGCGATGCAGAAAGTTGGAAATGTCGACATTCTTGTAATACAGTAGTGAAAATTAAAATGTCTCAATAGTTCACAGTTCATACCTTCTCGATGTTCTCTCTAATGGCATACTTGCAGGCACGCTGGCATATTTCAGTGATATCTGCACCACTGAAACCATGAGTATACCGAGCAAGAGCTGCAAGGTCAACATCCTTGGCTACGGGTGACTTCCTCAAGCATGCTTTGAAAATCTGAAGACGGGAAGCCTCATCCGGCAGTGGGATGTAAATCAGCTGGTCCAGACGTCCAGGCCTGAGCAATGCCGGGTCAATAATGTCCGGTCTGTTTGTTGCCCCAATGATGAAAACTGTTTTCTTTGCTGTCATTCCATCCATCTCAGTCAGAAGTTGGTTCAAAACTCTATCTGCCGCACCACCAGCATCTCCAACAGAACTCCCACGCTGGAAAAGAAGATTAACAAGTCAAAACTCGAAGATATAAAAATATTGCATCAATGAAAGCAGTGTTTATCCCAAAAACTTGAAAGCCGCGATAGTGGTCAAGGACTTTGAAAGTTGTTCTACCTGAGTTGCAATAGAGTCGAGTTCATCGAAGAAAAGTACACATGGAGCTGACTGACGAGCCTTGTCAAATATCTCACGGACGTTTGCTTCACTTTCTCCAAACCACATAGTTAGCAATTCAGGTCCCTTCACACTAATAAAGTTGGCCTGGCACTCATTGGCAATTGCCTTGGCAAGTAGGGTTTTACCACATCCAGGAGGCCCGTAAAACAGGACACCTTTGGAAGGTGACATACCAAATTTCTCAAACTTCTCAGGATGCTCCACAGGGTATTGGACAGTCTGCCAGAGCAGCAAAAAGCTTAATGAGACATAGTCCACATGAATGATATGTGGCAGCAGAAAAGAAATTAACGGAACGAAAACACGAGAGGTGAGAAACAGCACTAACCTCCTGAAGCTCTCTTTTGACATTTTCCAGTCCACCAATATCATCCCACGAGACATTAGGTACCTCAACAACCTATACACAAGAAGGTTTAATTTTTAAAATTCAGTGGTTGTCCAATACTAGTTTTGATTTACATAAAATGAGAAGAAAGTAATTTAACCACTATTCCCAAGCATTTAAAGCTAACATAAATAAACTAACATTAATCAATACGGAACGTCACAGAGACTTTTTTTCCCCAGAAATGTATTGCAGCAAGTTAAACAATAAAATTGTTTCACCAGAAGACATTTGTCTAAAATTTCTCGAAAATTAAAAAAAAAAAAAAAAAAAAAAAAAAAAAAAAAAAAGAGAGAGAAAAAAAGAAAAAAAGAAAGAGTACTCTTGAAACACTATAATTCAAGTAAAAACTCACAGTTTCACGCAAGGCTGATGGATTGGAAGTGCCCAATGCAGTTTGGAAGTGCTCGTTTGTGACGGCCATGGAATTCAACACCTCAGCATCGATTGTTTCATCCTCCAAGTCAATGACATCCATTTTCTCCCGGATGCACTGCAGAGCAGCCTCTGTGCAAAGCGCGGCAAGATCCGCACCAACATAACCATGGGTATCTCTCGCGACTCTTTCAAGATCAACCTGAAACACACAGATGGTCATTAAAAGATGAGACTAGCAATAATTACTCAAGTAGCAAATTAAAAAGATGTTGTGAAGAATTCTCACATCCTCTGCTAGTTTCATGTTCTTCGTATGGATTCTAAGAACTTCAAGCCTTCCAACTTCATCCGGTACACCAATATCAATCTCTCGATCAAACCGTCCAAATCTCCTCAAAGCAGGATCAATGCTATTGGGCCTATTGGTAGCACCCATGACAATTACATGTGAACGGGACTTAAGGCCATCCATTAAAGTCAGGAGTTGGGAAACAATACGCCTCTCCACTTCACCATGTGTCTTTTCCCTTTTTGGAGCAATGGAATCCAGCTCATCAATAAAGATTATCGATGGGGCGTTCTTTTCAGCTTCCTCGAATGCTTTCCTCAGGTTGCTTTCACTCTCACCGGCTAGCTTTGACATAATTTCTGGTCCATTAATCAAGAAGAAGAAAGCGCCAGTCTCATTAGCCACAGCTCTTGCAATCAAAGTCTTTCCAGACCCAGGTGGCCCATAAAGCAAAATCCCTTTCGGGGGTTTCACACCGATAGACTTGAAGAGTTGTGGATGTCTAAGAGGAAGTTCTACTAGCTCACGGATCTGAGCCATTTGCTTCCTCACACCACCAACATCATCATAGCCCACCTCATTCAATCTCTCCTCGTCCTCACGTTTAACTGCTTCCCCCTCGCAGAAGATCTCAGTATCTGGGGCAACAACACAGTATTCACCAGGGTCTGTCTCTATAACTTTAAACTCGACGCTTCTCATTCCACCTCTGACGAGGAAAAGATCACCCTTCCTCACAGGCCGGTAGGATTCCAAGAAATATGCTGTCAAAACACCAAAGAATAATCAGGCAAACCAAACAAAACAGTACTCAATAAATATGGGGAATAAGTAATTAAATAAACAAATAAACTCACGCTTCAAATATGCATCAAACAAGTTTCCAGTGACTCCCTCAATGGTATCATCGATAGGAAGGATGTGAACCCGCTTTCCGTACTTCACGTCAGGGCACTGATGAACAGACACAACATCTCCAAGACGTACTCTAAGATTTGCACGCACAACTTTGTTCATTCTGATTTTCGGCTCTTCGCACTGGTCATCAGCAAGAACGATGCAAACTGTGTCCTTTCGCTTCTTCCCCTGCATGACCAGACCACAAAAAAACTTAGTACATAAATCAACTCAATGTAGGGCCATAATCATAAGCAAAAGGAACAATAATATCACCTTAACTAGTACTGTGTCTCCACGGAAAAGCTGAAGCTTTTCCATTGTATCGGGGTGCAAGGAAACCACAGAGTTATCATCATTAACAGCTTCGTCAACAACAAGACGATTTGGTGACTTTTTCCGCTCCAAAATCGCGGTGGAAAAATCCTTCTTACCACTTTTCCTATTAGAGATAATATTGCACAAATTATAATCATCCTAACAAAGTTACTTACAAGGATTATTCAAAAAATTATCACTTCCATTAAAATATGTTCAAATTAACACTAATATATAATTACCCTTTTCAAGTTCAGCACCGAAACAAGTGAATTTAAAAAAAAAAAAAAAAAAAACTGTAAAATTCATCAGAGATAACCCCGGAATATCTTATTCTATCAATAGTTTCATCAGATTAAAACACATCCACAATGATTAAATTACAAGCGGTTCCTTGGCCCAAAAAGCTAAATAAAAAATAAAAAAAATAATAAAAAAAAAAACCAAAACAAAACTTTAGCATCACATATAATTATCGAACCCAACCAAAAACAGATAGATGGATACAATTTTTTAAAATACAATTTTTTAAACTTCGACAGAATTCCAATCCAAACACGGACACAAACAATCGAAACCAACTTTAGACTAGCTTCTCGAAGGTAAAGACGAAAAATTTTCCCAGAAACTATTTTCCAGGGAAAAAAAACAAGAAGAAAAATAACTTACGGGAAAAACAAGAAGAAAAATAACTTACGGGTCAGAAGAAGAGGGTTGGCCCCGATCGGGGGCGGAGGAGCTTGGATCCGCCATGAAAGTCCTCTCTGAGCTTTTAGGGTTTGCAGAGTTAAATAGTAAAGAGAGTGGGTAAAACAGAAGAAATATATGTAAACGACAAAAATGATAGCTTTCCGGATATCTATAGAAAGGCAGAAACTGGAACGGAAATTCCTTTTTTTTATTTTTTATTTTTTTTTTATTTTTAATGTAGTTATAATCGAATTCTGTTTCAGAAATTGTTTGGGTGACAAGCGGGTTCTTTTTACACAGTTTTGCCACCAATCAGTTTCCTACAGCTGGCTGTCTGACCAATCAGATCCAACCACGAAAGCTCCGGAGTATTCCTTTAGGAAAAAGGATATTTCTTTTATTTTGTTTTATTTTCTGTTTTTTAATTTCAAAGAAGAAACCCGATATTTCCACTTCGTTGTTTATATATTATATTTATTCTGATAATAATTTATTTATTTAACTTGTGTTTGGTATCAAATTCTTTTTAAATAGCTTTCAAAAAAAAATTCTTTTTAAATAAAAATATTATTCTTAATTTTTAAAAACTCAAATAATTTTTACTTCAAAAATTTTATTTTTAATTGGTGTACAAAGCGCAAGTTTAGCTTGATGGATGATGATGAGAATCGACAAGTGCGATTATGATTGGAGACACCAACCTCAAAGTTTGAATTCTTTTTTTACAATTTTTTATTTTGCAATAAATTTCAAAGTTCAAATTGTTCTTTTTAACCTCCCCCCTTAACTTAGAAATAGGAGGATTGAATTTTATATTTTTAAATAAAATTAGATGTAATATTATTATTGGGTTATATCCGTAAGTATTTAACCTTTTTTTCCTTGTTTTCTTATTTAAAATTAAAAAATTACTACTATAACATTTTATTTGATATTGTTGATAAAAATTATTATTTTAATCATATTAATAATTTTATAATTGCATGTGATAAGATTTTAATGCAAATATTTGCAAATTAAATTGTTAAAAAGTTATTTTTAATTAGTGGTATAAAACAAGATATACTATTAATTATTAATAATTTGATAAAAGGGAATATTTTTGCTGAGACTATACCACATGCTGGTTTTGCAGTTAAATAAAAACAACAGCTATAAAAAGAGAGAGAAAGCAACGACAGGAAGCTCATTTAAAACGACATTTATAACTTCAATAAGATGATTATAGTTACAATCACCAACAATACACTCAAAAAGACTCCATGCGTTGGGCACACATGTTAAAACTGAATTTTTTATATTAAAATTGAGTTAAATTGAATATGTATTTGATAAGATGTTTAAATTTAAAAAAATATATATAAAAACTTGAAATATGTTTAAATAAAAAGTTAATATGGAACTTATGGGGTGTTTGGTTCGCGAGTTCATCTCCGTTTCAACTCAAATTTTTTTTGTCTTTTCCCAAAAAGTTTTTGTCTTTTTCCCAAAAAGTTTTTTGTCTTTTCTGAAAATTCAAAAAAATTTACTATTACAACTAAAATATTTCAACTCAAACTAGCGAACCAAACACCCCCTTAATTTGTTTGTCTCGAGATTTTATATAATTTAAAAAAAAATTCATCTCATTTGAACTTAGACAAATAGAGTTATGAACTTTTAAAATTTTAGTTATAAAATTATAAATAGTAAAATTGATATTAAATTGAATTTTTTTAGAAAAATTCAACAAAATTATAAATAGTAAAACTAATATTATTTTTGAGAAAAAAATAAACAATAAATTGAATTTTTTGAATTTGAATGACCAAATATATAGGCGGAGAAATCGATAATCCCTTAAATGGCGGCGTCATCCAAAAAGACGCTTAAGAAAGCAGTTAATCGACAACGACTTTTTTTGCCAAAAAAAAACGACAATGACTAATCACGAAGGAAAAAAAAGTTCTAGAAACGACGTCAATTGAAAGAGAAATTATAATCATGCAACAAACTCAGCAACGAAAACAATCCTTAAAGATGGCATAATCTTGAAAACGACAGAAACCAAGTAAGCACTCTTTATAAAACGACAATTAGCTCAAGACTAGACATAGAACTAAATAGAGGGCAGTTACATAAAAACGAAACCAACTCACTTGGGCATAAAATATTACACTTTACATTAAAAAAAGAAAGAAAGAAAGAAATAGACATATAAAATTACAGCAGAAACAAATTTACTTAGAGAGAGAGAGAGAGAGAGAGGGAGAGAGGGAACGGTAAAAGTGGCATGGAAGATAAAGGACAATTTAGAGAAAGCTGAAGACGACAAGCTAAAGACTTCATCGTCCTGTAAGGACAACGTTTTGAAAACAACGTCGTTCACAGCCTAAAATAGGAGAAGCGACAACATGCTATAGAGAGCAAATAAAACGATTATACATAGAAGAAAAAAAAAAAAAAAACACTCCAAAGGAAGCGGCAATAACTTCAAAAGACGTCATTACCTTTAAAAAGGAAAATAAATTGCATAAACGACGTCAAATTTGGAAACAAAATCAAACGACAAAAACCGGGGGAAAAAAAAACTGCATCTTCAAACAAAAATATTCACCACACAAATTATACTATTATACTAAAAGAGAGCTAGGGTTGCACTGTTCTTTCTACAATGATTGAACAGTGTTTTTAAAATTTTTTCTCTCTGATTTCTCTTCATTAGCTACAGTATAGCACAGTATAGCACAGTAATTTTGCTATAGTGCACACCACCCATAGACATCGTCTTCGTCGCAGCCCTGCCGTTGTAGCCCCGCCGTCACCAATCCCACCACCGGCAGACCATAATCTCCGTCGTAGCCCCGCCGTCGCCAATCCCATCACCATTGTCGCCGTCATTTTTCCTTCAATCGCCGAAACCCAATAACCCAAATGCCTCGGCGACCCGCATCTCACAACCGAAAACCATCCCCTTGCCTGAGAACCCACGGTTTCGCTGTTCGTCCTCCCCAACACCGACCATCGAAAACGAGTTCTATTCCGCCTCGGGGCTCTGTGTCTTCTTCGGTGGGTTCGAACTCCGTGAGCCAGGTAAGACTCTCTTCCCAATTCGTTACCAATTTAATGTTGCTGCTCTAGATTTTTCCACTTCCTTTTCGCAAATGAAACGGATGAGGGTTCGGCGATAAAACCCATCCTTTTTCGGACTGACCGAAGAACACCAATCTTCGCCGGCGACAACCAAACATAGACGATATCAACGCATTTCCGACGGGATAGGTGGACTGACCGATCGGCTGAAATGAGAGAGAGAGAGGAAAGACAGATTTCGGATTGGGTTTGGGATTTGCCGCGACAGATTGGAGTGACGGAGTGAGAGAGATATTTCTGGGGAGTTTGATTGTCAGGGTGCGTAAGGGGGGCTGAAGAAATCTGAAAAACGACATGTAGTTTGGCCTTAGTATTACTTCTCCACCGCCTTATTAATCCCCTGGTTTTGGTGTTTTTTTTATTTATTTTTTTTAATTTTTTGTTTGTTTGTTTGTCTTTGTGGGAATTACCAATGTACATTTGGACCCCCCTTTTGCAAAATCCGGCTGTTTTTTTAAAAAAAAAATTTTTTTTTAATGTGGGAATAACTCCGAGACAACCTCTCATGAATCTCATTTCTGTTTTTTTTTATTTATTTATTTTTATGTGGGAATAACAACCTATCTCGAGTATACGTAGAATGAATCATATGAGAGATATGGTAGCCGATCATATATGGGAAAGATATCAAGTATTTCCATGGTATTAATCCATGTCTTTGTTAGTTTAGTGATTCTTTGTGTTGGAACAAAAATATTGTACCCTGATTTATAATGGGGTTTTTATCATTTTTTTGTATGAACAAGAATAACTTCTTACGTTGTTATATTTTTCGTTATGTGATTTTTTGTAAAGAAAATGTAAATTTGGATCAAAGTTGATCAGGTGTTAAAAATTAAGCGTATTAACATGTTTTTTATTTTCCGTGTTAAAAACCACAGATGAATTAATTAAATAAATGAATTAATCCATTCAGCTCAGATTTTTAACATCCAAACAGGGTCCTTATTTTTTTTTTTTTTAAATCTCACACCAAACACTCAACTCAACTTAAACTTTTCAACTCAAACTTTTTTACCAAACACTCAACTCAACTTAAACTTTTCAACTCAAAATTTTTACCAAACACTCAACTTTTAAACTAAACTAAACTTAACTCAATCTAAACTTAAAAATATCATCTTAAACCATTACACCAAACACACCCTAGGTATTTTCGTTAAAAAAAATGTTAATTAGGTATTTGATTTTTTTTTTTTAACATTTGAAAATCAATACACGGTAGATTTGTATATATATATATATATATATTGATAAGTATGCATAAATTTTCTCTTTTTGAAAGCAAGATATGCATAATCTTAGCTGTTTGATGTTCCAATTGAAACTTAAATTTTTCATTTTAATTTTAATTTTTTTAAAAAAAATTAACAAAAATGATAACTAATTGTCTTTTAAAAAAACAAATCAAAGGAGGCCTAAAATACTAAAAATTGTTCATTTTTTAAAAAAATAATAAAAATATTACATTATCGTATACAACTAAATACAGTAAAATAACATTCCCACAATATGAAAAAGGATTATCACATTATTGTGTTTTTGCTCACTTTGTCTTTTTTTGATTTTTAAATGATTTTTACTTTAAATTATTTATCTTTATTTTGGATTTTTTTATGGGTTTTTTTTGTGTGTGTCTTTTTTGTTTCTTTTGTTCTATTTTTTAAAGACCTCACTTTTTTTTAAAAGAATTATGCATGCTTTTTTGTGTGTCTTTTTTGTTTGTTTTGTTTTATATTTTAAAAATCTTTTTTTTTTTAACGTTTTTGCATGTATATAACCTGATAAATTTTTTTTAAATAGTAAAAAAAAAGGAGAAAATGTAATATATATTTTATTTTGTTATAATTTTTTTGTTAGGGTTAAATTTTTTCGGTTCTTTTGAATCTAAAGATTTTTGTTCTTTTTTTTTTTGTTTTTTGTTTTATTTTTGTTTTAATTTTTTTTCTTTAAATGAGTATGACTATAGAAGAATTTTTTTTTATTTTTTTTACTTTTGTTTTCGTTTTTATTATTGTTAGTACTATTGTCATTTTAATTTTGATCTTCATTATTAAGAGAGATTTTGGGAAGAATTATATTTATTATAATCATAATATTTATCTTAACTAACTGCTTTTATTATATAATACTCAGTTTTTTTATACATTTTTTCTTCCTTCTCCGTGCAACGCACGGGTATTAAACTCGTTAGATACTAACAACAACAACAACAACAACAGCAAACATCCTTTGAGGTTTCGTTCGGTGAATGAATTTGAGTTGGAAATTTTAAGTTTTAATAGTAATTTTTGTTGATTTTTCAGAAAAAATAAAAAAAAACTTTTTCAGAAAAAATAAAAAAATTTTTCAAAAAAAGATAAAAAATTGAGATGAAAAAATACATTTTAATTTGAAATGAGATAATGAATCAAACATCACCTGAGTCGACATTATTATTATTATTATTATTTAATAAAAAAAAAAGCAAATGTTTTTGGAAAGGTTGGAAAGTATACAACCCAAACGACACTAATTGTTCTAGACGACACCATTTGATATTGAAAGAAAAAAAAAAGTAAAAAAACGACAATACCATTGGTAATTGTCGCTCGAATAAACCGCTGTCGAAGACGACGACTTCCTCAGCGGTGAAACAGAGATACAGAGCAGAGAAAGAGCTCTGCGTGTCGGATTCCGAAAGAACAGAGGAAGATATAGAGATGGGTATCAAAATTGTTGGCCAAATAGAGAAGGTGAACGGGAAAGAACTCAGCCACAGCGAGTTCGTGGAGACATATATGGTAAAAAACCAGCCTGTGCTTCTTACTGGTCTAATGGAAGATTGGAGAGCTTCCAGAGACTGGGTTTTGGAAAATGGCAAGCCCAACCTCCAATTCTTCGCTACCCATTTTGGCAAATCGAAAGTTCAGGTCAGTATTATCTTCAGCAAGTGGTTCCCCCCCCCCCCCTCCCCCCCCCCCCCTCCTCTTCTTCTTCTCCTATTTCGTTTTTTTTATTTGTCGTTTTTGTAGTATTTTATGTACGCATTCTGAGTTTGTGAAGAATGTTTTTAGAAACAGGATGACATGATTTTAAGGATTGAAGTTTACTCTTTTTTATTATTATTATTATTTTTTTAATTTCGTACTTGTGAGCAACAATATCGAGCACAATTGCAATTCTAAAGCTTTGCGCTTGAGCTTATTCCAGAGAATTCCATAGTGCAAACAATTTGAAAGTAACTATTTCTTGAATACCTTGTTGTTGCAATGTTTGGGATTTCATTTGCTGAAAAACACCTCAAAAGGTAGCTTTGATTGATTTTAACACCACAAAAATCGACTGAAAGGAATTACTTAAGTCCTTTTGGAGTAAACACAAACTTTGCTAAAGACTTCAAATTGTTTTAGGTCTAATCACACTTGTTTTTGGGCTCCTTTGCGTCTTTGCTATGGCTTCACTGAAAAAATATAGTTCCTTAAGCAATTAGGTTCTTAAAATTTTCGTATTATGGCAAATGCTTGAGTTTTTAAGATATGTCCATAGTATCTAAATTACGCAGTAATAATCTCAATTCATATGTACCATTTTGTCACTTACTAGGTTGCTGATTGTGATACTAGAGAATTCACGGATCAGAAGAGAGAAGAAATGTCTGTTTCAGAGTTAGTTGACCGATGGCTTAACGACCCTTCGCAGAAGGGTGATAATACTTCAACTAGGATTGCAAAAGATGAGCGCTTTCTATATTTGAAGGACTGGCATTTTGTAAAGGTAAATGTTAGATTTTTATTTATTTTATTTTATTTTTCAGGGACAGAATAATTTATATGATCTTGTAGCACCTATTGAATTTGATGGGCCTCAGGAAGTTAGTTTGGTTAGTTAATAATTGAGCGTAGTCTGTTAAGAAGTTGTTAGACGGGTTTCAAGCGTCATTTTGATTAGTTATAGCCGTTAAGTAGTTGTTAGAAGGGAATCGGTAGTATAAAACAGGGGTTGGTAGTGAGTGAGAACTTTTTATCCCCCTGATATGCTAGCTGATCTCTTGTACATCTGGTCCCATAATTTTTTTTTTTTTTTTTTGTTTTAAATTGGAAAGCGGAAAACAAAGAAGAGAAAAGGCAATAAAGTGTTAGGAACCCATGAGGTAGAACTCACCCTTACAAAACCGACTTGCAAGGGGAGGGGACCCAAGGGCTTATAAAGCCATTATTATCTTGTAATCTTTCCATGTCGGACAATTGGTATCTAACGTGCTGCCACGCTCCACCACCACCGTCCACGGTAGCCCATCTTCCCAGCTAGGTGATTTCGTTCGATCCCATACTCAACATGATGGTTTGTAACAATCTATCACGCTTGGGCCCAAATCAATGGTCGACATTATTGACACTGATCCGATGGTAGCCCTTTCCTCCCTTTGATGGCTGCACTCGGCTATCAGTATTCGATGCATTGACGACTTCACCAATACATCTTAATCCGACCTAGAACACAACTGCTTGGACTTAGATCTGTGACGTGGTGGATTGGCTCTGATATCACTTGTTAGGAACCCATTATGTAGAACTCGCCCTTACGAAACCGGCTTGCAAGGGGAGGGGACGCAAGGGATTATAAACCCACTATTATCTTATAATCTTTTCATGTGGGACAATTGGTATCTAACATAAAGTTGGGTAGATTTTCACTTTGTAAAGCCTGTCAGTTTGCTTGTTTAACTGTCTCGCTCAAACTTGTTCTCTTATAATTTTGCAATCTGATCCCAGGAGTACCCGGAATATATAGCATACACAACTCCACAGTTCTTTTGTGATGATTGGCTCAACCTGTATCTTGATAACTACCGTATGCATAAAGATCCTAACATCTACTCGGAGGAAAATGAAATAAGCTGCTCCGACTATCGGTTCGTTTACATCGGAGAGAAAGGTTTGAGAACAAATATAATCTCTACTTGTCTTTCCTGTTAATAAGGGAAACTTTGTTGGTTACATATTCTGTGGCCATTTTTTTTTCCTGTTTATGTTTAAGCGACTAGGAAGTGTATGAGTTTTTTTAATCTTTTCCCAGGATCTTGGACGCCTCTCCATGCAGATGTATTTAGGTCCTACAGTTGGTCAGCAAATGTGTGTGGGAAGAAGCATTGGCTTTTTCTCTCTCCATCTCAAAGTCACCTTGTATTTGACAGGCATGAACGCTATATCTTGCACTGAAAGCAATTAGAGAGATCTATCATCTCCCTTCATAATTTTAATTTTTGTTCATACAGCTTTGTTAACTACAAAAATTTGCAAAATGGACTTTGAACGACTCCTTCACCTTTAAACGAATTAGATGTGTAGGAAGGAGATGCAAAGCAAACGGTCTTTTCCTTTGTTTTTCAGATTTGCGTCGACAAATTCATTTTTGGTGGTCAATGTTAATGCATGATATTTTATGACTACAGCCTGAAAACCGATTTAATCAGTTTGAAAAATGAGTCGGTCGTAATTGCCTTGGCTACTTCGTAATCATCTCAGAACTTTTCTATGTTTTGCTTGGACCAATTTTGGTTCTCTAGAGACTAGGAGAGACAGTAGTTCGTACTCTTACAAGTTATTCCTTTTATCGTATTGGAGTTGGTGTAGGGATTATATTCTCTCTCTTTTTCTTCATTTTAACTTCTTTCTGTCATCGTCAGACACATGAAAAGCTGTGTATATAATATCTTTGATGACGTTAGTGAAACAAAATTTCCTGATTTTAAGGAGGTAAATCAACAGTCTGCAGCTTCTTGAAGTTTTTTCTGATTTCTCTTGCTTAGTCTTTTGCTTTTGTTCATGTACTAGAATATTCTTCTAATCTGCAGGCTCTCTGGTTGGAGTGCATTCAAGAACAAAATGAAATGATATTCGTACCAAGCGGGTGGTATCATCAAGTTCATAATCTGGTACTTTTTACTTCTTTTTCGAGAAACATATATCTATATATCTATATTTCATTATCTGTATGGACTTTAAGTTGGATTTATAACATGATTATTCTAATTACCATACATTTCTAATGCTTTCAGGAAGATACGATTTCTATAAACCACAACTGGTTCAATGCCTATAACCTTTGTTGGGTGGTAAGAACAACAGAGCTACAATATTTTCCTGACATTGTTTATATAAAATAAGCAAAAATTTGTTGAGTCAATATTATACTGACACCGACGTTCGTCTCTCGTTATTCTCACTACTTACAGTGGGACCTGCTTCTAAAGGACTACAATGAGGCAAAAGAATACATAGAAGATATCAAGGATATCTGTGATGACTTTGAAGATCTCTGCCAGTGTAATCTTGCGGCCAACACGGGTAACTTACATGTTTTTTCGGAAGTTTCTTAGAGGAATCTTAGTAGTCGGGTAAGCTGTTGTGTTGTGGTAATACAAGACGACCTCTGAGAAAGAGAACGAAGAGAGATGAACAATATTTAAAACCAGAGAGCAAATTGATAATGAAAATGGGATATGTTGTGACTAGTTTATGCTTGACCTGGCTAAAACCTTATTCGAAAAGCCATGTTGAAGGTGGAACAAAGGTTGAACTAAAATAATGTCATGATCGACGTTGACTCTGGTCAATTTGAATCTGTTAATGCAGTAGCTGATTTGGGCCATTAAATTAATGTTAACTGCACTTTCCGATTTCTTTTGGCAGGAATGAACTTCTATGATTTCTTCATCTTCTTGGCGAGAATATGCTTTGCCAACTTGGTCCAAGTTTGCTATCAACTTAGAGACAAGGAAAGTCTCGAGCATGGTTTGTCCGCTTCAATTCATCAATTGACTTTGAACCTCAAATCGATTCGAAAGGTTGCGCTCAAGATGAAATCTATGGATGGGCTGACAAGAAATCGCGGGTTGCATTTGGATTTCAGAGAAACTCTAGATAACCCCGAATTCCTTAACCTTTGCGTGGCATGGGAGAAAACGTACGGTGTGATATACAATCAACAGAAATGTGATCATCACTCAAAGAAATCTCTTACGTGCAATATCAAGGACTTGGATATCATAAGAACACTATCTTCTCAAGTCTCTACTCCTGAGGATCTTGTTATGTTTATAGACCTTGTTATTACAAAACTCGCTGTTTTTGATAATTGATAATGCGCCCCAAGAAAACCTTGGATAAATTTAGTTATCACCATTGGTGATATGTGTTAGTACGTTAAAATTGAGAATTCGAACCGAGTTTTTATACTTTTTGTCGTGTGACAGTTCTCTTTTATAGATATGCGGGTGCTGATGCATCACCGATGGGCGGTCATTATCTGTGCCCGTTTGCCCGTTAGGGATCCGCATGTAACATTCCGGGCAATTAATGAAAACATTTTTTTGCCCCCTAAATTTTGGTGATTAAGCCAGTTCACCAGCTTGCATTGCTTTATAGTTTTTATTTATGGAATCTCGCAACATATTTAGGCGACTTTCAAGTGACGGAGAACAGAAAGCAATTCTAGTTAGGGGCTTTTGCATTTGTATTGTTACTTTTAGTTGTCTTGACTTGACTCAAACCTCTTTACAAATGAGAGGACCTTTTTTTTTTTTTTTTTTTGTCCAAACCTTAAATCAAGGCAGACATAACTACAAAAATAACCAGCTTTTTACACACCCAAAATAAATAAATAAATAAATAAAAACTCTCTCTCCAAATTTATACCAGAAAACTAAAAAGAAAAAGAGACTCATGTTCTGTTTTTGCTTTAGTCGATTAGTCCCACAAAAATGGTGGTTTCTTTCTTAGCTCCTTGTGCCCGGCATCTTTTCTTGAACGTCACTGCATGACCTGTTCTGCAATAACATGTGTTTTTTTTCCCCCCTTTTTTCTTTTCTTTTTCTTGGAATAATATCCCTGAAAATACTCACAATATTTGAATTTAAACATTTCTCAAAATCAGTAAACATTTAGGGTTTGTTTGGTTGGTTAGTTTGAGTTGAAATATTTTAGTTGTAATAGTAAATTTTTTTGAATTTTCAGAAAAGACAAAAAACTTTTTGAGAAAAAGACAAAAATTTTTTGGGAAAAAGACAAAAAAAAGTACAATTTGAGTTGAAATGAAATGACCAACCAAACGGACCCTTATTTCCTTGTGTCAGTGTTGGTTTTTATTTGCAGGATTGACTTGCTAAAGAACCGTAGCCAAGAATCTCTTCTCTTCTCTTCTGTTCTCTCTCTAATTAAATGCAAATGTTACCCCAAAAAAAAAAACACTAAATTAATACTCAGGTCCACTTTGAAGAGCACAAACTTAGATGGGTAATGCCGCAAGTACTTATTAACTGAACTTGGCTTTGATTTGACTGTCTTTTTTTTTTAATTTTAAAAAACAAGTACTTTATTATGGTCACTGAGATTCTTGTTGCACATTATTCTAGTTTTAGAAAATTAGTATAGTTTTTGCTTGGAAGGTTCATAGGTTAAGCCTGCTTGTATTTTAAAACTTTTTTTTATTTTTTTTTATTTTTTGCTTCTTTGTTGCTGCTCACATGCAAAGGCCTTAAAGCGTGCTGTTTTCCTAATAAAGTAATAGTAATTTACATACTTCTTTGTTTCATTCAATGAGATAATAAGCCTAATGAAAGAAATGAAATTAAAAATGGGAATGTCCAATATTGGGTTTAGTGGGCAAGTTCAAGGCATATTATTCTTCTAAGGCCCCACCTTCTTTTCCGTCTTTAGTGAGTTCCTTAAGGGTTAGTTTGGTGATTAGTTTAGTTTAAACTAAGTTGTATTTTTTTCATTATGATTTTTATTTTTTTTCTGAAAAAGTTTTTTGTCTTTTCTAAAAAATTACTATTAAAATTTAAAAATCTTAAACTAAACTCATTCACCAAACACCTCCTAAACTTACATTCTCATTTTTTTAGTTTCATTACACGGATGCCCTATTGAGAATGCATGTTTCTGAAATTGGATATAATTAAATATAAAACTAACCGAATAGAGGTTATTCAAAATAGAATCTTTATTTATTTATTTTTATATCTACTGTGAAATTCTCTCTCTCTCTCTTTTTTTTTTGCCGGAAAGAATTGAAAAGCAAAAAGAAGAGAAGAAAAGAAAAGACGCCAATAGTAGACAAACCAGTACTATAGCACTTTGTATGTTCCCAAAATTTACAGAGCCCAAGAGAAGGGATAATCAATGATTTAAAAAAAAACAAAAAAAAACAAAAAAACAAAAAAGGAATTCATTATGATGGGAAAACTATCAAAATGACCCAAACCATGCTAACACCTAGAAAGAAAAACTAAAACCCAAAAAAAAATTTTGTAAAAAAAAAATTTTTTTTTAAATAATAATTCATGGACACCTAACATTTCTCCCAGGACCTCCATAGTAAAAGTAAGTACCCCAAACACCATTTCTTCCTTGTCTAATATCATAACAATTAGGGTGATCAGCCAAGAGGTGGAGATTAGTCAAGGGAAGCAAGTTGTTGTCCCAATCCACTACTTGCAAGTTTCTGAAATAAGAAGCTTTTCCAAAACCTTCCTCTGCAAAATGCCCACTTCCCATTTGTGTGGCTGTGTGGTAGCCAGATGATCTACTATTTACAACTTCTCCTCCAAATTGTATCATGCTTGCATGGCTCCTCAAGTGGCTGAACAAGAATGCTGGCCAGTATCCCACCAGGAGACCTGACCCAAACTCCAACCACCAATGCCCATGCTTTGGATCCTAATCACCAAAATTAAAAATAATAATAATAAATAAAAAGTTTAGTCCCTTTTTTTAATGTTTTAAATTTGTCTGAGGTTGAGGATATAATGGCAAACATTATGATTTCCTACATTGGGTAGATCTTATTGTCTTATTACCTAACCCTAACTATTGAGAAAAGAGCAAAAGAGAATTCAAGAAAATGAAACTTTAGAGGAAAACTGTGTTTTTACTTAGACAAGCTCAATAGAATGAGATCATAATTATATATATACATATATTTCTTTTTTCTTTTTAAACATTAAGAGAACAAAGTTTTGATAATATTGGCCAAATTATCAGGTTTTAATGATGCCTTCTAATGAATAGGCATATCATAAGATAGTAACTAAATTGGGTAGTGATGTCAATCATTGCTATTGTCCAAGGTTACCATATCCCCTAAAAAAAAAAGACACTTTAACAAAGATTATAGATTTGAAAAATATATCTGAATTTTACGGGAGAAAATATTGTATAAAACTGTTTAAATAGTCCTAAAAAAAAAAAAAGTCTCCAAACGTAATCCCAAACAAGCTATAAAACTGACCTTCCAAACCATTAAACCAATATCAAATTGTCTGCCATTGTAGGAGGACCTTGGAGAGATTGCAGCCCCAATGGCGATCCTGTTATTAGTTTGGACAAAGCCAGAGCATAGCAAGTTGTAGCATCCAGTAGCTTGATATGCATCCGTCTGCAAAATTTCAATATCAAACACATCATTAATATTTACATATTCTAAATTCTAAAGTTACATATTTTTTGGGAAAAAAAAAACGAAAAAAAAAAGAGGTAACAGAATAGACTTACTGTCCAATAAGTAAAGAACCTAGGATAATTGTCTCCATATAACTCGGGGCTAACCTGAAAAAATGCATAAATGGAAAAAAGCTCATTGGCAATCACATTGAAAAAAAAAAAAAGGGAAAAAAAAAAAAAAGCTGAGTGATGCTACAAGTTATTGGTCTACAACAGCTGTTCGACATTACCAGATTCTGCTTTTAGTACTCTCTCTTACTTTTTTTTTTTTCCTTCTTCTTTTGATGATAAAAAGGAAGATCGGTGATATTTATAACGCGTTTGGATTCCTGTTTTAGGCACTATTTAAAATAATTTATTACAGTACTTTCTCTCATAAAAATTCAAATTTACTATTTAAATTTACTGGTTAGTCGCACGATGATTCGGAGGGGGCCTCATTATGCGTGAAAGAAAAAAGGGTAGGAAAAACATGCCTGCCAACCGGCTTCAATGGTGTTGAGATCATTGCCAAATGAACCAGAAATAACCCATAATTGTGACAAGCTGAATTCATACTGATCAGCCACGTGAGGCGTCCAAACATTGAGACTGGCCTTTGCTCCATAATATTGATCTCCATTCACAAATACTACTGCATGCTGTTAAACAAACAAACCAAAAATAAAAATAAAAATAAAAATAAAAACAAAAATCATATTGTTTCTTAAATTTTTAGGCCCTTTTTTTTTTTTCCGCAAGATAATTTAGCCTAGCCTTTTTGTAGTTAGTCTTTTCGGTGGAGGGGCTCTGAGAGGGAAATTGAAATGATGGTTTTCCTATAAAAAATATAAATATTTGTGTGTGTGTGTGTGTGTGTGTGTGTGTAGACAAACCTCATGGCCAGTGCCTGAAGAGTCTCTTCGAACATGTCTGCTTGGTTTTCTGCCAAACCTACCAAGAGAACTTGCTCTGAGAATGTCTTTGTCTGAGGTTCTTCTGATGGGAATAGTTCCCTCCGGGCATGACTCGCCAGACTCAGTCCATAGCTGAAAAGTCTCTGCTGCTACTGAATCTCCAGTCTCATTGCTTTTGGGCCTCTCTGGTGGATCCTGCAAAATCTAACCATCTTTAGCTCCTAACAAACAAACCCAAAAAAAAAAAACCATATATTATGAAAATCAATGGACCAAAAAAAAAATCAAATTTCTTATGCATGAAAAAACTACTTACCAATGGCTTCTTGCCTTTAAGCTCAGGATGGTCAAAAGCTGGCTGAAGATGTGCAAGCACGCAGTCTATGACATCGCCGTCCGGGCTCTAAATTCAGAAGGAGGGGAAAAAAAAAAAAAAAAAAAAATAACCGAGACCCGGATTAGAAAACACCTCAGGAAAGACAAAACCGTCGTGAGATTTATCGAAATGTTGCGTTTTACCCTATAATTTTGGAAACCGAGTTAAAACATTCCTGAAAACACAGGGTAAAAGGCGGTGAATTGAGAAGAAAAGAAAAGAGAAATGCCTGAATGGTCTTGACAGAAGGCTTGTTGATCTTTCTTAAATAAGAGCTGACGACCACGCTTCTCGACGCGTGGGAATCCGGGCCAGGCCGAAAGGTCTGATTGGCGGGGGAGGAGCGGCGGGCGGGGGGTTGGGGGCTAATGGGGAGGGAAAATGCAGGGGTGGTAGAGAGGTGAAAGAAAACAAGGAGGAAAGCAACAACGAGCATGGAGTTAGTAGGAATAAGAGGAGGCAAAAGGAGAACTAATTTAGAATTTTTTGGAGCAGTTTGTTGTTGTTGTTGTTGTTGTGTTCTTCCGTGTTTGTTGCTGTTGTTGTTGTCTGCATTGGTGTTTTGTTGTTGTCCTGTTGTGTGGCGCAGAATTTCGCAACAAAAACAACAACAAGAAGAACAAGTTTCATTCCTCTGTTCTGTCCAGAGAGCGAAGATTGTGAATCCTTGTTGATCCTCTTCATGTCCTTACAAAACAGAAAGAAACGAAACCAACTATTCTAAGCATAAAACCCAAGTTTCTTTTTTTCCCCCACTCCTAAAGTCCTAATTTCCTCACCATTTCCAACATATAAACAAAACTAATCTCTCTCTCTCTCTCTCTCTATCTATCTCTCTTTCTCTCTCTAAATTTCAGTGTGAGATTCTAAACTTGTTGTTGGTTTTTTTTTTTTTTCCCTTCGTTTTCTGACAGCAAGAAAATTCAGGCAGCAGCATATTTAAAATGAACCTTCATGGGTGGCGGGCCTGTACTTGCACGAGTTTTTACTCATGTGCCATTGTGGTCAAAAGAGAAAAAAAAAGAGTTTTTTCTTTTTTCTTTTTTAAAAATATATATATAGATACATATATAGATATACTTTTTTTTTAAGAGAGAGAGGGTGGTAGCATGGTAGGTGTTTCAGGTTTAAGAGGAGCAGTAGTAGTACTATAAACAAACACTAACAAAGGCCAACGGTACTGATTCTTCTTCCTTTCTTCGCTCTGATTTTCTAGTGTGAGGAATATCACTTTACGTTTTCTCGAGTTTCTTGTCGTTTTTTTCTCTTTCTTTTGAATTTTCTAAATTAACCTATGTTTCCTTTGCGCTAAATTATGGGTAGTTTCCGAATTATATCTAACAGTCTTATATTGATTATTAACTTTAAAAACGTTTTAAAACAGTCTTTCGTTTATTAAATTGTCCTAAATTAGTTTTTTATCATCTGATTATTACGATCTCGATAATAAAAGATACACGTTCTTTCTTAACGGTCATTCTCTCACATATAAGATCACAAAATGAACTTCTACTAAGCCATGCATGGTTCTCGTGTATGTATTTTTCAGAAGTCGGATAGACGAAAGGACTTATTTGGGGCAACTTAATAAAAATCTATGACTTGTTCTTAAATGCGTCAAGTCATGAATCAGAATAATATTTGGCATTTAGCGTGGGAACTAGGAATTCAATTAACCAGATTAACTAAGCAAAGCCTAACACAGCTACATGCCAAATTCCTATATTCTGCACGCTATCTCACCAAGATATATTTTTTTTTTTTGGGTATCTTATTTCCCATTATTCTGTTTCTGTTTTTCAATGTAATAAAAAAGTTATTCTGAAAGCTCACGGTGCAATAAACCACAATCACTCCATGTCCTTTTTTTTTTTTGGTTAATTATAACGTTTCTTTTTCAAATATCACCTTTTTTTTTAAATAAATTTTCAAAATATCACTTAATTATAATATTAATGCGATATCTGGTGTTTTATCTCAAATTCAAATTTTTCATATCAATTTTTATCTTTTTTAAAAAATCAATAAAAAATTATAATTACTTTTTAAAAAGTCAACCATGTCCAATTTAAAATTTCATCTCTAATAAACTTATCAAACGGAAGTTTAGGGTTAGTTTGGTAATGAGTTCATTTTAAACTAAGTTGTACTTTTCCATCATGATTTTTGTCTTTTTCTGAAAAAGTTTTTTATCTTTTCTGAAAAATTACTATTAAAACTTAAAAATCTTAAAGTAAACTCATTCATCAAACACTCCATTTTATCTTTTCTAAAAAATTACTATTAATCATAATAAATTCTCTCTCTCTCTCTCTCTCTCTCTCTCTCTCTCTCTCTCTCTCCCCGTCTCTCTTTTATTTTTAATTTTCAAGCATTACCCTTTTGGGATATCGCGTTGCCCTCAGAGTATGGATGCACACCCTACAACAAATCACCATCTCCTAGTCTGTTCACTTTTTATAAAAAAGAATAATAGAAAGAAAACCTAGTAAGTATTTATCAAAGAAAAGCTGAAAATGACAATAAGTTCACATTGTGATATTGCCCCATTTCAATTGTCCACGACCCCAAATTTTACACGCTATCTTATTCGAACTTTTAGTACTTACCATAAAAAAAACAGCTGTAATTTAACAATTACAACACTCTGCAAATATCGAAAACACATTTTCATAATTTTTCACTATTTGAAAAATTCATATGATGATGTTGACGTCGTAATGACTGACATTAGGAAGTGGACAGTACATGGAACACAACTTGACATTGGGGGGGTGGCCATGAATAATGCTCATGATGCTGATTTCCAATGTCGAAAATTCCTTCTGACTATTTTTCAATAATCTTATTGGCACCGTTTTTTTTTTTTTTTTTTTTTGGGCAATAATCCTTTGTTGGACAAAAAATATTATAAGATAAAATTTGACTTTGTGCCTCCCTAGTGATGTAATTTGGAAAATTTGTGTGCCCACTTTGTTTCTCTAGAAGATGGTCACTGTTAACTAGGGAAATAAAAAGAGTTGAGGGAACAAAAAAAGGAAAAAAAAAAAAAAAAAAAAGAAAGAGGATTTAGGTTTTTAGTAATTAGGAAAATAAGTGACTCTAAAAAGATGGTCCAATGCAATATTTTTGCCCATGATATTCTATTGCTTTGTTCACAAGACAACCAAAAACTTTCTTTTCCCTCACTTTTTTTTTCTTCCATCTCTTTCAAATTTCTCCTTTATATATTGAACTCCCCAACATGAAGGATTTTGGGTATTGGTCTAAAATGGATTATGAGGAGCAAGGGGTTAAAAGTTAGCTTTCTTTCAAGTTTCACCCCCAAAAAGGAGTGGTCAAAATGTTGGAGACCACCACATTCAGTACATTGGGGTGAAGAAAATGATGGGTTAGGTCTTAGGAGAGGGGGGCGTACTCATTGTATTAAATTTTAAGGGGGGGTCCATTCCATCATCATGTGTTTGGCGTCACGCTAATCTGTCTTTGATGTCAAATGGTCAAGCAAGTCAAAAGCTCGATTTGCCGACAAATTTCCTATTATGCTAACCATCTTAGCCACAAACACTAGCAAATTCGGGGGCAAAAAAAAAAAAAAAGAAGTACTTTTGAAAATCTTGAGAGTGAAACAAACTTTATGAGTTCTTTGAGCCTAATTTCTAAAGAATACAATAATTGCTACTTGTATTGTGGAACTTTAAGAATTTGATATATATATATATATATTTATAGGTAAATGGTCATTTTTTAAGATTTTTTTTAAGGTTGAAATAACCGTTTTAACAAAATGATTGATCGATATGACACTACTTAATTGTGATCAATCGAGTAATATTATTAATGACCCATCTGGTGGTTATTTTCTAAATAAAAAAAAAATTCGGTTATTTTTTTAAATAAGACTGTTTGAAAACCGTTTATTAACCTAATTTTTTTTCCGCACATATTTTATATATAAGGTTACATTGTTATAAGATTTTGTGCACTTGCTTGCATGATAAGATGCTGAAACGCCATTGAGATGACCAAGGGCCCAATACCAAACTATATTACTCTTTCACTTATTGAGGGGGTCAAAAGGAGATCCTTATTTTTATCACTCTCTCATTCTCTTTTAATTCTATAACATTTCTGCACCATTTGGATTTTTAGAAAGTTAACAGCAACAGTTATAAAGATTTATAAAAAAACAGCAATGGTTGGTATTTGGCCATTCATTTTGCATTATTAAAGGAATACAAATTCAAAATTCTTTGAGACCCTAAAAAAGAAAAAGAAAAAGAAAAAGAAAAGGTGGCATTAAATTTAAAATATTTCAAAGTAAAGAAAGAAAAAGAATATATACCTACCTGGTAGTAATCCTCACTAAATTCCCTTGGACACCATAGTCCAGTATCTTTCTAGAGACACTTAACAAGAGCATTTATTTCTTTTCCCAAAAAAAAAAAAAAAAAAAAAACATGGGCATATATATTAGTTTTGATAGCACAGTGGGGTATGGGCCCTTTAGGCTCTTTTGCTCTCTTTTTTAGGGCTCTTGGGCAAATGGTGCTTGCCACTTCCAAAGACACCACTCCCACTCACCTTTACTCTCTCTTTCATAACTGACTATTCTTTTATTTTTATTTTTATTTTTATTTTTTATAATTTTTCATCTCTTCTTTTCACAAAGCCCCACTAACACACCCAACCACCTCTCTGCAGCAAATTGAAGGGGGGGAAGAAATCCCACTTAGGAAGAATATTGGTCCACAAGGATGCCACTCTCATTATATACATATCACATTTATATAGAGGAGGGACTCTAACCACACCCATGTCACTTATAATATGATTTATGTTATATTATACCAATTATATGATGTAGATGAAAATTCTTCAGTTATATTTGTCCTCGATACTAGTATCTAAATGGTTAACATATTACATGATTTTAAATGGAAAGTTACATTTAAAACATTCACCAAAAAAAAAAAAAAAAAAGTTACATTAAAATCAACTAGTTTTTATAAGTTTCTAATTATAAAGTTAAAAGTGTTGTATTGTATGTTCCTACATGAATATGGTGGAGCTCTTAATGACATCCTTCTTATATGTCACTTAAAATATGACTTGTCTTATATTGTATCAATTAGGTGATTCAAATGTAATAGATTTCGTAATAATTTTCAAATAATTGTCATGTATAAGTCAATTAATTATTATAAATTTCTAAATAAAAAATTATAAATGACGCATGATATGCGGTATCTCATAAGAGGCATTTTTATTTATATATGTGTGTGTATTGGTGTATGGCACATTTAAGATTGTTAAGTGGATCCATGCCCACTAAAACGTTGGTATGAGAGAATAGATTCCTTTACACCATCAAACCCCACAAGGTAAAAAAGTATATATTGAAAACTATACACTTTTTTTTTTGCCCTTTATCTTTAGTGCAATTTAAGTACTTAGCCTAGGCGTAGAATTGATTAAAAACCTATTATCTTCTTAAAGTCTGTGTATATTTTATTTTAAAATAGAATTGTTGTATATATACTAACTATGTAGTTACCCATTTTGTAAAAAGCAAAGATTTATGCCACGTAATATCACATAATTATTGTACAAATCAAGGTTACTTAGATTTTGGTTAAAAAAAAAAAAAAAAAAAAAAGCTGCCACAGCCATGCCATGCTTTTTGATAAGGGAGCCAGCTTGCAAGAGAATTTATTACCCAAATTAAAGTAAAGATCAGAAAAAAAAAAATAAAGAAATAAATAAAATAAAAGTGGGACAGAGAGACAAAGAAATTTAAATTCTAGGTGAATATGTTGATTTTTTGCTGCTACGACACTCAAATTGATTGTTCTCTTCTTCTGTGTTAATGACTTTCCACACATAATCAACAACAAGCATTCACGTATTGGTACCTGCGGATTCCCTGGTCCATAATTTCCACCAAGAATTAATGGGAATTCCAGTTTTGGCTAAAGAGTGTTTTTTTTTTTTTTTTTTTTTTTTTTTTTTTTTCATTTTTTTCATTTTTTTCATTCTTTTTTTTTTTGGGGCCCTGGCCTATAGTAGATGGTGGTCATAACTCATAATATTGTTCACCTACATGTGTGTTGAAATTGGGCAGTAACTTAGCGTGGACACAAATGATATATGAGAACAATAAAAACGACAAGGAAATTGTGGTACACAGTCACGCCAAAAGGAGGGCAATGCTTTGCTTTCCAAGCGTGGGAACAACATAATTGTCTCCCAAAGGAGTCATGTTTCTCTTTTCCTTAAAAAAAAAAAAAAGATAAATAAAATACAATAATAATGCACATTCAGCTATGGCCACCATACGCCTAAGTGCCTACCTAAAGGTTTTAAGATTGTGATAGGTCATCTATCGATGTGTCTATGTATATGTCTGTATAACATATATATATATATATATATATATATATACTCGACAATTATATATTTAGTGTTTGAAAAATATCTAGAGATTAGACATAGTTCTGAATAATTAGATCTTTATTGTATTTAGTTAAATTATCGTATTATTATTAATTATATTTTTTCAATGTTTTTTTAACACTCTATTACATAATTGTTATATTTTTGGATTATTCTCACTTGTATCCGTTCACCTTCTTGAATTTTGAATTCGTCTCGCTTCATCCTCTTTGTTAAAATTTCTGTTAAAAATAAGTAGAAAAAGAGAGGGTTAAGTATAGTCACATGATCTCTTCCGTTTGTTTTTGACAGAAGCTCTGATCGAATTGGTTAAGTGAGATTAATTTTATTTATTTATTTTTTCATATATATTTAGCAGAAATTCTTATAAAATGGGTTAAGTGAGATAAATTTAACATTTAAGGGCAAATTATGAGTTTTTAAAGTTTTAAAAAACAAAGTGAAAACGGGCTTAAAATTAAGGGGTACATGTAAGAATAATCTTATAGTTTTATAACTATTATATTGCTTTTGTTTATAATGGAGGCCATGTGATTTTTATCTGCCAAGTTTGTAAGGTATTACTATATATATCTCACAATCTTTATAAAAGAAAAGCTGATAATACTGTAAATCTTTATTTCCTATCCTAAAAGTACTGGTCACCACTACGAGTTCTACAAGCTATATAATAAGATCTTATAATAATTATTATTATTTTCGGCTGTCACATGAACTATTGCCATAAAGTTTATATAGTGTTTACAATTATTGTTTCCTTTCCTTTTTTTTTTTTTTCTTTGTTTCTTCTTTTTCTATGAACAAAAGTTAGTTAGGAGGTCAAAAAGGCTCTTGGCAACATCTACCCAAAAAAATGGACCATGATAATAGTTTAAAGCCAGCCTAATTGAGTGCTTAACCTTCTTATCCATCAAAATTTTCCTCTAGAACTTTGAAATTTTGACAAATTAAAGTAGCAATAATGATGGTTAAAGAATAATGATGAGCCTCTTGAAAGCTTTTGTGATCACTTGTTTTTTTTTTTTTACACCACTAATTTCTTTGACATTTTAGAATTAAAGTAGGCCTCACAACAATGACTAAAGGCAAGATTTAAAGTTATGTGGAAAGTTGAAATCTGCTAATTTGTTTCTACATAATTTAGTTCATCAGCTATAGCTTTGTTTGCCTCAGCTTTCACTATCTGGAATTTGCAAAACCCCAAAATGGTAATCATATCACTCTTCGATCACTTCAAAACCATCTCTAAGACTAACTCGTTACCCGCAACAAGACTCTAAAGTTGGACTTAGTCTCAGTGTCCCACAATTGTTTAAAGTCACATGAGAGATTAATATGTTACACGGGAATAATTTACTTTTTTGAAATTATTTAGATACATCACCGTCATGTAACCTTTTTTCTCCCCGAGAAAAGAAGAAACAAGACAAAACAAAAAACAACTATTCCATCACTCCTAATATCTCTTGTTGCTCTAGTAAATTACTTAACTTTGTATCAATAGAGATTTCAAACCTGTAAGCTCTTACTCGAATCTCTCCCTTCCTACCAGTTGAGCGAGTCTTAATTACGAGGTTCTAGTAAGATGCTTCTTGAAACCACGTCCAATACACACCTTCTTGAGCACTAACTTTTCAAATACCAGCTTTAATACTTTTTCCCTTTTTGGATTAGAGGTTTTGGTAACAAAAACAGAATCTTGAACCATAGAATTAAGCAAGTGACACTAGCATATATACGCAAACGCAATTTCTGGAGTTAACAGAATGACAAAAAGGAATGTGAAAATGAAAAGAATTGGATTCTATTTTCGACTCTTAATCTGTATATATATTTTGTTCTAATTCTTCGACTGTAAATGGTCACCAAAATTAACGGTTGATTAGTTCATAAGCAAAGAATCAACTTTAATTTCTCCAGAAGCTGCAAAAAAAACAAAAGAAGAGGAATCTTCACATTCTTCTACAATTTTCTGTGGTTCTTTAGCCTTAAACTTTAACAAAGTTAAAGGAACTATGAAGTTGATTGTTACTTTGAATAATTTTCCAACCCATAAATTCATCCTATTCACACTCACTCTCCTACTGTCTTTTGGGAGAGAAACATGGCTTCCACAATGAGGGAAAGCAACAAAATTAGAGCAGGACATTATCCGTCATGTAACGGGATTGTTCGCCGGATGGTCAGCCTTCCACGGAGCATCTTTGGTGGATTCTCAAGAGCCATAGACCTCATGGGAATAGGATCAGGAAGAAGGACACCAACTCTAATATCAACTTTTCGACTCCCACTTCCACAAGAACCCCTAATTGCCCCGCTTCAGCAGGAGCCGGACTTCCTCACGAGCCTTGAGGAGCAATATGGCTCCGCTCACCCGCTCTTCTATGCTTGCCACTTCACAGAGGCCCTGAAGATAGCACAAGATGAGAGGAAGTTCCTGTTCATGTATCTTCACTCACCAGAACACCCCTTCACTCCTTCCTTCTGTAGGGAAACTCTTTGTTCAGAACTTGCAGTGCAATATCTCGATGCCAATTTTGTTTGCTGGGGAGCTCTTGCTAGTAACGGCGAAGGTCGGAATTTGGCTGCAATTCTGAGGCCTGCTAGCTTCCCTTTCTGTGCTGTAATAGCTCCTTCCAGTGGTGATAACATGGCAGTACTTCAACAGGTTAGTTGAAAATTTGAAAATTTTCGGGTAAATTTTCTTGTCCTTTTCTTTTTTTAGACACCATATTTAAATCATCATATCACGTTATAATCATATCAGAATAAGAAAAGTATTGGTTATATTATGCAACTTAATGAATTTTTGACCATTAAAAACCGTATCTTATTGATAAAGTTTTGTGCCATTTTCTTTATTGAATCTCAAGTTTTTGACCCCTTAGACATGATTTTTAAATCATCTCGTCATCTTATAATCATTTTAGATTAAAAAAAAAGTATTAGTTATCTTATAAACTTGATGAAGATCTAATTCTTAAAAATCATGTCCTATAGGTAATTAAGGGGGTGTTTGAGATTTGAGTTTAAACACAAAATTTTCAATCAGTTTTTGTCTTTTTCTGAAAAAGTTTTTTGTCTTTTCTGAAAAAGTTTTTTTTTCTTTTCTAAAAAGTCAATAAAAATTACTATTAAAACTTAAAATTTTCAGCTCCAACTCATTCACCAAACGGACCCTAATTTTCTATTCCTTTTCTTTTCTTGAATTTCAAGTTTATGATCGTCAGACATAATTTTTAAATCATCCCATCCTCTTATAATTATTTCATATTAAGAAAAATACTATTTATCTTATATAACTTGATGTAGATCTAACTATTAAAACCGTGTCTTATCCGTGAATTTTCATTTTGTGAACACGTACTGATGAAGGGGTAAAGAAGTACCAGTAATAGTTCTGTACAAAAAATGGACAAAAGCTACCGTATCCAAAGCCATTATAAAATTGTGTGTCCACAAGTTTAGTGTAAAGGGTTGACATTTCATTTTGATACAGTGTTAGGGTTGACAAAATGTTCAGTGGCTCTGCCGTACAGACCTGGCATGTGGCCGAATCTAACAGTCCAGGAATGGAAATAGCAAGGATAGTCATGATCATGATAATATTTCAAAGAAAAGAAAAATTAGGGAATGCAATTAAGAAAGACTTTCGGTAGGAAATATATTTTTGGTTTATCCGTTGGTATTCTGTTTTAACTATTAAATTAACTTTTCAACGGTCTGATTTATAATTGAAAGTAATTATGCATGTCACACTGTATTTTTAATGTAAACACTTATAAATCATATCATTAAAAAGTTAATTCAACGGCTAAAATAATAGTATTTATAGGTAGAGCAAAACGTATAATTCCTATAATAAATTTTACCATACAATTATAAGGATTCATATACTCCGGATTGCGTGCTCTGATACTATGTTAAGCTAGTAATGGGTGACGAAGAAAGGTGGTAATTAAAAAGTTGTGCTCTTTGTCTATGTTTAGATCGAAGGGCCAATTTCCCCAGCTGAGCTGGTGGAGATTCTGCAGAGAACAGTGGAGGAGCAAGGGCTGGCGTTTGGCAGTTCGAGGGCGAAGGAGGCAGAAAAGATACAAGCGGATCGTCGGCTACGAGAGGAACAAGATGAAGCATATCTTGCAGCTTTACAGATTGACAAAGTTTGTTTCATTATATGTGTTACATTTGAGACACACATGCATTAGGGAAGAAGACTAAATAAATTGACAATAGTCCAATATTTTTAATGTAGGAAAAGGAAAGGCTTAAAATTTGCACTCAAAAGAGAGTGCTCAGAAGCCAGCAGAGGCTCCAAAAAAAGCAAATTACGAGAAGTTCAGAAACAATCCAACTGGTAGGGTAATTCAGTCTTCAACTACAAGAGAAACTCGACAAAAAGAAGCCGCAACCAAGGCGAACGATCCTCAGGGCATCCAGGTAAAATCTTCTAGCGAAAATACAATTTATATCAATAATTCTATGATAAGATATGAAAAAAAACCTAACAGTAGGACACAATTGTCAACGGTTTAAAACTGTATCTTACTGGAAGCATAATTTCTCATATCTTGTCGTAGAATTCTTGAAAAAAAATAAAAAATTATCGTGTAAACTAGTGATTGACAGTTGTTTGCTTTTGGCAGATACTAATAAGGTTTCCAAATGGGGAGAGAAGAGAGCAGAGCTTTTCAAGCACAGACAAAGTCCAAGCAATTTATAGATTCATAGATTCATTGGCGCTTCCTGGGATTGGGAACTACAGGCTCGTGTCAAGCTTCCCAAGAAGAGTATATGGAGTTGACCAAATGGGGCAGACTCTCAAGGATGCTGGTCTTCATCCTAGGGCAAGTCTGTTCCTTGAAACTGTGTGACACAATTTAATTTCACAATTTCTGTATTCACTAAAAATTTCTAGTAACTACAATATATATATATATATATATATATAGAATAATCATAGACAGAAATATGGTTTAACTTATCAAATAACCTTGGCTACTCTTCTGTCCTTTATACTCTTTGAAGTGTAGGAAGATAAAAGTCATGGTATGTGACGGTTGCTAGGCCGACGCTGAGAAGGAAAAGTCATGGTAAAAATATCTTATCGATAGTGTTCTGTTTTTAAATTGTTGAATATGTATTAGAACTTATCAGTTTATTTTTCCTTTTTTTATATTTAACCTAATTCAGAGGGTGTTTGGCACACTAATTCAAAACACTCATCTCAAAATATTTTTTGTCTTTTTCCCAAAATATTTTTGTCTTTTTTCCAAAATATTTTTTGTCTTTTCTGAACATTCAAAAAAATTTACTATTGAAACTTAAAAATCTCAACTCAAACTACTCCACCAAACACCCCCTCAATGTTAGAAAAATATATACTACCAGTAGGCTGTAATAGAAGTATCCCACAAGAAAAATATATCTAAAAACAAAGTACTAAGATGGAATTTGCATTTGGTTTATCTGTTGGAGATAAAATTTTTTAGTTTGAATTGATTGAGTTTTCAAAAACTAGTATTTAATTGAAGTTAAGTTAAAATGCCAGTTGAATGAGAAGTCTGGCTTTCATAATCAAGTGTAGCTCTTATGTTGTAAGGAATCCGAATCAATAGTGTGTTTTTAGATGTCAAAGTAAAAAGTCAAAGTATAGGTAAAATCTAATGGTTTTGAGAGGATCTTTTATTTTGCACTAATAATATGAACAATTTTTTAATTCTTTGGATTAATCTTTGTGTGGTCCCACGTAGAATTGTTCTTATCTTATTATAGATATGACAGTTAAAAATTAATTTCTTGTACCACTGTTTTACGCACACATATAACTTGTAGATTTGCCAAAAACAGTTGGTAAGCACCAAAAGGCACGTGGAGCTAATCTTCAAGAAACTTGACTGTTACTCTAACCCAACAACAACAAGACAACCACCTAAGCTTTCACTTGGGAAAAGTCGGTTAGATTTGGAAAATGACATGGAAGTAAAGCATGACTTTTTTCACTTCTCAAAAAAAAAAAAAAAAAAAAAAAAAAAAAAAAAAACAAAGGAAAAAGGAAAAAAGAAAAAAAAGGCATGAAAGGGTCACAGATACTGTATACATCTTGACTTGAGATTTGCTGAGAATGTTTCTCGGGAAAGTTTGCTTCCCTTAAGTTATTAAATATTTCTCTCCCAAAGTGTGTGTCACATGGAGGGTTTTCTTGGAAGAAAAGAAAAAGGATGCAAAAGTGTTTCAGACCACTTTAACAGGTATATTTCGATATTTCAACTATAGGATAGGTAAAAAAAAAAAACTCTATAAATATGGTTTTCTAGGATATGTAAAGAATACTCTATCGAATGTGGTATATTTTGATATTTCTAGGATAGCAAAAGAATATTCTATAGACTATGGTTTTATATGATATGAAAAGAATGTGCTATCGAATGCAGTTCTTTTTTTTTTTTTTTTGACTGTTAGAATTGTATTAATTTCTGTCAACTATCCATATTTTTTCAGTGTATTATAATGATTTTAATCGGATTTAATGTTGAAAACGAATATGACTATAAAATACCCTTCTATTGCTTGTACTTATTTAGATCTCTCTTAGACTCGTACATAGAAAGAAGTAGAGGAATTCCTTTTAAGCTGAAAGAAAAGAAAAATATATAATATAATATATAAATATTCATAGGACCTCTTAATTTATACTACCTATAGGAACTATTTCGTTTGTTGTTGAATTAATTTTTACAATAGTTTGATTTATTATTATAGTAGTTCTTTGTCATAAATTGTAATTTTTTTAACATATACATATATATATATATCAAACCATTATAAATTTGATTTAATAATTAAATAGTAGTTTTTACTAATAATATAAAATAAGAGATCTTACTGTGGAGGAGGGGGAGAAAAAAGGGAAAAAAAAAAAAAAGGGGAGATTATTGAATGGTTGGAAAGTGACGGCAATATCTTAGTGATCACTCCAAAGATATCCTTACCAAAAGTGGACAGAATAACTTTAAGAGATTATTGACCCATAACATATAAAAAAATAGGTTTCATATATGTACTTACCTTTGTATAAAGTTACCTTAGTGATTTGCCCCAAGAAATAAGCTAAGAAAATGGGTCACAACCAAGAACTGTTTGCTGAACTTTTAGTAACATTTTGTCTTTAATTTCCTTCCCGTACTGCAAGTTGTCACCATTGTTATTGACTTATTTGCTTTATGAAATTATTTTTTTTATTTTTTTATTTTTAGGGTGGGCTGTATAAATCCCCATCTCTTAACTCACTTTATCACGAAAGCATGAAAAACTCTTTCTTGCCCATTTCTTCTTGGAAAAGCCAAGAGAAAAAGGAAGAACCGGATTTTTAAAATCAAGTTGATCTGATTTGGGAGAATTATTTTTATTGACCAGCTTTTCCTTACTCTGAAGTTGGCTTCTAAATGAATTAAGTTGAAATAGTAGCAAAAATTGAAAAATGAGAGGAGCACCAATTTTAATTATTAAATATTTTTGTTCTAACTTATTTTTATTTTTATTGTTAAAAATGACCACATAGTGCTATAACGACATATTTGTCAGTAAAAAAAAAAAAACAAAACAACTCGAAATTAAGATTAAAATTGATATCGCTGTAAAATATTATACCTAGAGGAAAAGGAGATTGTAAGTGACCAAACTTTGCATTTATCAATTACTTATTATGATATATGTGATAGTGCATAAAAATTTAATATTATATAATAGCAAAGCAACAAATTAAGGATACCAATTCTAGTTCTAATTTTTTAATATAGATTTATACGATGTATAAGTTGTAATTCTTTCCTTTTGTAGGTATTTAAAGGAGTATCACATAATCTATCAGTGAAAAGAGACAACTTACCATCCCGTAAATTGGTACTCAAAAACTAAGATTAGAGTCGGTATCTCTATAGGACAAAAGAATTAAGTGACAAAATTTTAGAAGCAAGGAGTTTTATAATAGGAATTCTCTGATAATTCATCCTTTTAACAAACATTAAAAGACTGTAGTTTAATTTATTGGTTGGAAATAAAATTTTTCCAACTTATTTTTGTAATTTTCTATAAAAAGCAATAAAATTTTAACTAGTTTTTTAAAGAATTAACTTCTAACTCTAAAAAGTTTAGTTTGTAAGGGCAACGAATTCAAATCTCTTTTTTGTCTAAATCCACTATGGGCCTAGGATTCTCACCCAGATTGGCCCATTCTTAACCAAGTTCTTCGGGCCAACCCAACTATTTCAGGCCTACTCTTAAAAAATAAAATAAAATAAACTCTCATCTTTTTCTCTGCCTTTCTTCTTTTTTTTGGTATTTCTCCACTCTCCCGTTCTCAGCGCCATTTCCTTGCTCGACTCTAGGACCTGCTCTTCTCTCACAGGTTTGTTTGATCTCTACCAGCTCATATCCTTCCCGTTTCTTCTTTTTTTCACCAATAACACGTTATGATTGAATTAGACAAAAACTTTCCTGAAGACCGCAAATTTTGTCTTTTACATGAGGTCAGAATTTTTTTGGCGAAACAAATTTGCACCGGGAAACTGGAGTCAAAGTAATCAGAGAGAATATTTTTCAAACTGAATAATCCCAAATGAATATTCACCATTTGGGATTTTATCTTTTGATAGATTGACTAATTTATAGAGACACGGTTTGCATAGAAAATCAGTAAAATGCTACAACTGTAACGATGGAAGGAGTGCAAGCAACGTACCTTCAATTTTTTTTTTCCATGAATTTATTAAGTTATGTCTTTTGATTTATTATTGTTTTATAATTTAGAACCACCAGCCCGATAATTATGTAAAGATTAAAGAGAAGAAGAGGAATTTAAAACTGTTAAAAGATTAGACCTCCATGTAAATAAGTCAACCTACTAGGTAGATTACCATGTATCCTTTTATAGATGTATATATATATATATATATTATTGTTGTTATCTTTTTTACTTTATTGGACTTCGATTTCTTTTTACCTTTAACAAATTACTCTTTTCTTTTCGTCATTTTGGGTGTTTTGCACAGCTTACATAGCTGTGCTCCACACAAAACAGAACACCTGTTTACGGTTATTATTGTTAACCGTTCGAGGCCCAACTGAAACGGAGACTAATAACGGCGGTTTCACTTCTCTTCTCTACGCCGCCATGGCTCTCCGACTGTGTATTCCGCTTCGTTATCCTTTTTCTGTCTCTTTGTTTCCCTCCAAAACAACCGGTATTCGCAGATTCTCGGTTCGGAGCTGTTCGTTAAACCGGAATAATTCCCGCAAGGTATTGCCATTTCCCTCTACTTGGTTGCCATGAAATTAAATTGGTCGAGAAAGTTGAGGAATTCTTAAATTTAGTACTGCAGATTTCGCTCTTTTTTTAGTAGATTTTGAACCTTTTTCTCAGTTGGTCTTGGAAGTGAAAGAGAAGCTTGAGAAAGATCATTATGATCTTCCAGTTGGGAGAAATGGAAGAGATGATGAAGATATGATCTTTTGGTTTCTCAAAGATAGAAGATTTTCTGTCGAAGAAGCCATTTCTAAATTAACTAAAGCAATTGTATCCTCAACTAGAGAAGTGTTTTCATTTTACTTATTATATTACTATCTTTATTGTTTTGTATTCTTAAACAACTTACGTAAATATGGCCTGTGAAGAAAATTGAATCATATTAGTTTGAGGTTTTATCAGTGTGATAATTTATTTTGTTGTGCAAATGAGACATTGATGTTTGTTTGTTTGTTTGTTTGGAATCTTGGAAAAACCTAGGATATGTCGACTTCTCTAAAATTCGAGGGGCAAATGTGGTGTTTAGCAGAATTGAAATAGGATTAGTTTGGTGTTTTTCCCGTAAATCGATTATAGGGGTACGAGGCAGAGGGGTAGAAGGGCAGGGGGTGACATACCTAGATAATTCTTGGGAGGTAAGGTATGTCCAGTGGCATAAAGTTCTGCATATGAAGTGGATAACTATATGCCTCGCTGGCTGTGTTGTGATTGAGTTGAACTCTAGTCTTTATAAAGAAAAACATGCAAACTTACCACCCCACAAGATTATCCCGGGAGTTATGTTTGTTTGCATGCTTTTAAGGATGAATCATGGGATTTTTAATGAATTTAGACATCAAGATTTCCATAATCAACTGATAGAAATGGCGTCAAGAATTTGGAGTTTCTGAACTGACCGAAGATTCAGTGAAAAGTATAGCTGAAACAGGGAAAGCGTATGTACATGATTGTCTTGATGTCAATGACAGACCAGTGCTCATCCTGGTACCATCCAAGCATTTGCCTTCTGTAAGTTCAAAACACAAATTATCTAGCTCGTTTTGTTTTTTAAATTTATATTTTTGTCCCGGAAAAAAGAACAATCTCATGATTAATGGAACATAAGTAGTCAGAGAATTTTAAATTTTTTGTTTTCCTCTTTTTGCTAGACAAGGATTTTGATTGGAGCTATGCAACTAACTATTGCAGGTGCATGATCGTGTTGAGAATGAAAGGCTTTGTGTGTTTTTGATTGAAAAGGCTTTAAGCAAACTACCGGAAGGGAAAGAAGAAATAATCGGCATATTTGATCTTCGGGGCTTTGGCATTGAAAATGCAGATCTACAATTCTTAACATTTTCGGTACTTTAACAAGTTACCTGCTTTTCATCTCTTTAGTAGCTTTTACGGTGCATCCACCTAATATTTGCTTTTCTGTCCTCCACAGCTTAAGGATGATGCCATCAGTTTTTATATGACAAAAACATAATTTTGTGTGCGCGTTGTGCGCTTTTGCGCTTTCCTAGTGAAGATTTTGATTTTGTGTGCTTGTAATTTCTTAGTAAAGTAGTTATTTGAGGAAAAATCTGTTATTTCAGGTCGCTTACCGTTTTGGCACTCGTATGAATTCATATCATGCAGATATTCAAGTAAACTAGTGCTGGTTCTTTACTACTTTTTGGTCAATTGGTTCTTTTCTACTTGCAGTTTGATGTATTCTACTACTATTATCCCAAGAGATTGGGTCAAGTCCTCTTCGTGGAAGCTCCTTTCGTGTTCCAGCCAATCTGGCAGCTCGCCAAGCCGTTGGTAAAATCATATGCCTCTCTGGTATGTTCCACCCCTTTTGCGCGTATGTGTTTGTGCACTCGCCCGAGCGCAAACCAATCAATAAAACATTGTGATATTGTCTGCATTGACTTCTCTTTTGATTTGAAGAAACTGTTTATTTTGTAGGTGAGATTTTGCTCGGTGGACATTGTGCGAAAAGAGTATTTTAAAGACGAAACGTTACCGCCGAATTTCAGATGCTGACACAGAGTAACATTCAAGTTTATCACATTCATTCAACTTTAGAGACCAACTGTAAATTCTTTGTTAATCAAGTGATTTCTGTTGGTCACATTGTAGAACAAGAGAGAGATACGGAAATATAGAGAGAAAGAAAGCTGGGGTAACTTGATAACAGAAAGATTCTTCCAAAAGTTGTAGAACCCTTTATTCATTTCAAAAGCTAGAAAACCTCTCATTCATAGACAAAGTGTTCAACATGAAAATGAAGTGGTAACAGATATTATGTTTGTCCCTTTTGTTCGACCGATAGTAATTATTTTTCCACTCCAAAATAAAGCAAAATTGCTGGGAGAATTCCACGGGAAACAAAACAAAATAAAATAAAATTTTTACAGCAAAATAAACCAAAGAAATCGTTTTTCAAACCAAACAAGACGTACCCTTGTTTTCGGACGGTTCATTAGAGAAGTTGGTTCTTTTGGTTCAGGTACTACGAGAAATTTAGTTGAAGAATTGATTACTCTTCAAAGACTTCAAGTTTCTGATCGTCCTTCTAAATCTTCCCCGTAAAATTGAGATTATTTGGCATCCTCCTCCTCCTTATTGGATCAAGGTTAATACAAATGACGCAACGTTTGGTGCTCCAAGACTTGCGGGTTGTGTAGGGGTTTTTCATAATTATAGAGGTTTCATCAAGGGTTGCTTTGCTATTTTCCTTGGCATTGGGTTTGCTTTCGAAGCTGAATTAGCGACTGCTACTCATGCGATTGAGTATGCTTGGACTTTTTGTTGGAAAAAATTGTGATTGGAAAGTGATTTCACTTATATTGTGTCACTTCTTTATTATAAATCTTGCGAAGTCCCTTGGCGTTGAAAATTGGCTTAGTTTCGTTGTATAAGACATCTTTCTCAAATGGAATTTGTAGTCTCATACATTTATTGGGTAGGTAATAGAGCTGCATATTCTTTGGCGACTCGTACTCCAAGTATCGTCTCTCCTACTTGGTAGTGGTCGGCCCCACATTTATCTCCTTTTTAATTGCATATGATATTAGTATTAGACCACTGTATAGGTTCTCTTCATGTTTTTTTCCACCCTTTTTTCTATGGGGTTGTTACAACTTACATGGCAAGCCTAGATATTCATTTTTTCTTTATTAGATTTTTGCCATTGGGTTTTTCTAATAATGTTTTTAATGAGATCTATCATAGATTCTGATTTTCAAAAGTGTAGTTCTGACTATATCTTTTGATGTCAGAATTTACTTTGCTTTGTTTATTATATGTATTTAATTTTTAATTGTTTTTCTTTTTATGGATAATTTGTACCATTTCAGATTAGAATTCTTGTTTTTTCTTTATTAAAAAAAAAAAGACGTACCCTCCGAAACTTAACGCAATAGAAAAAAGTACAAAGTATAGTTTTTTTTTTTTTGGAAGAGACTCTGAACAATAATGTCTCTTTCTACTATCGTTTATCTTTGTTCGTTTCCATGTCTTCCATTTAAAAAAAATGAGGAAAAGTAATAAATGAGTGTTTTTCTCAATTTTTCCATTATTCTTCTCACTTAAAAGAGCAAAGTTATCTTATTTTCAAATTTAATACAATATTCTTTTGAATTCCTTTTAAAACCTTCCGTCCTTATGTTATTTTCAACCTTTTTTTTTTTTTTTTCATTTCAAAAAATCTGTTTTCAAGATAGATTTTTTTTTACATCTAAACACCATTTCATTTTTAAAATGAAATTACTTTCCCATTTAAAACAAAAACAAACAAAAAAAATCCTTTATCAAAATAGACATGTAATCCAAATTAGACAATCCAAATAGGACACATTAACGGAGATAAAAATGTAATTTAATTATATAAACAAAGAAAACAGACACAGAATTAATATAGGGTGGATTTATAAAATGATTTATTATTATTATTTATTTATAAAATAACTTTTTAAAAATTTTTATTAATAAAATGATCACGAGTGATTTAAAAATACCGTGTTGTTACTGTGATAAAATAATGAAACAAGGTTAGAGGTTGTCGTGTTGACAAATTTCCCAATATGCTGCGAAGCTCTTCTTCTTCTTCTTTATCATCGTTCATCGTTCATCGTTGTTCTTGCAGTTACAGAGGAAAGCGAAAATCTTTGAGGGGAGACAAAAACTGAAAAAGAGATGGTGGAGAATTCTCCGAGGTTGTTAATGGCGGTGATCGGAGTGCTCTGTTTAGTGGGAGTGTGCAAGGCGGTGGAGTCGCCGGAGTACACAGTGGCCTACTCGGAATCGGAGTTCGAGATCAGACTTTACACACAATCCACCTGGATATCCGCTTCTGTTCCTTTTATTATCTCCTTCGAAAAAGCCACCAGAATTGGCTACCACAGGTTTTACTTTTTTTACTTTCTTCCTAGTTCAGTTGACCTTCTTGATTGGTTCTTATATTGATATATAGATGTAGACATATACATAGCCGAGAGAGTTTCGGGAAAATTCATGAAACTAAATCATGGGTTTTTGTTAAAATTTAAGATTCAGCGAAAAATTGCTTCCCCCCCCCCCCCCCCCGGGTGCCTGCTCAATGGATAAGCTATACTGTTTTAAGTCAATTCCCCAATTTCTTGCAAATGGGGTTTCAAGTTCTGTAGCTAAGAATCAAGTTTTTTCTTTGTTTTATGATAAAAGATTACTTGGAATCTGAAGGAAGTTGGGATAGATTTTTCTTGAATTAATTTTATTCGTTTTTAGTCGATCATAATCCAGAAGTTACTCTTAATAGCTTCTCAGAAATCTTTAAGCCTTTGTTTGGTAGAGTGGAAAAGGGAGATGAAGGAAAATAGATGATGGATTTTGAAGAGGAAAATTGAATATTAGTCGTTTGGTAAGCGAAAATTAAGTGGAAAGGGAAATTAAAAGTTCACTATTTTTCAATCCATCTAACTTTGGGAAGAAAAAAAAAAGACGGAAAATTTTTGACAAAACAAATGTAGGTATAATATTTGTTTTGACTTTAATCTATGATCATTGTCTAATTTGTATGAGTTTATAATTATATAATGTATTTGATTATATATTTTCTTTCCTGTTTTCTTTCTCTTCTACCAAACAATATGATGGAAAACTTCTCTCATTTCCATGACCTAGAGATTTTACTCTTCCTTCTTTTCTATTTTCTCTCACCCTTACCAAACATAACATAAGTGCATTGATTTTTATAAAACGTACACAATGTTCGGATCATCTACCATGCAGGTTGTTCCAGTACATCCAAGGTGCCAACCTGAATTGCTCTCGAATCGCAATGACAGTTCCCGTCTTGACGAGCATAGTACCCGAGGCCGGCCCTCTCCATTCGTCAGCCTACTTCGTCAGATTCTACTTGCCACTCAAATTCCAAGCCGATCCACCTTCTCCACTGCCTGAACTGAATCTGAAACCCTACGTATGGGATAGTCACTGTGTTGCCGTGAGGAAGTTTTCGGGATTCGCAAGAGACGGGAACATCGTCAAACAGGCAGCGAAGCTTGCCGCCAGCTTGAGCAGGTCTCCATGGGCAAACTGTACTTCTTCCGAGAGTGACTATGCATACTCCATTGCCCAGTACAGCTCTCCGTTCAAGTTCGTCGGCCGTGTTAATGAAGTTTGGGTAGATATCGATGGATCTGGATTGGAGGACTGTAAGACTAGTTCAATAGCTACGTACTGAAATTCTCTAAGCAAAATTCTTGGTGTAAATAACATGTAATGTAATGGAAACATGAGTTGGTATCTTCATCATCTCCCTGTGTGTATATATATATATATATGTCTGCAATAAAAATGCCATTTGTATGTCAAATATACCATTATCTTTAACTTTAAGAGGGGTTTTTGTGCTATTGTGTGAGAACTTTTTCTTATCTTTTTCGTTTGTACACGATTTCCTTCTTTTCAACCAAGAGCTCTACATTCTGACCATGACCGATGAGACTAAACACTAGTTAATGGTATCAATAAAGAGAACAAATTATTTATCACAAAATTAAAAAAAAAATTGTGTGGTTTTGCATTGAAAACTGGTGTAGGAGTGACGCAATCATCACTCTCAAAAGTTGAGACTGACAGAAAAGATGCAATCAACTCTCTTAAACACCATCCACTACTAGACTTGGGAATCGACCCTAAGCACCATCCGTGTGGGTCTTTATTTCGAGGAGTCCCTTACAAATTCGTGAGCGCACCCAACGGATAAGTTCAGGCACTTCTTCGAGGCTCAAGCCACATAGGCTGTCTTCCAAATTCAAATATGTTCTCCATCAATAACTTTTTCATTTGTATTCTGACTGTGACCAATGAGACCAAACACTAAGTTGATGGAATCAATAAGGAGAACAGATTATATTTTATCAGAAAAAGAAAAAATTGTAGTTATGCAAATACTGCCTTTTCAGTATCTTCTCCTATGCGATCTCTAATGAAATTTCGACCTAAAAGAATAAAAGAATTGATGTTGTACAAAGGATAACATCGCACGTGCTGAGTAAATGTCTAGTTAGGTCTGCGTCTCGGATAAACATAGGAATGTGAAGATGCTCCCGGAGCAGCACCCTTCTTGCCTAACATAGGCAGCTTGACTTGACTACGATAAACAATCGATAAAAGGCATACAAGAACAACAAATACAAAAATTGGAGAGGACATGATTCTGATAAATGCGGTCAAAGTACTATTCTGAGATGCAGAAGTAGCTAACCACGTATATTCTCCTTCCACCAGGGCAGCTCCTAGCGTCCAGGAAACATCGGGAGGACCAAACCATATCTCTTTGTCACCGAGCTGCAAAGCATCCTCTATGAGAGATGCCATGTAAGGCACACGAAAACAGTAGTGTGCGGTGTAATATTGGTTTCGAGAAATACTGTTCTTATCGGCCCATGATCTTGAGCAGAGATGCTGACCTCTCTCCCAAATCTTTGTCAAGTTGGCTCTTGGACTCAATTTCAACATGTCGAAAACAGCAAAAAATCCAGATAAAGCATGAAACCGTGGAGTTCGGTGAGCAAAAGCCGTCAAATTGAGTATGCCTTGGTCTGCAGAACATCAGAAGAGAAACTTAGAAAGGTATGTAGACCCTAATATGTTTCACGTACACTACAAACTATTAAAAGAATATCGAGTTCCAAAAAATATGGAACTTTTGAGTCTATGAAGAAGGCCTTCAAAAAATAAAATGGACATTTCATACCCTTCTCAAATGACAACCTTGGATTGTCGTCTTCCCCAGCTATTGACCACGGCCAATCTAGACTACTTGAATTCATAGCAGCAGCCCGTGCAAGTATTTTGCATTGCTGCCAGTTTGGTGCTCCCACCAGATATAAAGAAGGATATTCTGTTTTCTCCATCTGACTAGCATTTTTCTGCTCAGCAACATTTAGGCCGAAACAACCACGGCAAGTATAGTTCTGCACAAAATTTTTGCCATAGCAAGGATGTCTCAACTCTAATTTACCGGCACTACTCTGTCTAAGTGCTTCGGTGTGACTGAGCAAAACAACCGTCCTATCAAATGCTTCATTCAAGCCAAATGCTGGCAACGAGTAAGCTAAAATCTGATGCTCAACAAAACCAAACTTCGACCTCATCATGTGAGTTCCTTTTTCTACACTTTCTACTTCCATCACAACCTGCAATGACGAACCCCCTAAGTCAAGAAGCCCCAAAGTTGGCGAACTTGAATGATTCCTAAACATTCCCATTTTATAATTCAGAGCAACCCAACCATAATAAGCCTCTTCTTTCCCACGCAACACTCTTATCCAACTCCTCCTATACGAAAACGAACATTCCTTCACAACATCATCGATATCCTCCAAAACCCGCATCGCGTCCTTGGTCGCTAACCTTCTTAGTCCAGCAGTAGCCAAAACAAAAATCGGAGTACCACCACGTCTCTTAAGAGGCACCATCTGTTCAGCCCAAGTGATCAATGGCTCCAAAGATGCTCTCACACCCGATGAATTGCCTACAAACTTATCCAAACCGGGCTCGGTTTGCATAGAGTGATACTTACAAGAATTCTTCCGGAGTGAACTCTTGGTCGAATTATCGGGATAAGAATGTAACAGAATGGGCAATTCCCTCTCATTCCCACCTTTTCCCTCCCACTCAAATACATTCACTCGCGTTCCTGTGCTACCACAGTCCACAACCACAGTATAATATGACCCTTTATACACTCTCCTCTGATCTTCACTGGGTTTAAATGCAAAATAGCAACCAACCAAAAAGAATAACCCAAGTAAAACAACACCAATAATTTTCACTACCCTTTTCAGTTGACTGGATCCCAAAATGGACAACTTATGTTTTGAAGGAGATTTGGGTTCCATAACTTGAATATCAACTTTTTATCATTACCCAATCTGGCAAATGCTTAAAATCTCAGCTACATGTAATGTTTGGATAGATCTTCAAACGGAAAATTTGGCGTAAAATTTGGAATTTTGATCTGTGCCCAATTAGCAGAAGATAAACGAGATCGAGAGAGAGGGAAACAAAAAGGCTTACTTGATTCGACAATGAAGAACTAGAAATTCCATGATAAACGCGGTCGAATTTAGCCGCTTCTCTCCCTCTAGAATGTCACTCGGGCGAAGAGATAGTAAGTGGAACCAAAAATTACAAAATAAAAGAAGAAGATGAAAGTTGAAGTAGTTGGCTTGTAACATGATGTCATGTGAACAGGTGCTTGTGAATTGTGTACTAGAAAATTGTCGTGCGATTATCAACACATTGTCGTACGATTATCAACACAAACCTCCTTAAGAACCAGAAAATAATAATAATTTATTAATTGACACAAGGGATTGTATTTAGCTTACAAGAGAGAGGTAATGACAGAAACAAGAAGACAGAAAACAGCCCAATCCATAGCTGAAAGACGAAAGAGGCACGCCTCTGTTCTTTGATTTCTCAAATCTCTCAATACAGTTTTCCAAAAGCTGATTACTAGAAAGGCATGTTAGCCTTTCATTACAAGATAATAACATAACTAAACAACTATTCTAAAAAACAACGACATGACACATGGGAAAATAAAGACGACCAAACGACCACAACCTTGCATTGGACAACCACTTGATAAAAACAGAGAGCACATCAAAGCTCCTTCATTAGGTAATTGGCAAAAAAGTTTAGGACAAATATTTTATAAATGATATTAGTTTTGATTATTTTCTTTTATTTTACTATTAACAATAACTATTTTTAAAAAGCTAAAATATTGATGTGTGTTAAATAGTCTTATAGCATGTTTACTTATCAGGAGAGAATGAGAATCAATCCATTATTTATTTGCTCTTTATTTTTTTTTATTTTTATTTTTTTGTAGATTGAGAGTGAGAATGGTAGACTCCACACTAATTTGAGATGGAGAAATGGGACTGACAATTCCATGTCCCCCCTCTGGATTGTAACTCTCATTCCTACTATTAACATTAAATTACAATTTTATCCTTAGTTTACTTACAAAATATTATATTAAAAAAATAATAACCTACATTATTTATTTTTATTAACTAAATATAATACATTTTTATTAACTTAATATTATATAATTATCATAATTACTATTAACTTTATCAGAGTAAATAAAGAATTTTTTTATCATAATATATTATTACGTGTATATTTTTATATATTTTATACTTTACTTATTTTAATTCATTTTTTTTACTCTTTTTAATTTTTTTAAAACAAAAAATTACACAATTTAATTTTATTGTCTTAATATCATAATGATTATTTTATTTTTGATTAATAGAATGATAATAAATAAATAATAATAATCATTTTTTAATGTTTGAAAACATGATAAATAAAATGGTATACAAGTAAATTTACAACAATTCATTCCGATTCTAGATTCAAGTAAACGCATGAATGAAATTCATAGCGATTCTGATTCTAAATCCTAGAACTAAGTAAATAACTTATTCGGATTTCGAATTCTCACTTCGAATCATACTCATTTTGATTCATGCCCACTCTGATTATGCGTAAGTAAACACACCCTTAATTGTTCTTCGTGGATTAAATTGTCTTTGATTGTCCAAAGACTATAGAAATATATACCATCTAGTTTTTCTTTTTTCTTTACATTAATTATAGACTTATATATGAAATTATCACTAGATTATATTTGTACTCACGTACCATCTAATATCTTACCATCTAATATCTTGTATGTATATACAACCATTGCATCTGTAAAGTCACATAAGCATAGATTGTCTGTACAACATAATTTGACACTTATCTTAGGTGTCAACATCTTCTTATCTTTCAATTAAAAAAAAAACATCTTTTTATTTTGAAGATAAACTATATATAAATGGCAGTTGAAAAAGTATCATGGAAAATGAATTTGAAAGTAACTTCACCAAGATGATCATATGATATCCATGTACTTAGAGATTATTATTGGGCCCTCACGTGTTTATTTTTGTTCTAAGTTACGTGGTTCAAGAAAAATAAGGGGACCGTTGGGCTACTTATGATAAGGGACTCAAAATGTTTTGATTCGTGATTCACAATTTAGAAAAGGTCCCTTTTTTTTTTTTTTTTTTTTTTTTTTTTTTTTTTCAATTAGTAAAATGTATGCTAAAAAAACTTACATAAAAAGAAAAAATAATTTGACATTTTTTATAAGCGCTGTAAGCACATTTTCATCACCATTGCCAGTGGAAGTCATTTCTTTACAATTTTTTTTTTTGAATATTTACATTGAAAGGTTTTTGTTTACAAATTTTATTTCTTTTGATTTAGTTTTAAGATTTAGCACCTGCACGTCACATGCATCACGTGAGTTAAGTCTTGATTCTGTTTCAATTTAGCTTCAACAAAGACATGAACAAAATTTTTTTTTTGGTATTAATTTTTGTCAATTAAATAAATCATGATTGCATTTCTACCAAAAAGAAAAAAGCCAAAAATCATATTTGTTTGCTGTTGTCGTTATAAACATTATTATATATTTTTAATTTATATAATCGTTGATTCGATTCGAAGTCATTTTTCAACAACCACTAAAACGTCATATTAAACGTCATAGCAAATGATAATATGACGTTTTATCATAATGTGGTCTGTAAAAACGACATATCGTGTGTTCAAATGCTGTCAAGCAATTAGACTACACGTCGTTTATTGTAGGAAGATAACGCCATTAGCCAAACGACTTGGGATTTCGCTTGTCGTTTTACATGAGTGGCTCCTTTCCATCGGTTAAGGAAAGACGTCTACAAAATATGCTGCACATGTATTTTTTTACCCGGAAGAAAATAACAAATAATTCTCCTGCCGGAAAACGACAAGAAATTTGAAAACATTATATCAATGCAAGACAACCAAGCAAAAATAAATAAAAAGAAGGCAAAAACGAAATGTTTAAAAAGAAAAAGGAAAAAACGACACAAAACAAAGCAGAAAATGACAAGATTAGTAAACAACAAAAAAGCGGAAACGGATCAATGCGGATAAACGACATCATAAAAGCAACATCAAAAAACGATTTCCACGCAAAAAAAAATAGGGGGGGGGGGGGGCTACGAAACTAATTAAAAAAAAGGGAAAAACCAAAAAAAAAAAAACCCCGAAAAAGTCATTTAAACAAACCACAAGAATGGGAGTGACGTTAAGGCACATTAGGCGAAACCACAATAATTTGTTTCATTTATCAATTGGAGATAAATTTTTTAGGGTGGAGTTGATTTACTTTCAAGAGCTAGTTATAATTTTTGTTTATTTTTTAAAAAAATAAAAAAATAAAAAAATTTAAATTGGAGATAGCAAACCAAAGGCATCCTAAATAACGACAGGAAAATAGAAAATGAGGACATTAATGAAACGATAAATCGACAACAAAAGAAAAACAATCACGAAAGGAAACGACAATAAAAGAAACAAAACGACACCGAGAGGGGAAACAACCACGGTGAGTAACTAACAACGACGAGAACAAGCGGAAAAAAAAAAACAACCACGTTAAAATGAAACGACATAAAAAATAATAAACGACAACAAATAGGAAAGCGACACTGCAACAGCCACCAAAATAAACTAATAACAACCTTAAAGACCCCGAAAAACGACGACGTCATAGAAACGACAACAAGGTTAAAAATAAAAAGTTTTCCTTATTTTTTTTTTCAAAAGTGTAAATTACAAAAATAAAAAAGTTTTTTTATTGGAGGGCAATTTGTACAACCTCGAACTCCCTGCTCTCTCTCTCTCTCTCCCCCCCTCTCTCTCTCTCCCCCCTTCTTTCTGCGATCTGAAACCTCACACTATTCAGATTACGTCGCTCTTAATCTCCCAGAGATCTCTCTCTCTCTCTCTCTCCTCTCTCTCTCCAATCTTCCCACCACGATCTCTCCGAGTTTCACCTCTCTGGTTCTGATCGCCTCTCTCTCTATCTCCCTCCCTCCTCTCCTCAAAACCCGTACGAATTTTTTTAGGGTTTCCGTGAGAACCTGTTTCATCCCAGGCAAGTTATTATCCGGCGAAAGCTTTTGCAATTCTTGCGATTCTTCCCTTTTTTTGGTTGATTTATATCTGTTTGGTTCCCGAGAAAAGGGAAGATGTAAATAAATATCGAGCTAAGAAAGGGAAAACCAAAAAATAATAAAGCAAAGGTTTTTGTATTTATAGCTCAGTTTATATAGCCCCCAAATCCGGTGCAAGATTTTTATCTTCGTTCATATGTTTTTAATCAGGGTTCTCGGTGGTTTTCTGATTATTTGGGAATTATTACTCAGCAATGTTTAGGAGACATATATTTGTGTGTGTATCTATATATATATATATATATGTATCTATATGTTTCTATTTTTAATAGGAAGCCATAGGTGAACTTATGCTAATATTCTTGAGGTTTTACATTTGTTGGTGCATAAATTTTTTTCCGAAGGCATTATGTTTAAGTGTACGGCTTATGGGAAAGTTTAGTTTATTGATTATCGCGGTTGAACATGTATTGTTATGGTTGTTTATTAAGCTTTTTGGTGCTCAAAGATTGTGATTTTGAGAATTTGTGCTCGGTTTGGAAAGTGTAGTTTCCTACTCTTTGAGACCCTATGAAATAGGATTGATTTAAAAAAAAAAAGATTTATTATGGTGTTGGTATTGTTTTTTTGTTATTGGTTGTGGTGGCGGTATTTAGGGAAGAATAAGGTGAAAGTAAGAAAAAGCTTAGATTTTTAAGGGCAATATGATGTTCATACAATTGGAAGAAGAGAAGTTTAGTGAGATGAAAAGGGTCATTGTGATGTCATCGAGCCAAGCGGGAAATGGTTTTAAAAATCAGGAGAGACGGATTTAGATAGTATTGTGAAGTTTTTTGTGCTAATACTCATGAGGTGGTTGGAGGGTATAATGGGGAAGAATAAGATGAAAAAAAAAAAAAAAAGATTTAGTTTTTAATGTGCAATATGGTGGCCATACATTGTAATTGGAAGAAGATAAGGTAGTGAGAGGAAAAGAGTAGATTGCTACTTTTTCGAATAGCAAGCGGGAAATGGTTTTAAAAATCAAGTGAGAAGGATTTAGATTAAGTATTGGTGTGTGTTTAATATTTCAATACTCATATTACACTTCAGGGTTAGTGAGTGACATCATCAGCTTTTTATTTGTACTTTGTTCTTTTTGAAAAGTGCTATGTATTTACTCAAGTAAGGATGGAGTTTTAATTTCTTTCTTTGGTCTTTCCAGGTTGTCCAAAATTTGTTTGAATGACCGTGCAACAACAGTTAAAACATGACATCGAGTATGTTGTCTGGAGACCGAAGGTATAATGCGATTTCCTTTCTCTCAGTTTAGCATGCTTTACTAGTTTTACCATGATAAATGTCTTAGTTATTTGACTATTATTGACCATGAAAAGTTGATAATCATTACTTGTCTTGATAGCAGTGACATAAAGCTGAAACAAAGCATGAAGTTTATGACATGAATATTGAATAATTTGCTGCAGACGCCTTCATATTTTACATGTGTGGTTCTTCTATGGTCATGTTTTGTGATTTATCAACATTCTTATTTCTGTTTTTTTTGCAGGTGGGCTTCTTCGGCCAGAAGAGGTGGCATGACTGTTTTGGGGAAGGTAGTTGTTCCAAAGCCAATTAACTTACCCAGTCAAAGGTATTTGATTCTCGGTTATTGTTGTTGTTGTTGTTGTTGTTATATATATATATATATAAATTTTTTTAAAAAAAATTTTGAATTAAGTTAAGTTTATGGGGTGGCTAGTTTTCCTGAACTACGTTGTTTTTCCTCTTTTATTTCAAGGTCTGAAAATCATGGTCTGGACCCCACTGTGGAAATTGTACCCAAGTGAGTAATCTCTCTCTCATCTCTTTAAAATTAAATTTATGTGCATTTTCGTGCAATAATTTCATTACTTTGTGGTTTGTTACTGAATTCATGATTGATTATCATTGCTTGAATTGGATACCTGCCTGTAGGGGTACCCTTAGCTGGGGCAACAAATCATCTTCTGCATGGGGTTCTTCATCGCTGTCTCCAAATACTGATGGCGGTGCTAGTTCACCAAGTCATCTCAGTGGCCGCCCATCCTCTGGAAGTGGCACTCGCCCATCAACTGCAAGCAGCGATAGGGCTTACGAACCCCCCTCTGGTCCAAATTCTAGGCCAGCATCAGCTTCGGGGGCATTGACATCAAACCAGACATCACTGATATCATTGCGCCCTCGCAGTGCGGAAACAAGACCTGGTAGTTCTCAGTTGTCACGATTTGCTGAACACTCTGAACATACAGGGGCATGGAATGGTGCCGGGACTGCAGAAAAATTGGTATGGTGAAGCTCACTGCAGAATCTTTTTGTTGTAGCATCAGATGTACATGCAATCACATAAATATTTTTTAGATTGAGTTTCAATTTTTGCGTAGTCCATCATGTATGTTAAAGTTTTTAGGAGTCCTTTTTCTATCCTAAAGTTCAAATTGAGGAGTTTTCATTTGGTAGGAAGCTGCCTTGGGTTATGTAGTGTAATGGGGAATTTGGTTGGAAGATTTTATCTTATTGACTTAATCCAAATTTCTAATCCCATTCAGATTGCTTAATTATTATGTAAATGGACTTGCATTGAGTTCTTCACTGTTTTACCTGCAGGGAGTGACACCAGCCAAGAACGATGGGTTTTCACTTACGTCTGGAGATTTCCCAATACTTGGTATAGGAAAAGAAAGCTCTGGAAAGAATGGTATTATTTCTCAAGGTTTTTATTTTATTTATTTTATATGATTATGTTTTACACGTCACTGTACATTGGTTTGACTATGCTTTATTTTATCTGTTTGATTCATAATGCCATAGCTTCACCTGTCTGCATACTCATTTCCTGTTTCATATTCTGGGGCAGTTGCATATGTGTTATCATTGCAAGATAGTTGTTGTAACTTGTTGTAACAATCTAGAACTGAAGCTTTTGAGAATCTGACTCTAGTTTTCTTAAATTGTGGGAAATTTGATAAATTGATTTTAGGCTTACCATTTAGACAGTCAGCATAAAATGCAACCCCATCCCCTTTGGAAGCGTATGATAGGCTTTAGTAGAGGTACAAGGACCTGTCTCTTGTTTTAAACAATCACCCTCATGTTCGCTCGTATTGGTTATTTCAGCTCTAAAAATTGTCCGGATATATGTTTTACCAGTGAAGGGGAACTAGTAATTTAATTAAGACGTAAAAGTTCTATATATTAAATGAACAAATAAATAAATAATGAAAGTTTGGAGGACAATGGTGACAGCCACATTGATTTCTGTTGTATGAGTTTGAAACTGGTTATGCCTTATTTGTTCCATATGAATGTATACATTTATGTAAGTGAAAATAATGAATGGCAAAGAAGATGACACTGAAAGGCAATCTTTAACCTCTACATTGATTAGGTGTGCCAACGTGATGTAATGTTAAATCTGGCGGTGCTTTATTAATCTGTTTCCTGATTCCGAAGTCTTGATATGTTGATGACAGATTTGAGCTCTCACAGCCGTCCAGGCTCATCCTCCGGTGTAGGAACTGGAAAGGAGAGGATTGGGAATTCTTCAACTGGTCAGTGTTCCTGCTCTTAATTTGCAATCTTCTGCCTTATTATTAGCTGTCTACAGCATCATCTTTGGAACAGTAAGTGATGTTTACTTGTTTTTCTGATTCAGGTGATATTTCTGCTAGCGAAAATGTAAAAAACAACAACGTGAATTCTTGGAAAAGAGATGATCTGTCGTACAATGAAGATGGAGGTCGACCGGGTATGGAGAAGTGGCAGGGGAATTCTCAAACTTACCCTGTCCCGCCACAGCACTATGATGCTTGGCATGGTGTGCCAATGAATAATCCACAAGGGGGTGTTTGGTTTAGGGGACCCCCGGGGGGGCCTCCTTATGGAAACCCTGTTCCTCCAGCTGGTTTTCCCATGGAACCCTTTCCCTATTATCGTCCGCAGATTCCAGCTGCTGGTATTCCTAATCCACAGCCAGTTCCCCCTCCTGGAGCTGGACCAAGAGGACCTCATCCCAAAAATGGTGATATGTACAGACCTCATATGCCAGATGCTTACGTTCAACCAGGTATGCCAATTAGGCCCAGTTTTTATCCTGGTCCAGTAGCCTATGAGGGTTACTACGGTCCTCCTATGGGCTACTGCAATTCTAATGAACGAGAAGTGCCATTTATGGGAATGGCAGCTGGCCCTTCAGTTTATAACAGGTACTCAGGCCAAGGTGCTCCCGAGCCTGGAAATTCCCATGGAAGATCCAGTGGATATGGTTCCACTAACCAAAGTCTAACAGGAGAACAAGTAGAATCTGGTCATGCTCAAGATATTCGAGGACCATACAAAGTTCTTTTGAAGCCGCATGATGGTTGGGATAAAAAAAATGAGGAACATAGGAGTGAGGGTGCTGTAGCCAACATTGCATATAGAGGAGACCAGCCAAGAACATCATCCTGGGAAAATGATTGGAGATCAGATCGGAAGAAGGGTGGGGAGAGCAATGTAAGGAAAGCATCTGCTGAAGAAGCTTCTTTTCAGACTTTTGACAACCAGGTTCCTGTTCCTGTCAAAGCGACGTCCCCTGAAGATGGGGGAAATGTTAAGGCCGTTGAAGACATTTCTGGAAAGAAATCGGAAAGTGAAGTCTCTGGTTTGTTGTCCAAAGTTCCACAACCAGTTCCAACTGCCTCAAAAGATTCCAGTCTGATCCAGAAGATAGAAGGATTGAATGCAAAAGCACGTGCTTCTGATGGTAGTAGTGAAACCACGACGGTTTCCGGTGGGGAAAATCAAAGGAATAAATTTCAAGCTAATGCTAAAGCTAACCAGAATACAAATGAAGCTGGTCGTGGTTCCTTGTATTCTGAGAGACCCCGTACAGCTGAAATTACAAACCCCATCTCTTGTGAAGTTGGCATTTCTGGTGGAGATAAAAACCATGATTCAACAGCTGGTAGCGGAAAAAATGTTTCCAGGTTGGTTATGAGATGCAGGTTTCCCTGAAAATTTCTGTTTCTGCTATTGGAAAAACACTGATATGCTGAAATACAGGAGATCGACACGTGGCATGCAATCCAGAAGTGATCAATGTGGCAGAGGAAGATTCAATGCCCAAGAGGTTGAAAGCTGGCAAAAGAAGCCTTCAGTTTCAGAGCCTCCAGCTGCTGTATCAACCGTGCATTCAGAAACTTCTACTGTTCACGTGCATGATCACCATGGATCTACTGAAGCGACAGAAAATTTAGGGTCACATGCTCATGGCAAGCTTGAGGGACAATCCATGCAACCGATGTTTGATCGAAGTGATAACCAGGCACAGGTATATATACATGTATTAAAATTTGTATGCCTCGTACTTTTTCCACTTCTTAAATTTACTTGGTGCTTTTGGGATTATCCACCAGCGAGCTAAGATGAAGGAGCTAGCCAAGCAACGGACGAAACAACTACAGGAGGAAGAGGAGGAGAGGATTAAGAAGCAGCGGGCCAAGGCTCTGGCAAAATTAGAAGAATTGAACAAGCGGACACTAGTAGTTGAAGAAGGGTCAACTCAGAAGCTGGAAAATGCTTCAACTGGTGCCATCCAGACTGGGCAAAGAGAATCTCAGACTCTCGGTGAATCAATTGGTGGCAGGAGATATGGTCCTTCAAAGTCAGTTTTGGGCTCTAAATCAAATGCTGTTGTTCAGAATAATGAGAGCCACACCACTGGAGTTGAAAATCCCTGTTTACCAATTTGTGAAGCACCTTTAGAGGCTCCGAAGAGTGCCTCAGCGGAACATCTAACAATGAAGGCTCAATCCGCACCCTTGCAGCAAGAGGTAAATGCCGCGAGCGTTGCCCACACTAATGCTCAAGTTCATGAAAGTAATGTCTCTAGGCAGAAGCGTACAGGTTATAAACAAAGGCAGTCCACCGGTATAACTGAGGTGCCAAAAACTCAGGCAGATGTAGAAAGTAATGCTACTGCATCTGTTGGAGTTGTAGCCAGTGAAGTTCACCCGAGTGGTGGGTCAACCTTGCCTGTAAATACAAATGCCAGTGCTGACTCCTCTCTGCATCCAAGAAGGAAAAGTAGCAAGAATGGTAAGAACAAGCACAAAACAGAAGATACATCTGCTTTGTCATCAATGGGATCAAAAGAAAACAATGAAAATGTGTCTCTTGAAAGTGGTCCACCAAACGCATCCGAACATCAGTTTGATCCAAATTTGGCGGTTCAGTTGCAGACCATTCCTAGAGATGCTGATCGATCTTCAGGGCAACACCCATCTTCACGAAATGAAGACTCCCATGGTAGAGTAAACAGCCAATGGAAACCTCAGCAGTCTCTCAGGATGCCAAGAAATCCACAAAATAGTAGAAACACAGAAAAGTTCCACAGAGGTGAAGCAGTTGTCTGGGCACCGGTTCGGTCACAGAACAAAGCCGAGGTCACTGATGAAGTGAGCCCTAAGAATGTAGTGGATGGTGTTAATCCTCCTGCGAAGTCAGATAATCAAGTGCAGATTAGTTCGAAAAATAAGAGGGCAGAGATAGAGAGATATGTTCCAAAACCAAAAGAAATGGCACAGCAAGGAGGTACTAATCATCATCCCGTGGCTTCTGTAATCAATCAGACCACGGCTGATGATTCTATTCCAAGGGCAGGTAACGGATCTCAAGTTTCTGAAAGTTCCCAAAATGTTGCAGTGGTTCTAAATGTCGCAGTGGTTCTTGGTAAAGCAGGGTTTTCTGTGGAATCTCGGAATGGGAATAACAGGCAAAATAAGCAGGGAAAAGTACATGGATCATGGAGGCAACGGGGACCAACAGAATCAACCAGCACGCAAGGCTTGCAAGATGGAGCATCATATGCTTTAAATGTTAATGAGGATGTGCAAAAACCAAATGAGCATCCCCATCCGCAGAAAGTTGATGTAAACTCGGTGAAAGAGCAAGAGAAATCTTCTGATGAATGGAGCACCACCGACGACTGGGGCATTTCCCACAGCTCTTACTCTTTTGAACCTGCCTCAGTACCAATGGTAAAGGATCAGGGAGTTGCGGCAAGAGGAAGGCGACATTCAGTAAAGGGACACAAAAGCATGGGGAATAATCGTGATCTTGATCAGAGGAATAGCAGTGGGGACACTGACAAAAGTTACACTCAATATTCAACCGACGAGACGAGTCAGGTAGACTTGGCTGCTTCAAAAGAAAATCGAGGTGTTGGGGAACGTTCAATGTCTCATTGGCAACCAAAATCTCAGGCGACTTCAGCCAATAATCAACGGGGAAACAGACACAATTCTGGTCAGAGCGTTGGTGCTAAGGCTAGCAAAATAGAGTCCAGTTGGCATGATGGGGTGTTACCTCAGCCAACAGAGGACAAAGATAGTAATGAACAGTCGAGCCAGCTTTATCAAGATCAGTCAATTTCTGAAAGAAAAAATGCTGAGCAAGCACCAAATCTCAGGCACCAAGAGCCTAGGAGAGAGAGAAAAACAGCTTCACTCAACGGACAACCCCACTTGCTGGACCAAGGTCCTACTAATCCAGTTGAACTTGCGCCAGTGAGTTTGGAAACTAGACAGGAGCAGCACACCTCATCAGGATTCCGCAAAAACGGAAGCCAGAACAACCATTTCAGCAGAAATCAGGAGTCCCGGGGAGATTGGAATTACTCCGGACAAGATAACAGGCAACATAACCCCCCTCCAAACAGAGACAGACCAAGGCAAAATTCTCACTATGAATACCAGCCAGTTGGGCCATACAACAAGAAGTACAACAGTTCTGAAGGGCCTAAAGACGGTGCTGACATTTCAGGTGCAAGACGGGGAAGGGGCCAGAACCACTCGAGACGCAGTTTCTACGGACAGCAAAGTGGAGTTCGAGTAGATACTATTTATGAGTAGTGGGAGTGAAAAGAAAAATTCCTTCGAGCTCGGTTTTTGTGATAAAAGCCCCACTTTAATTATTAGAAGTGGCTTGATCACCCCTACGACTTCCAGGTACTGATCTAGAAATGGTGTGCCCTTGTTGATTTTTTTTTGTTTTTTGTTTTTTGTTTTTTGTTTTGTTTTGTTTTTGTTTTTTTTGAGGGGACCTTGTTGAGTTTTCTGATGTTGATATTTGTGAAATCGAAGGTGACTGATGGGTTCTGTGCGATGAGCAGGGTGGTGGCAATGTTGATGACGATTGGTGAAAAAGAAGATTTTCCGAGTGTTTATTGGGGGTACTTGGACGTGGCATAATTTTTTTTATAAATTTTTAACAAATGCTTCTGATATGAACATTGTAATTGGCTTGTTTCCTGTGGAACCCTTTTGACATGTTTCTTGGAGCCTTGTATTTAGTGAATGAAGCTTTATTCCTCCACTTTTACGGAGGTGAATGAATTAGGGGAAAGTCTTTTTTGTTCTCTCAGTCTGTTGTGTAGATGTCTATTTTACATTGTAGCTTGACGTGGTGAATGTCTAGAACGTTAACGGTTGTATGCACCTTACTTTCCTACCAGTTCTTCTAACGAGCCTTGTTAGTGTCGATTCCTCTTGGATCAATCTTCATGTAAAAAGCTTCTAGTGATTGAATGGGAAATTTGTGTAGGGGATTGATTTATTAAATTTTTGTTTGAGGTTATTAGTGAGTGGGTTTGCATTTTGCACTTTTCTTGTGTACCTAAAAAAAAAAAAAAAAAAGTTATTAGTGAGTGGGAAGATTGTCTTTTTTTTTTTTTTTTTTTTAGAGCAATTATCCCTTTTTTAGCTGTGAGATCTTAGACTAACAAGTTTGATTTTTTTTTTTTTTGGTTTTTTAATTGTTGATAATCAATAATAGTAATGAACGGCATTAGCTCCAGTTGCAATGAAGTAATTGCATAAAATGTGTGTGCGTTGTGTGTGTGTGTGTGTGTTTTTTTTTAGGTAACATTTTGATTCATTGAGTCGATTCATTCTTAGATATTAATTGCTTATGGTATCTCTTTTATTCATTTTCATGTGTTTTGGTCATATTATTTATTTGGTGGGACGTTGTATATGTTTTTTTACCCCTAGTTTAGTTGGAGCAAGCATTTTTTTCACTCGCTCGCCTTTTTTTTTTTTTTTTTTTTTTTTTTTTTTTAAAGATTATTTTTATTTATGTCATCTGAATTTTTGAGTCATTTTGATTTTTCTATTCGAATTTTAAAAACTCGCTTTCACTCTTAAATCATAAACTTCTCTTCCTCCTCCCTCACCGTCTTAGTTCTTCACTTCCTACTCCATGCCGTCCGGAACTGCAGCAGAACAAATTCTTGAAGGTCATCCAAGATTTAAGGGCAAATTAACAAAATTACTTACCAACGGTGCAGTGGCATATGAGGAGTACTATATTACATGTCATATTTGTTGGTATAAAAAATTAGGATTAAAATTTTGAGATCCTTACTATTATTCTTGCAGTTTTTCTTGGATTTCTCAGGAGTTAGTTAATATGATCTAGCTCGTAACATTATATATGAGCAAAGAAAAACGATGGCGAGCCTCGTGAATTTTAAACTCTAAAGTTGTCAGAAATTTTCTTTTTATTTTTAGTTGCACTGCATCTTTTGTCTGTTCCCCCCCTTTTTTTTTTAATCATATATATCTTTTTTGCTGAAGAATATATATTTTTTCGTATATTTATATATTAAGAACATCGTGCTACTTTATTTCTTAAGAGTAAGAGGAGTAATGATGGAAGAGTTTTCGCTGCTCAATTTCTTCTCGTGGCCCACTGTGGAAAATCAAGCACTACTTGAATCTGTTTGTTAAGACTCAAGAGTCAACTTTCAACCCATGTTGGCAGCAATTCAAAAAAAAAAAAGAAGGTCATCTTGGAAAATGCAAAGAAAGAGCTTATCTATATAATATATAGAAAGGAGAAAAAAAAAAAAAAGCATTGTTGTCGTCCAAAAAACGCACGTTTTGGCTGAAACGCGCATTGTCTTTTTTTTTTTTTTTTGGCTTCTCGTTGACTGATACGACTCAGGAGGGGCTGTGAGAGAGAGATAGAGAGAGGGGGGCGGGGGGGGGGGGGGGGGGATGCGTGGGGAGGAGGGAGGGAGAGAGAGAGAGAGGGAGGGGTCCGTTGGGAAAGAAAGAAGGGAATAGTCAGTGGGGAATGTGGGACCCTTTTTTTTTTATTTCGTTTTTTTTTTTCCATCTCTTTTCAAGGGAGAGTGTGTGTGTGAGAGAGAGAGAGAGAGAGAGAGAGAGACATTTTTTGTTTTTGTTTTTGTTTTTGTTTTGTTTTTGTTTTTGGAGGGAGTGACAGAGAAAGAGAGAGACTTTTTTTTTTCCTTCTCTTTTCGAGAGAGAGAGTGTGTGTGTGTGTGCGGGAGTGAGTGAGAGAAAGAGAGTTTTTGTTTTTTTTTTTTTTTAATTAAAATTTTTTTTGGGTTTTTAAATTTAAATATAATTTTTATATATTTCATATTTCAAGAAAAGATTTATTTCATATTTTATAATTTTTCTATTTTCTTGTAAATCTTTTTATTTATTTATTTATATTTCATTATACATAAATCACATTGATTTAAGAAAATTTCTTTCATTAATAGATTATATTGTCCTCCAAATAATTTTTGCTATTTTTACATTTTAGTCATTTTTTATGTTTTGGTCTATTTTTAATATTTTAATCATTGTATCTTTTTGATCATTTTTTAGGCTTTTTTTAATGTACTTTTTATTTATATATATTTTTTCTTATTTAGATAAATATTCTTAAATACGTCAAATTATGTATATCACATATGTTTTTAAATTAGTATATATATAAGATAATTCTCTTAACAGGTGGCATACGTGTATGGTAAGAGAAGGGAAGAGAGAGAAAGAGATGGTACAACTCCAAATGTTGTATTTTTGTCCACCTTATCCTTTATTATCACCGTTTATTTTCTCATCCAACGGTCACAACTCCCCGCTGTACATGTCTGGCAAAAAGAGGTTGCCGGATACGAGAATTTACACACATATATATATCCCTAATCTTAAATCTGACATTTTTATAAAATGGTATTAAAAACTTTTTATTTTTAATATTGCCATTTCAAAAAAAGAAAAAAAAAAAGAAACTTTTTTTGAATGCTCATATAGCAACAAGTTGATTTTAACCTAATATTTTTTAGTAATACATATTTTTGTTGCTGATAATTGTGCGTAAAATATGTTAATCAACTGGTTGTTATATGATTTTAAACCAAGATTCAAGACTCTATACGTCATTGGTCAAGTTCAGCTGCTGGCAAGAAATTTCTGTGATCCTGCCTGAAAGAGATATTTTATTTTTGTTATTTAATTCTTTTTTATTTTTGTTTTTTTGTGTGGGGTGGCTGGCTGTGCAAACTCTATCCAAGTACTGTTAAGATGCAGAACAGAGAAACAGAACGAAAACAGAGAAATAAGTGAGAAAATGGTCCTCCAACTTCTCATTCACACTCTTCTGTTCTCATACCTCATCACTACAGCAGCAGCCGAAGCACCAACGGCGAAGGAAGGATGTCCTACGAAGTGCGGGAACATCACCATTCCGTTTCCTTTCGGAATCGGAACAGGGTGTTACGTCAACAAATGGTTTGAAGTAGTCTGCACTAACAGAAACAGCAATACAGTTCCACTGTTGAAACGAATCGATCTGGAGGTGATCAGTATTGACGAAGACGGCGTACTTGACGTGAAACTTCCAATCACTTTTTGGAACTGCAACGACCGGAAAGCTCCGCAAAATACGGCCAACTTAGAAGGAAGCCCTTTTGCTTTCTCCGAAAATGACAACACGTTCATCGCCGTCGGCTGTGGAGTGCTTGCAATGATAAGTAGCTCAAAATTTAACGGGTCGACAGGGTGCTCGTCCCCTTGTGTTAGTGAAGGTACTAATAATGTTATCGAAGGAAACACGATCTGTGACGGAATGGATTGCTGCCAGACCTCGATCCCCTCGAATATGCAGGCGTTCAATACCAGTTTTCTCGACTTAAGGCGTGACATATCAGAAAAAACTTGCAGCTATGCTTTCCTCGTCAACTATACTTGGATCTGGGAAAGTGTCAAAAATTTCTCTGTGTTGCACGAGATGACTACTGGCGTTCCCGTAGTGTTATTCTGGGAATTGTACCCTGCGCAGATGGAAGCACTGGGAAAGTCGGCGGATTCTTTTGCTTCAGACGGCATCTTCAAGTCGGAAGATCGAAGCAAAAACAAAACTGACTACTGCGCTACGTATCCCAACACCCTTTCTCCAGTCAATCAAACGAAGATGAAATGTTATTGCAAGAGCGGTTTTGAAGGAAACCCATATCTTCACAACGGTTGTCTAGGTAAGCCCCTCTACCCTCATCCACAAACATTTATTTAAATCTAAGGGATTTTTTTCTCTTTTCCCCTTCCCTGGACTCAAATTTATGTGCAAAATGTTTTAAATTTCTAGGGTTTTGCAGTTTTCATAGAGAATGAAGCTAACATTTTGCTACTATTTATGTGACTGTTTTTGTAATGTTTCCTTGACATGTGATCGCCTTAATTAAAATTAAGAAATCCATCATTTAGAGACCAAACCTACAAAATTAATTAATTAATTAATTAATTAAAAAAGGTTAAGGAATCAGAATAAAATGCTAATACTTCAGGAATTAACAACACCAAAATCTAAATTTAACCTCAGTATAATTAACATTCATGTTATATATTTTGTGTTACAATAAAACAACTTTAACTTTTAGGAGAATTGAATCTAACATGGTATAAAAAACAGGTAACATTTTATTCACATCCACACGTGAAGGGGAAGTGTGAATTAGAGCATAGTGTTATAATTGATACACCTTCGAACAGGCTTTTGGAATAGAGAGATAATTAAACCATATGTGCCTTAAATTACAAAACATTTGTTTTATCACATCATCTTGAATATGAAAAATTCTATTCATTTCGAATTCAAATCTCCTCTTTCATCATCCCAAAATTCGTATCACACTAATTTTTCTTACTCATCACAAATATATATTCATTTTAGTTTCTCCATCCAAATCCAAAAATTTTCAATTTCAAACGATGTGCCAAACGAAAGGTTTATTCCTGAAATTTAATAGTTACAATTCTCCTCCTATTGTCAATTGAGAGAGAGAAATATTGTGCTTTGATGCTTATGATTTTTATTTTATTTTTCTTCTCACATTGCAGACATTGATGAATGCGGCCATAGTGATGACTCCTATCCATGTAAAGTCGACGAGTTCTGTGTGAACACCGTTGGGAGTCACACGTGCAAGTCAAAAAGGAAAAAGTCCTGGTCCAAAGTCGTATTTATTGGTATGGCCGTGCGTATGCCTTTTCAGTCTCTGAGTTAAAATCATGTCTATAGTTTGTTTAATCCTGGAATATTTATAAATATTTAATCAGTATGGCCCTTGAAATTTTAATTTTCATAAAGGATAAATTGTTAGATTGGTCTATTCTTTTTTTTGTAATTGGAGTGACCCTAAATTTTAAAGAACATTGTTATAATAGTCATTTTCGTTAATTTATAGACGGAATCCATTAGTTAGCATCACTTTTTGATCAAATTACTAACGGATTTCGTCCAAAAATTAATTGAAAAGGACTACTATAACAACGTTCTTAAAAGTTTAGGATCACTCTAGTTACGAAACAAAGATAATTGACCAAAATTACACAAACTAAAAAGTTTAAGGACTAAATGAGAAATTTACCATTTAGTAAATTAGTCTCTGAATTTTTTTTTTTTGGGGTAGTTTTGGCACTTGTATCAAAATTGACATAACATTTTTTAAATATGAAAGAGATAATCTCATTTCTAACTCATAATAACTGAAATTTTAAGAAATTGTCATATTTATGCAAAATGTTGAAATTTTTTAGGGATTTTATTAGTAAGAACTTATAAGAGAGAGAGAGGGGGGGGGGGGGGGAGTTTAACAGTAAGAAAGAGAATATTTTACATTTAGTACAATAATTTCTGTTTCATGTTGTCACAAAATTATTACACCATTATCTACTTTAAATTTCATAAATATTTCAAAAATTTTATATCAAGGATTCAAAACTGTCAAACATCAAAAGTTCAAGACTGATTTATTAAAATTAAAATGTGAGGGACTAAAGTGATGAATGCATATAATTTAGGGACTATGACCATAAATTATAATAACAATCAAATCTAGTAGTGTATTGCTGGTTGATACGTACTCCAACCTCTCTATTTTAATAATGTTTTAAAGTTTGAGGGTGCATGCGTATGAAATTTGAAACTTTTAAGTATTAATTTGAGCTTTTATCTTACAAGATTAATGTGTTAAGTGTAATAATTAAGTACCCTTATATGTTTGTTTTTGTGATTACATTTTTGTGATGTGGAACTTGAGTTTTACCTTTAAGAATGCATAGACTTCTTTTCTAAGTTTATTGGACAAGATAAAACATCACTATAGTTCGGGAGAATCTATAAAACTTGTGCATAACAATTCCAACGGGACCTAGCAGAGATTGATTTGATTAATATTTGCAAATAAAAAAAAAAAAAAGGGCCTCATGTAAACTACTGAACAACAAAGTTTCTCTTTATTAATTAATCTCTCACCAAGTTTATGCAGGTGTTGGCAATGGATTTGGAGCAGTGCTATTGCTTCTTGGCTCATGGGGGTTATTCAAACTTGTGAAGAAAAGAAGAAAGATTCAACGCAAGAAAAAATTCTTTACACGAAATGGTGGTCTATTGTTACAACAACAATTATCTTCAGGAGAAGTTAATATTGAGAAAATGAAGTTGTTTAATTCAAAAGAGTTAGAGAAAGCAACTGACCAGTTTAATGTGGATAGAATTCTTGGCCAGGGAGGACAAGGTACTGTTTACAAAGGAATGTTGGCAGATGGGAAAATTGTTGCTATAAAGAAATCCAAAATAGACAATGAAGGAAAAATAAGAGAGTTCATTAACGAGGTTGTTATTCTTTCACAGATCAATCATAGAAATATTGTTAAATTATTGGGTTGCTGCTTGGAGACCGAAGTGCCACTTTTAGTTTATGAATTTGTACCAAATGGAACACTGTCAAAGTACATTTATGACGAGCAAGAGGAGTTTCCCCTTACATGGGAAGTACGCTTACGAATTGCAACAGAAATAGCAGGAGCTCTTTCCTACTTGCATACGTCAGCTTCGTTGCCAATTTACCATCGAGACATTAAGTCTACAAATATACTTCTAGATGGTAGATATAGGGCAAAAGTTGCAGATTTTGGAACATCAAGATCAGTTGCCATTGACCAAACTCATCTGACCACACTAGTGCATGGCACATTTGGTTATTTGGATCCGGAGTACTTTCAATCAAGTCAATTTACTAACAAGAGCGACGTGTATAGCTTTGGAGTGGTCCTTGTTGAGCTTTTGACCGGGCAAAAGCCAATTTCCATCCCGAGATCAGAAGAAGGAAGAAGTCTGGCAACTTGTTTCATGCAATCCATGGAGGAGAATGCCTTGTTTGATATCGTTGATGCTAGAGTGATGAGGGAGGGAAAAAGAGAAGCAATCATAGCATTAGCGGAACTTGCCAAACGATGTTTGAATTTGAAAGGAAAGAAGCGACCGACAATGAAAGAAGTTGCAGCTTTGTTGGAAGACATAAAAAATTCAGAAAAAGCTTCTGGAGCTCATGAACCAGATGTTGAGGAGGTTGAATATGTGAGAGAAGTACCTGATCGGCCTTGGGAATTATTTTCAATCTCGACATGTCCAGCTGATTTTGGTGACCCTGCTGGTTCATCAGCCGTTGAACTCCCATTGTTCTCAAACGTAACACAATGACATATTCTATCTTTAAATTCATCTGAGGATTATTGAGTTCAACCAGGTAAGGTTGTTTATTGGGGGGACTGTTTTTTCTACTACGTACGTGTGTATATAAAATAAATATTTTTGTTGTTTAGCCCAAAAAAAAAAGTTACTCTTATAATAATTTGTCGGAGAGATTTCATGGCTTATGGATGTATTAATTTTCAGACTAAAAGTATATTCATGCCCTCTTTTATCGCAGAATCTTATCTCTATTATAACAAATCACTTGGCGGTAATTAAATTTATTGCAAAAATGGTACGAAATACTATCAAACATGATTATACATGTATTTTATTCGTCATGAGAACACGTTCACCAAGATATTTGTTGAGTCTTGTATATCCACTACCATTATTCAACCAGCTGCCTGCTAAAGTATTGATTTTGATTTTTTTTGCTTAAGAATAGCATAATTAACTGTTACATTAAGCATAATTTAAGCATCCTTACCCACAGAGAGATATGTAATAGGCTCAGTGAAAGACCAAGAGAAATGTAGAACCTGTCTCGGTACCAATGGTAAAAGATCATGGAGCTACGGCAAGAGGAAAGCGAGATTCATTTAAGGGATACAAAGGCATAGGAAATAATCGTGATCTTGATCAAAAGAAGAGCAGTGGAGACACCAACAGAAGTTAAACTCAATCTTCGATCTCGAGGACGAGTCACATAGGCTTGCCTATTTCAAAAGAAAACTGAGGTGTCAGGGAACTTTCAATGTCTCATGGGCAAAACGTTGGCGAAGACGTTTGTGCCGAGGCTAGCTAAACAGAGTCCAGTCGACGTGATGGGATGTTACCTCAGCCAACATAGGACAAAGATTGTAATGAACGGTCGGCTCAGCTTCATCTTGATCAGTAAATTTCCAAAAGAAACAATGCTAAGGAAGCACCAAATCTCAGGCTTCAAGAGCCTAGGGGAGAGAGAAAAACAGCTTCACTCAAGGGACAACCCCACTTGCCGAACCGAGGTCCTACTAATCCAGTTGAACCTGCGTCACTGAGTTTGGAAACTAGACAGAAGCAGCACACCTCGTCAGGATTTCTTCAAAAGCGGAAACCAAAACAACCGTTTCAGCAGAAATGAAGAATCTAGTTGCAATCAGAAAACTACGGACTCTTATAAATAGGAGGCTCCCTCACACATCCAGGCCATCTAGACTCTCATGAAATCGAACAATGTATTCCCCATATTCTTTATATTATTTTTGAACGAGTTCACTCTTTATTTTCTTCCCATTCTAGCTCTCAAGCATCATTGTAATTATTATTCAAAGCCTAGCGAAAACCCTCGGAGTACCCACAGAGGATGTAGCTTTACTTTCATGTAACGCACTCGTGACCTTTTATTGCGGATGACCAAAGTCCTTAATTTTTACTCGAATCAGACCCATATAAACAAAACTCTCTCCCCTTTCTGCGTTCTCCGATCAAGACAACAAATTCATCGCTGTGTGCTGCGGAGTGCATGCAGCAATTAGCTCAAAACTGTATGGGTCAATCGGGTGCTCCTCCGTTTGTAACACAAAAGGAATGGCCGAATGCTGCCAGACGTCAATCCCCTCGAATCTGCAGTCCTTCAATACCAGTTTTATCGTCGCCGAACGTGAGATAGAAAAACCTGTTTGCTGATACGCTTTCCTCGTCTACGTGACTTGGTTCTTAATTAGAGCAAAGTGTCGAAAATCTTTCTGCTTTCGATGAGATGACTGACGTTCCTGTAGTGCTGGACTGCTTGTCCCTTGATGGAATTGATGCTTTGCGAAAATCCGCGGAACCTTATGATAAGAACTACGACTATCCCTCTTACAACCGAATGGAAAACAGAGGTGACTTTTGTTACACATACTCTGACACTGTGTCTTCACTCGTTAGTCAATCATGGCTTGCATGTTTTTGCAAGAGAGGCTTTGAAGGAAATGCTTATCTTCCCACCGGTTGTCAAGGTAAGCCCCTCCACCCTGATCTACAAACATTAATTTGTTTATACCATTGTTTGTAATTCTTTCTTCATGTGTTCTCTGATAAATTGCACTTGTTCCTATAATGTTGGTTTAAAAAAAGAGGATTTCAGTTTCGCCAAACTTACGACATTTTATCATAGTGTGGACTTAAATTCAAGTGGTTTTTATTTTTTTATTTTTTTAATCTGTCTGTCCCTAGACTAAAATGAAATAAAAAATAAAGTTTAAGGATACTCAAAATAAAAAGTTTCACCATTTCAAATCAAAGTATTTCAATTCATTTTTGTCTTTTTCTGAAAGTTAACAAGTTTTTTAACTTTTGAAAAGTCAAATAACTCCACCCACTCAAATATTTTAACTCAAAATTACCAATTAAACACATAATTCATGGGTTAAAAACACCAAAAACCCTAAATTTAATCACTCTAATATAGTATGAGAAAGGCAATCTTGTGTTCAAATCCACAATTGAAGGGAAAGTGGTAGAATGTAATATGATTATTGACATATCTTCTACAGCTTAAGCTTTCCAAATAGCTAGATTGATAATTGACCAATTATAATTCTCCTCCTAGTGTTAATTGAGGCAAAATTAAAAAAAAAAAAAAATTATGCTGGAAATCTTGTGTTTTGATGCTTATGCTTATTATTTTATTTTTCTTCCCACCTTTCATACGCTTTGTGTGACTAATCCTCTCTGTCGCCATATAAAATAATAATAATAATAATTCAGTTCCCTCTCTCTCTCTCTCTCTCTCTCTCTATCTCTTCAATTGAAAAAAAAAAAAAATTACGGCTTCACTTCTGAAATACTGAAAAAAACTTTATGACTTCACCGCTGATTAAGCCTACATTTTTCTACTATGAAACACTCCGAACTTTGTTCAGCTATCAATCACTACCGTTTTTCTGAAGAAAACAAATTCGTTGTCGCCACATTTCAGATTTTGATGAATGCGTGAATCCATACTATTCCAACCGATGTGGAGATCATGGCTATTGTGTTTACACTTCTGGGGATAACTCATGCAAGCCCAAAGGGAAATCCCATCTCAAAGTGGTATTTATAGGTATGCCTTTCTGATTCTTCTAGTTTTGTAATCAACTTTGATCAAATAGATATCACTGTAATTTTTACATGAATTGAGTTCAAAATGATATTTCTAGATGTAACTTTTTTAGAGCAAATTAGACTGGAGGTCAGAACAAGGCAGAAGTTTAGTGAAGTATTTCATGCAATCCATTGAGAAGAATAACTTGTTCGACATTGTTGATGCAAGAGTGATGAAGGAGGCCAAAAAAAAGACTCAATCATAGGATTTGCAGAACTTGCCAAACGATGCTTGAATTTGAAGGGAAAGAAACGACCGGCAATGAAAGTCATCGCAGCTGCGTTGGAAGATATTCAAAAGTCAGAAAAGGCTTCCGGTGCTGATCATGAACCTGAGGAGCCGGTTGAATGTGTAAGAGAAGTACCTGATCAGCCTTGGGATTTGTTTGCTAGCTCAACATGGTCAGCTTCGCCCAGTGATCTTACCGCTTCATCATCTCATGGACTCCCATTATTATCACCCAGCTCACAATGATTAGGATGAAAGAGCTCCTACGCTTTTTAATTTTTTTTCTCTTAGACTCTTATATGCAGTACAAAGCAGCTTAGTTTCTCTGTTGGGTGCTCTTTTTTGTTTCTGTTCTTTGCTGCTGTTGTTTTTGTGCTTAAAAAAAAACAAAGAAGTTAGTTACTTGTATTATAAGTTACTCTTTTCATCTATGTAATGTGTGAGATAATTCATGGCATATTTATTTTGACTTTCAGAGTGACGTATTCATTAATGCCCTCTTTTATAAATTTCAACAAAGAACCAACTGCAAATTCCTAGAGTCTTGTATCTCCAATACCATTACTCAACTAGTACTCTACTAATTTATTTTTATGATCTGTTTTTGATTGGAGTAAATAAAAGGTTTTAAAAATATATGAGCAAATTTACGAGCTAAAGAACATTTTCATAAGCAGTTTAGTAAATTTGTTATTTACAGCTCTTTAAATTTATTATTTACAGTTTTTTAGTTTAAATATTTTAAAACCTCCTATTTATATGAATTATTTGGGCAGAAATATTGTTTACTTCTTTCTTACCTTCCTTTAGGATTTGAGGATTGAGACAAAAATTTTTGTCAACGAGATTGTTTACCGGTGATAGTGCCTTGTTTATTGTTGGAAAATGCTTTAAATGGCTTGATTACATCCTCAGTAAAATGTTTGCATAAATAATAATGTGTGCATGCTTGCTTTGTATACCAAAAAATAATGCTAATTAAGATATTAACTCTAATATTAACTTTTTATTATAAGTCTACATGGCATTTATTCTACATCACACGCCACCTCACCGGTCATCATTTTAAATAACAAATTATATTCCCCTCCAAGACCTTTCCACGTTACATTCCACCATAGGCAAAACCATCAAATCTTCATCCACAAAGGAGAAAATAAACCCCAAACTCTTCTCTCTCATTATTCTATTCCTCCTCCTCCTCCTCTTCCAAGCCCTCCGATACAGCTGCATTGCAACGGTGGAAAGTTTTTTTTTTTGTTTTTGTTTTTTTTTGGAAAGTCTGTTTTTGAATTTGTACTTTTTCTATTTGGAAATTCTGTTTCTGCTCTCATCTTTAATTAGTTTGTGCGAGGTTTTATCTCCGCAAATAGTTGATTTTGTTTCTTCTTTTCCTTTCGAGTTTGGATTTCGGATTTTGGGTTTCTGATTTAACTATATGGATGGTTTAAAGTTTAAATTAATTACTCAATAATTTTCCTTCGACAAGGAAAAACAAAGGTACCGTTTGACACTGTTTTGGAAACGTTTATGAAAGGAATCTCATGGTTTTGAATAAAGATGCTTTGAAAATGATTTTGAAATAGCATTTTGTTTTGCACAAAGTTAGAAAAAAGAAATCAAAAACAGAAAATCATTTTAATTTTTTGTTAAGGGATGATGTTGCTTTCTTATTTCCGTTTTTGTTTTCTTAGGCTTATATGCCCAACAAAGAATTTTAGAAACATATTCAAACACAATTTTCTTTTTCTTGTACTCAAACTAATTTCTACTAGAAACATAATCAAACACAATTTCAAAACATATCTCAAAATCTTATTCAAAACATTTTCATTTATATTTCATATCTAAAACACAATCATTTCTAGAATGTTTCATAACAGATCTAAAACTTACCAAATTGGTGATTTATGACCGGAGTGATAATATTATGATTTCTCTGTGACATATTTATAAATATGATGATTATCTATGTTGCTGATAAATTGGTTATTTTTGGATGAGTTTCTTATCTGATAATCATACAAATTTAACATATGTATTATTTTTTCAGGCTCAGATAATTGCTAATAGATCTATATATAATGTTACAAATCTTTATGTCTAACATGTTATATTTTGAAACTTTTATTATAAGTGATAAATATTAACATTAAAGTTAGTCTCATAAGACATTAGTGATGTTACATGTATCGGACTGCAAGACAATCACGTAAAAGATTTTACCTTGAGATAGTTTTTTGTATTTACAACGGATAATGAACTTTAATTTTATAGGTGGAGTAGGTACATTTTTTCACCCTATAATAAATTATTATACTATGCTTCAACTTAATTATGAAGTACATACTTTTAATTTTATAGGTGGAGTAGGTACAGTTCTTCACCCTATAATGAATGATTGTACTGTGCTTCACCTTAATTATGAAGTACATACATTAACATTAATTTTATAGGTGGAGTACGTACATTTGTTCACCCTATAATAAATGATAGTACTATGCATTTTTTATACTATGCTTCACCTTAATTGTGAAATAGATACATTAATTTTAATTTCATAGGAGGAGTACATACATTTATTCACCCTATAATAAATGATAGTACTATGCTTCACCTTAATTGTGAAATAGATACATTAATTTTAATTTCATAGGAGGAGTACATACATTTATTCACCCTATAATAAATGATTGTACTGTGCTTCATCAGAATTGTGTTGCACAAACATTGATTTTAATTTTACAGGTGAAGTACATACAATGCTTCGCCCTATATAAATGACTGTATACTATGCTTCACATCCGAGCGGATATATAATAATTTAAGCTTATTATTTGAATTACACTTTGATGACTTCCAACGAAAAAAAGATTTGACATGCACTTCCAAAATAAAAACATTTGATACAAGGTTCTAGAAAAAGGACAAAGAAAGCGAAGTCAAACAAGTGCAGCAAGGTCTTTGTCATTTTGCTGATCATCAAGGTTTTCAATAATGGAAAATTCTCTCTTTTTCCATTGTTTTTTCAAAAGAAAAAAAATAATAAAATACTTTGATAATGGGTGACAACAAAAGAACAGAGACTTTTTTTATGACACAAAGGGACCAAATTAGTCTTTTTTTAATGCACTTGTACGTCCTCTTTCTGATACTTTTCACGATGCAAAAAATATTTAGGTGGAATTGGAAACGGATATATGAGATTTACGTTTTAGAGTATCGTGAACAAAAATTGATTTTGGATTTGAAAATTTGTATGTGATTTTAGGCTGCATTTGATATAATCTAGTAGTTTAAGAATGTGTGAAAAACTACTCATGTTTGAGTGAAAAAAGTGGTAATTTCCCCGTCTTCTAATCCGTGGTGAGACTTTGTTTTTGGTTTTTTGTTTTGTTTTGTTTTGTTTTTTTGTTTTTTTGTTTTTTTTGTGGCTAAAGTGAGACAGATGGTGATTTATTGACAATGGATCTAGCTTCTAAAATATTATTTGTGAAATAGATTGTTTCTTGATTATCATAAATAATGCTTTAAATGGTTTGGTTACAACCAACTGCATGGGACATGTGCATTAATAACTCTGCTAGGATAGTAAATTCTAATCGAAACTTTTAATACAAATTAGTATGATATTCAAAATGGAATTCTATCTTATATGCCATCTTAACATTTTTAATTTGATAAATTATTTTACTAACATGCCTCTTTTACTTTTACTTTCACTTTTTTTCCCCCCTCTCTTCTTACTTTCTTACTCACCTGCTTTTACTCTTTCCGCTCTTAATATCAGGATTAAGCCCATAGGCTATAAAGCTTGGCGAACGTCGAAGACTTAAGTGGATGAGGCAAAATGTCATAATAATGAAATCCATAAGATTGCGGGTTTGAAATTGGAAAATCTCGAATTTTCAAATTTCAAGCATAACAAAAGGAGGATTAATATTCTTAGGAGAACACGGATGAAATTTAAACGGCCAGCAATAGATAATTATTATTTTTTATCTTTTCTATTTTGAATTTATTTTAATTATCCAAAGGGATGGGCTTGTATGTAAAGGTTATGTTTTTCCCTTTGAAGAACTTACTGTGTGATTTCTGCATTCATTAACTGAGAGCTTTGATTGCAATTTTTAAAAAATATTGAAACCTCTAGCACTAAGACAGGAGGAGCTAAAGAGATTCTAGTGAACTTTTATAAAATTTCACATATTTTTTACTTTTTTACAATTTATTTTTTATTATTCATCGTGATGATTTGTGATGAGATTGAATATTCCTGTTGATGAATTTTCACCACCAACATAAAGTCTTATTTCTTGAAATTCTGCCTTTTCTTTTCAGAAATTCCATTTCGGTTCTTTAAATAGTTTCTATGGGGGTTTAGACTATTTTTTCTGTAAATTGTTGGTTTTGTTTTTCTTTTCACTTCGGTTTTGAATTTTTTTTCAAATTTAACTGTACAGAAGCTCAATAGTATCCCCTCGAAGAGGAAAAACAAAACTTTTTCTAAAATAGTTATTTATGTACCTACTTATGCAAATAGTTATTTATGTTGACGTAAGTGAGTATCATTTCTCCATTGCAAATATGACGTACCCATTACATATGCTGCTGACGGTTGCATGGGATAAGATTCGTATTTAAGGTTACCGATGAAAATATTTGATGCAAACCTTCTTTTTACAAAAAAAAAAAAAAAAAAATGTTATATAAATTTTTTTTTATACATGGCTCCAACAAAAAGATAAGGTTTCGTTTGGTTCCTCATTTTAAATTTAAAGTTTTCATTTCAGTTTTTATTTTTCTGAGGAAGTTTTTTATCTTTTTTAAAAAAATATTTATCTTTTTCAAAAAATCAACACAAATTTATTATTTATTATTAAAATTTAAAATTTTTAACTCAAATTCATTCATCAAACGGATTCTAAAATAAAATATATAAAAAAGACAAAAGACTAGTAGTTAGAAAAAAAAAAAAGAAAAAAATTGACAATGACAGTGACGACGGACGAAGTGAGAATTTGCAGACTAGGTGCTTCTATGTCCACTATTATCCTTAATTTTTTATTATTTTCTATGTCATTATTGAAGACATTGACAATGCACCTAAAGCTGCAAAAGGGCAAAGACTTACTGTACTTATACGTCCTTTTCGGAGACTAACAATCCACGATGCTCGGCAGGGTAAAATGTCAACTCGATTTTCCACTAAAAGATTACACATGTTGTATCCCATACACCACCGCAACATTTTTTATTTTTTTTCTGTTAATATTAAGAAATAAAAAAATTCAGCATTTAAACTCTAATTATACATTCACATGCTCACATACTCACACATCCAACCACTTAAATAAGCCCCGGATAACACTGTAACACTTTTAATTTAATAATGAATTATTTTACTAAAATGCCCTAATTTATTTTTGCATTTACAAGTCACCAAGTTTTTCTCTCTCTTTCCTATTCTCCTGCTTTTTCTCTTTCCTCTTTTCTTTGTTGTTGGCACAACCATCAAATCCTCATTTAAAAAAAAAAAGAAAAAACCCAACAAATATACTCTCACAGTCCTCTTCCTCTTCCTATTCCAATTGCTTCAGTTTTGTGACATGACAAGGATGGCAAATTTTATTCAGAAAGTTTGCTTTCGAAATTCTGATTTTTCTATTTGGAAATTCCATTTTAGCTCTTTAATTCGTATGTATGAGGTTTTCTGACTGTGTTGCTGTGAATTATAGATTTAATTTTTATTTTATTTTCAGTTCGGTTTTGCATTTTGGGTTTTTTTTTTTTTTCCTGATTTATCTGCATGGATGTAAAATTTCAAAAACTTGCTCAATAATTTCCTCTCGAAAAGGAAAAAAGAAAAACTTGCTAAATTAGTTATCTACGTACCAAATAATATAAAATGATTTTCATTAGTCTGCAACACTTTAGCATATAGACATATATATATATATATATATATGAATATGACGATCATATGTACATACGTTTCTTCATCTATAATATCTGGTTGTTTAAGATACTGTTGACACAATGTTTCAACATAGGGACAAACAAAGCGAAGGAAAAAGTGAGGATTTTGAGACTTGGTTCTTCCATGTCTGTTATTGAAGACCCTGATAATAGCCGACAGCAAAAGATCAAAGACTAAGACTTACTGCATTAGTAGCGGGATTAATATTTTTTTAATCCATGCATATATATTTGATTTTTCTCACACGGTGAGTCCACATGGATGAATAAGTTCACATGTAAAATTATCATCCAAAACCCCATCTTTTTGAACATGTATCCTTTGTATAATTTTGGTATTCTGATTGCTATCTAATCAATTATTTTCACACACCATTATATGAAATTAGCTTTTAAAGTACAAAAAATCAGTTGTAAAATATTTTAAACCTTCTTTAAATGACTTAGCATAATATTATTGATTAGCATAATATTATTGATTAAATATCATTTAATACATTAAAAATTAGATAGAAGATTTGAATTCCATATTTTCCATATTTTTTTTACAACCTTTTTCCATAAGCCATGCTATTGGGCTCTGTTAACTTTTTCTCCTTGTGTGGGACCAAACCTAAGAGTTTGATATTAAACTAAATTGCAATGCTAAGCTGCAGAGCCTAAAAACAGAGCGAAAACAAAGAAAGAAGGAAAAAAAAGAAAAATGGTCCGCCAACTTTTTATCCCCATTCTTCTACTCTCATGCCTCATCACTACAATAGCATCCGAAGCACCGACGGCGAAGAAAAACTGTCAGCCGCTTTGCGGAAACATCAGCATTCCATATCCTTTCGGGATCGGAAAAGGTTGTTACGTCGACGAATGGTTTGAAGTTGACTGCACCGGCGGTACTAACCCGACTCCAGTCTTGAAACGTATCAATCTCGTGGTGAACAGAATTGATCTCTACGACGGAACACTAGACGTGCGATTTCCAATCACCTTTTGGAACTGCAGTGGCGGGAAAACACGGCAAGAAAGCCGTAGCTTAAAAGGAAGCCCTTTCGCCTTCGCCGAAGACAAGAACAAATTCATTGCGGTGGGCTGTGAAGGGCATGTAACGATTAGCTCAGAAATAGATTCACATCAGCCAATTGTTGCGGGTTGCTCGTCCGTTTGTGATAATAACGTTTCGGTCGACACTCGGTGCAACGGCGTGAATTGCTGCCGGACCTCAATCCCCCCGAAGCTGCAGGTCTTCAACGCCCGTTTTAGCATCACCTCAAGTTGTGATCCAAAAAATGAAACAGATTGCAGATACGCTTTCCTCGTCAAGGAAACCTGGTTCTCACAAAGTGTCACAAATCTTTCCGCTTTGTCCGAGATGACCAACGTTACGGTAGCGCTAAATTGGGGATTGGAAGCTTCCAAATATGGTGATTCTGTAAACTTTACAGAGACTAGTCCTCGCACTAGATATTGCAACAATAGCTCCAACACTTCTATTGCTTCACTCTTCAGTCCACCAGGACAGCTTGTATGTTATTGCAAGGACGGCTTTGAAGGAAATCCTTATCTTGACAAGGGTTGTCTTGGTAAAGCCCCTCTACCCTTATCTACAAACAACTTGTATGTACTAAGTCTGCTTTCCAAGACGATTTTCGAAAAAAAAATCTCTGTGCCTGTTTTTTTACAGCACATATTTTTTTAAATCATGTGTAATACCCCTCTTAATATCTTGTTAAAATTTAAAGAAGAAAATAAAATGAAAAAAGAGATTGCAAAGGGGTTAATTTCAATTTTTAGTGAATAAATAATACACGTTATCTCACTTTATCTCCTAGATCTTTAACTGTCATTTTAGTGGTATCTAAGTTCATCAAATGTTTCAGTTTCATTATTAGTTCGTCTATGATAGAAAAGGTTTTTAAAAAATAATAAAATGAAGCGTTTGAGGCTCGCATAACGGGTGGGTGGAAGGTAATTTGGTGAAAGGATTGTTGAGTGATTGATTGGGTTGGTTAATTAAACTAGATCCATTTTACCCAACTGATCCAAAATTTTGATTTTTGAATGTTAGATTACTTGATAAACATGCATTTGATTTAATTCACCTACCCAATCGACTACTTAACATTCATTTAATCAAATTAACTCAGTTTTTATTAATGTTTATGTCATAAATGGATAAATAGTGAAACATTTTTTTTTAAACTCATGTACCAATAGTGTGACATTTTTAGTTTTATGTATAAAGAAACTAAGCCATATAATTAAAATTTAATGTATAAGTTACCTTAGATTATCAAATCTTCTAAAATCTAAGAGATTTACTAATTTGAAAGTGATATAAATAAATTTGAACTACGAATAAAGATTATGAATTCTAAGAACCAAATTGGGGGCAAAAGAAAGCCAGGTTTCTTATGGAATTACTTAATGAAATTAAAAAGAAAGTTTATAAAGACTATTTTACCCTAAAAAATAAAGATAAATAATTAATAATTAATAAATGTTAAAGCTAAATTAATTTAACAAATGTAATCGTATATAAAATGTTAATTTTACTTAATAGTTTGATTCCTGACAATAAAATTGGCTGTTGATTTTTGAATTTTAATGGAGTTAGTTGTGTAACCATCACAAAAAACTTAAATTTTATAAAAGGTGACATCTATTGATACCCATTTATCTACTTTTCCCTCTTCTTTTCTTAAATTATTCACCAACCCATCTTCTTATTCCAAAAAAAAAAAAAATCCATATAATTTAATTCAAAATCCTTTTTATCATAATAAATAAATAAATCAATAACCCCCTATTTTTTTAAACAGTCTTTGTTTTAAAAATTACTTATCGTTTTTCTGCTTCTTGTTGCTTTTGTTTTTGTTTTTGTTTTTTGTTTTTTGTTTTTTTCTTAAATCCAATCACTACTAACTTTTTTAGATATTCAGGTTTTATTTGAAATAAGATCTAGTGAAATCGTGGTTTTATGTGTACCCTTTTTAAGAAGTAATGTTTTGTTTAAAAACAGAATTCAAATCTTGATTTTTGTTATGAAGGTTGAAAAAAAAAAAATTATATATATATATAAGTTGATACATTTTCAGGAGATAAATTAAAAGGTAAAAACTTTACTTGTTTTATCCAAAAAATTTAATGGATTTCCAACAAATTAATCATCTTGGCTTTGATATAAAGAATAACAAATTAAATTATCAAAGCACTATATATATTATTTCTTTTGACTTTTTCGTTTCCGTACCACTACTTTTTTGTAACAACTATTCACAAAATATATATATATATATATATATATTCTGAACAATAACTTGAAAATAAATCTACGACTTTATTATTACATAAAGATAAATATATTCTGAACAACAACTTGAAAATATAAATCTACGACTTTATTATTACATAAAGATAAATATATTTACAACTATATATATATATATATATATGCATACCTACGACGTGTACAAAAACTGTACTTCATAAAAATAATGACTATAAAACTACGACTTAATTATTACCTCTAACAAAAAAACTAGGACTATATTAGTTTCATTAAATCTTATTCCAAGAAAACGAATGATTAGATTTCTTTAAAAAAAAAAGTTGAAAAATAAGAAAAACAATAAATGATTAAAAAAAAGGATTGTTTGAAAAAAAAAAAATAGGGGTTATTTATTGGTTGGTGGATATAAAAAGGATTAACGACAAAATTAAATTGTAGAGATTGTTTTGGAATAATTCAAGTGTGTGACAAGTAATAAGAGCGCTTACATGTTAAATGTTAGGTAAATTAAGAAAGAAGATGGGAAAAATATATAAATGAGTGCATGTAAATAGAGTTCCCTTTACAAAAATAATCAGGTCGATGCAAAAGGTCATAATTTTCAAGTCTTTTCGTGGGCATTGAAGATAACGTTTCGATTTTTTTTTTTTTTTTTAAAGAAAGGAATTTTTCTCCTTATATATGTACCGATTTTTATAAAATAACAAGTTAGTACATAGATGAGAATGTGATTTATAACTTTATTAAATTTGTTAAATTTATCATTAAATTGATGGTAAGAGACCAAAGCTGCCCAAAACACAAAGGTTAAAGAATTAATTGACCAAAATACAAAAGTACTTTAGAACTCTGTCACAATATTAATAATTCAGGAACTAACAGCATCAAAAACCCTAAGAACCTCTGTTCTTTGCACCTCTGTGGTTTCCCACTTACAATGTATTTAGTTTCTTTTCTAGTTTTTATGAAAGGTCAAATAGAAATTTCACTTAGAAAAATATAGAAAGTTTCTTATGTTGTTTTGAATATATCAACTGTTGGGATTGTCAATCCCATATTTTTGTTGATGTTTAATATCAAAAAACTAAATAACTCAAACATATTTGTTTTTCGCAACTTATATTTGAATTTTATATTCAGATATTTTGATCAAACTTGTTACGGCTGGTTACGTATTTAATTGTCTGATTAAATTCTCAATTTGTTGCACCCATAGTTTTTTTTTTTTTTTTTTTTTGCCCTTCTCCATAGAGGTTTTTGGATATTGGTTATGTTAAATAACTATATCGATCGTGTCAATTATTTGCTTAAAAATATTTATGTTAGTGCGAATTATCAGTATACTGACTAAGCAAAAAAGTGGTTATATCGTTCTGTCAAGACAATACTTGATTTAACTGTCCACTAGGTCTTATACTAACTAACTATATATGCCTGCATTTTTCTATGATGAAAACATTAAAATAATCCTTATTCAACTATAGAAGTTTAAAACAAATAGTCGTGTGAATAAGCAAGCTATATCAATTTTTTCATTATTTTTTCTAAATTAAACAAACTAATTTAATTTCTCATTTCAGATATTGATGAATGTAAACCTGGAGGTTCCAAGCGACCATGTGGAGATTACGCTGAATGTAAGAACACCATTGGGAGCTACAAATGCGAGCCAAAGTGCAAAAATTTGGTGGTCCCTTTAGGTATGCCTTTTGATGCTCTAAATTAAAAGGTTATTATTTACAGACGTTTCATGAACTTCTCCAATTTATCAATTTAATTCTTGAAATTTTTCTCCCCTAAAAAAAAAATTAACCTTCTGAGCTTATAATTATTGATACTATTAGTCATTTTTGCTTATGTTCATTAAAATTTAGTTGTTTTTTTACACGTCATTTGCATGTGATAGTCCAAAAAGATCATTGTTGGTCATTTTTATTTCATTTCAATATAAATTTATTTTAAATTTTAGCAAAAAACCAAGTAACTCAAACATATTTGTTTTTCGTAACTTATGTTTGAATTTTATATCCAGATATTTGTTGCAGCTGGTTACGAATTTAATTGTCAAATTAAATTTTGAATTTGTTGCAACCATAGTTTTTGTTTCTTCTCCTTAGGGCTTAGAGGTTTTTCATTATGCTAAATAACTATATCGATCATGTTAAATAATTATTTGAATAATTATTTATTTTTTGCAAATTATTAGTATACTTACCAAACAAAAACAAAGGGGTACCAACTGTATATATGCCTGCATTTTTCTATGATAAACTAACTATAGAAGTTTAAAACAAATAGTCGTGTGAGTAAGCAAGCTATATTAATTATTGATTAGTTTTTCTAAAGAAAACAAACTAATTTAATTTCTTCGCAATATTTCAGATATTGATGAATGTAAACCTGGAGGTTCCAATCGACCATGTGGAGAGCACGCCAAATGTGAGAACACTGTTGGGAGATACAAATGCAAGCCAAAGTACAACAATTTGGCGGTCCCTTTAGGTATGCTTTTTGGCGCTCTAAATTTAAAGGCTAGTTTTTGTACAGATATAACTTAATATTTATTTATTTGTTCTTAACAATCATCTCTTGAATTTATAATTTTTAACATTGTCAATCCGGTTTACTAATGTTCGTTAAATTTTGAATGATTTTTTACATGTCATTTGCATGTGATATAGCCCGAGAAGGTCATTGCTGGTTATCTTTGATTAATTTCAATAAAAATTCATTATAAAGTTTAATTTCAAGTTTGAGTTACAACTAAAAATTAAGTTTGAGTTACAACTAAATTAAGTTTAAGTTTTCAAATAAATTTGTATAAAAATTAAATAAAAATGACCGGTAATGCCATTCTTGAGCTTTGTTTGGCGTTTAAGTTTAACTCTAACTAAACTGTACTTTTTCATCTCAGTTTTTGTCTTTTTTTAAAAAGTCAACAAAATTTATAACTAGTTTTTGAAATATAAGTCAACTCCAACTTAAAAATTTCATCTCCAACTAGCGAATCAAATGCAAGCTTGAGCTATCACATGCAAAACAATGTTCAAATTTTGATGATGCAAGCAAAAAGGATTGAAACAGTTTCAAAAATTAGTTTAGGGGTTGATTGTCAAGAAAATTATACGTTCTCATTAAAATCTCAATTGCCTGTGATAGTTGGTATTTTCTTGTTTTAATTGGAAATAAAAATTAACTAGAGAATGTCATTTTAATTAATTTCGGTCTAATAGTCACTTTTTTAATATTGACATAAATCACTTGTTCGAATTAAGATTTCTAGATGTGAATTTTTCTTGCAATAATTAAAGCAACACATAAATATTTTCTTTGTGACAATACATGAATATATATCTGCCTTGATGTACCTTTGGTATTATAAATGTTTTTGTGTGTGCATATGTTCGTGTCAGTTCCTTCATTATAGCACATAGAACTTGAAAGGATTTTCTACCATCAAGAGGTTCTTTTAGGCGATTTTTGATAGTTAACGAAAAATGAACGAAGAGAGATGTGTCCGGGAATTAGGGTATGCTTAGTAGTTATGGAAAATAAAATAAGAGTGTTAATTTCATCTTTGCCTCCGAAATATAATATCTCTCTCAGTTTGACCCCCAAACTTCAAAATGTTACACATTGCACCCTTAGACTATGCTCCTTGTCCCATGTTTGGTCATTTTAACAAAAATCGATAAAAACTCAACGATATCGACCATGTTAGCTTCACGTTGTTGTCTCATTTTAACTCCACATGCTTCGCTAGCCAACAAGCTCATGTAGAGATGGAGCACAGTTTTTTTTTTCTCCTTTTTGTTTTATTTTGTTTTTGTTTTTGTTTTTGTTTTTGTTTGGGAGACTGAAGAGCCAAACAAGAAACAAGGCCAAAATGGAACAATTTAGGGTGCATTTCATAACATATTTTGAAGTTCAAAGGCCAAAATTAAAAAATTAAAAAAGTTCAATGATGAAAAGTAAAATTAATTTGTTTCTCTTTCTTAAGTATTCATTTGTTTACTTACGAAATAGTGACCCTTGGTAATATTTTTCAGTTAATAAGAAAAAAGACTAAATTTTCTTATATGTTTTATCAAGTCAATGATTATTTAACTAGGTGTGACCGTGTGAGGATATTTTAGTTATTAAATTGATTTCATTTCTATTTCTAAGCTTAATAACATTAAAACAATTCAAATCTACTTTTTTAATAAATAAGTAACATTTAAATTAAAGAGAATCAATAATCATTGTTACTTTCTTTTTCTTTCCTTTCAAACCCATCGCAATTGTATTCTATGAGCTTAATTAAGTAGACATCCGTTAGTGCACTTTGAAAAATGAGGGAATGGAAAGGTTGGCTTGAGGTTCATGTCTAGAGTTAGTGGATTGTAGGAGGATTACCAATCCGAATATAAAGAGGGTTTTCACCTAGCCTCCACCAAAACATGAAAAAGGTCTATGCACCTTCCGAAATTTGATGCTAATGAATTGAAGGACCGAATTATCGGCTAACATTCTAAAATTCAGGATGCATAGACCTCTTTTCCATATTCACAGGGCAAGGTGAAAAAGTGACTCCGGTTTAAAAGAATTTATAAAATTTATACTTAGACATTGGTATTTCTCATTTTCATTCCAACTGGAGCACGACATAGATTGTTTTGATTTATGTAAGCAAAAATAAAATGTGCTCATGTAACCTACTTGACAAAAAGTTATACTTTTCATTAATTCATCTGTTATCTAATTTATGCAGGTATTGTCAGTGCAGTTGCAGCAATGTTGGGATCAAGGGAATCAGCCAGAGTTGCAAAAAATATGAGTAATATGATGCGCAAGAAAAAGTTCTTCAAACGAAATGGTGGTCAATTTTTAGAACGACAATTTGACTCAGGTGAAGCTGATGTTGAGGAGACGAAGCTGTTTGAATCGGAAGAGCTTGAGAAAGCAACTGATAGTTTTAAAATTGACAGAGTTCTTGGCCAAGGAGGGCAAGACACAGTTTACAAAGGAATGTTGAGAGATGGGAATACTGTTGCCATAAAGAAATCTAAAATCGTGGACGAGAGTAGAGTCGAAGAATTCATCAATGAGGTTGTTAATCTTTCTAAAGTTAACCACAGAAATGTGGTTAAACTATTAGGTTGCTGCTTACAAACAGAAGATCCTCTTCTGGTTTATGAGTATGTACCTAATGGAACCCTATATCAGCATATTTACGACGAGCAAGGGGAGGAGTTTCCACTTACATGGGAAATACGCTTACGAATTGCAACAGAAATAGCTGGAGCTCTTGCGCACTTACACTCGTCAGCTACGTTGTCAACTTACCGTCGAGACATTTCGTCTAAGAATATCCTTCTAGATGGTAAATACAGGGCAAAACTTGCAGATATTGGGACATCAAGATCAGTAGCCATTGATGATCAGAGAGATTTGACAATCGCAGGACAAGGCATATTTGATCTCACAGATACTGGAACATCAAAATCAGTTGAAGTTGATGATGAAACAGATTTGACAACTGCAATACCTGATTCGTTTGGTCTTGCAGATGTTGGAGCATCAAGATCAGTTCCCACTGATGATCAAATAGATTTGACAACTGCGGGACAAGGCACATTTGATCTCGCAGATATTGGAACATCAAGATCAGTAGCCGTTGATGATGAAACAGACTTTACAACTGCGGTACAGGGCCCCTCAGGTCTCGCAGATATTGAAACATTAAGATCAGATGCCACTGATGAGCAGACAGATTTGACAACCGCAGGACATGGCACATTTGGTAACTTGGATCCAGAAGAGTCAAGTCAATCTACAAAGATGAGTGACGTGTATGGCTTCGGAGTAGTTCTTGTTGAGCTTTTGATCGAACAAAAACTACTTTCCAGCCTGAGGTCAAAACAAGGTAGAAGTCTGGCAACATATTTCATGCAAGCCATTGGGAAGAATAAATTGTTCAGTATTGTTGATGCCAGAGTGAAGAAGGAGGGAAAAAAAGCCTCAATCAGAGCATATGCGGAACTTGCCAAACGATGCTTGAATTCGAATGCAAAGAAACGACCGGCGATGAAAGAAGTTGCAGCTGTGTTGGAAGATATTCGAAAGTCAGAAATTAAGGCTTCGGATGCCCACGACGAACAACCTGTTGAGGAGGGAGAAAATGGGACATGGTTACCTTCATTAGGCGACCTTACCGGTTCGTCGTCTTTTGTACTCCCGTAAGTATCACCTTGATCGCGTTGAAGTCCATATGCAGGTAATGTTTCTTTGTGCCTGTTTTTCTTTCAGTATTGTGTGTGTCTGTATTTCTATCTCTATGTGTGTGTATAAATCAGCCAGAGTGAATCATGGACTATTGAATGTGTGTTGATTTTCTAGAGTAATGTTTTTATTCCTCCTTTTATTTCGACTACTTAAGCACCTGAAAATTTGTACTCTCATGTGTGGGACAAGAAGACTACTTTGATTCAACAACTCTAATAATTATGTGTGTTAAGTTATGACTTCTTTTTTATGAAGCTTTGTTACCATTTGACCTGCTAGTTGTAATTATGATTTATATATATATATATATATAGAGAGAGAGAGAGAGAGAGAGATTGCGGTGGATGACCCTTTCAAAACCTACAATAATAAATATTAATTCCTGTTTTTTTTATTTTTAGTTAAAAAGATGTTCTTTTTTCTTAAAAAATGACATGGCAAATCTTTGATTGTTTGTTAGTAAATTATTGATTTTTGAATCCATATCTCATCCACAATCACCTTCGTGAAACAACAAAGGCGCTGGAGGAGATCTCGCTGGCGATCTCCTCCGCACATCAACAAAAGTGATCCTATCAAATTAGCTGTAAATCTATTTTAAGGCAGGTTTTTTTTTTTTTTTTTCCTTCCTTTTACAACAATGCCGATATTAAACTTGGGGGATTATCTCAACATTTTTGGAAACATAAAACTTAATTTAAAGACTACTAAAAAATGTCATTGTTTCGAAGCAATTGTACTATGTTAGGACCGCAAAATTATTAAAGTCACCCGCATTCAAATAGAAGGAAAAAAAATTTGCTTTTGTTGAGGTTAGATTTTATATCTTATCTGTCACCGTACACGTGACAACACAAGTCATCAGAGAGCCATGATTGACTCATGAGATGACAATACCCAGAGGCTAGAATGAGTCATCAGTCAAGACATAATCAACCGACGAGTCATTTGGCTCGGGATTAAGGATTTAATAAAGGGATAATTACAAAATTAATCTTATCCAAAGGATAAGGGGTTCAAATAATTCATATAGGATGAATATTATATCATTATTTTTTTTCTCCGACCAAACAACTATGTTTTTTAAATCTGTGCATTAGTCCTCTCGTATCTCTTCCTCCTATTTTTCCCTTCTACCAAACAAGTTTTAAAGGTCATGTATTTAGGGACATACTAACAAAATCACTTATCGAAATTAAAAGGGTTGAGCTACTATATGAGATAGAGTGTCATATCACATGCCATGTATATTGGGCTATTCCTAAAGATGCTATCTTAGTGGCTAGTTCAAAACATTATAAAATTTACCCTATGTTGAGATAACATATCCAATTTTTAAATTAGAAAATTTCGGCAAAAAAAGAAAAACGTTTTTCTGAACTTTTTTCATCATTCTCTCATTTTAAAAAAGAAAAATTATATTATTTTTAAACTTAATTTATACAGTAACTTTTTGGAAAAAGAAAACAAATTTTTTTGAAATCTCCTTACAATGCACTATTCACAACCTCATTTTTTTTTTCCATTCCAAACAATTTTCTGTTTTCAAAAATAAAATCATTTAAACACCATTTTATTCTCAAAATAAAAAGACTTTCTCATTTAAAACCAAAAAAATTTTTTTTGTCGAAAATAGACATGTGCTTTAAATGGAACCTTAAGTTTTTATTTTTAATGCAGTGCATCTCTTATTTATTTATTTATTATTATTATTTTTAGATAAGTGAACGGATAAAGAATCTTTGCTACTCAATTGCTATTCATGGCGGACAGTGGAAATTTGGACCAGATAGAGCTAATCAGTTAACTACAATAGACATCGTAGAAGTCAAAAATTAAAAAAAATAGAATCATATACGGAGAATTATTTAAATTTACATTAATCGAGATTCAAAACTACACGTTCTCGGTCAAGTTCGGCTGCTGGCAAGAAATAACTATAATCCCATAAATTTACGGAGAATATATATGTTTCTGATATTTAATTTAATTTAATTTGTTTTTTTTTGGCCGGCTGCGCGAACTCTATACATTGTAAAGTTAAACTGCGGAGATTCCGAAAAAAAAAAAACAGAAAAAACAAAAACCTGCAGAGCATAGAAACAGAGCGAAAACAGAGAGAAGGAAAGTGAGATGGTTCTCCAACTTGTTATTCACATTCTTCTCTTCTCATGCTTTATCATTACCGCAGTATTGAAAGCACCGATGGCGAAGGAAAACTGTCTAAAGACCTAAGAAAAAGGCACAAAAAATAAAAGGACTAATTAAAATGAAACAAATTATCAACATGAAAAATGACTAAAATGATGGGAAAAAAAAAAAAAGAGTTGGGCTCAAAAAAACGAAAAAAAAAAAGATTAAAATGAAAAAAAAATGATCCGGGAAAAAAAGGATGACCAAAAAATAAATCCAGAAGTAAAAAAGGTAACCGAAACGGAAAAAAAAAAAAAAGGTCCGAAAAGAAAATAAAAAAGGACTAAAAAAAAAGGGTCCAAGAAGAAAATAAAAAGGGACTAAAATTAAAAAAATTATCCAAAAAGAAAATTAAAAAAGGACTAAAATAAAAAAAATAAAATTATAGTTGTATTCAAGTAGGTTTTTGGAAAGTATCAATAAGCTAGACCCATACTTCGAGTTGTTTCATGCCACAAATAAACTCAAACACTCAAGAAATCCATTGGACAGGCAGATTCACAGGTTGGTCTAGTAATTAGGGGGCGGCCATTCGGTCGCCTATGATATTAGGACCAATAGGTCAAAAATGGGTTTGTGCCGCAGGTGTTGAATGATCTACTCTACACAGGTGTGGGCTTTCATGGTTAGGGCTCATAAACCCTTTCTTTCATTCATCAATAGGGCCCGAATTTTTTAAGGTTATGAAATACGTTAAAATTCAATATAAGTTATAAGTTCTTAAAATGCAAATAACGAAAAGAAAAAAAATTGGTCCAAAAAAATAAAAAAACCTGAAGGACTAAACAATAATACAAAAATTTTTTGTCTATAATGAATTGTTCATTTTGGATGAAGTACGGACGCACAATAGCACTTATTGTGCTTTCTATAATATTGTATAGATATATATATATATATGTCATTGTTTATAATTCCTTCTTCATGTGATCCTCCTATAACGTTGGTTAAAAAAAATAAAAAAAGGAGGATTCAGATTCACCAAACTTTTAACACTACACGTTTTATCAAAGGGTTGAAGTGTCTTTTTTTTTTTTTTTTTCTTTTGGGTCTACCGATCCCTGAGCTAAATGAAATAAAAAATAAAAGTTGAGGAATTATTTAACCACAATAAAAAGTTCAGGAACCAAACTATCACAATACTAATAATTCACCAATTAATTATGCTAAAAGCTCAAAGTTAATCACACACTTAACATTGTTATAACATAGTTTGTGTTAGAATAAAACAATTTAAGCTTTTGTGAGATAGATAATTTAATATAGTATTTGTATAGATGGTCTTTTGTTCAAATTCACACTTAAAAGGAGAAAGTGGTAGAATATAATATGATTATTGACACGTTTTCTAACAACTTAATAGATAGATTGATAATTTAGTCATTTGTACTTTAATTTGCACGTGTGGTTCAGTCCTGAAATTTTATATTTTGATGCTTATGTTTGTTATTTTATTGTTCTAATTCCCACCTTTCATACGCCTTGTCTAAGCTAATCCTCTCTATTGGCATATCGAGGGGCCACTGAACCTCGTGTGTTACACACACACACACATATGTATATAAATAAATAAATATATATATATATATATATATATATATATAATAGGCACTCTTAGTTGATAGTCTAGTCACCTCCTGAAATTTTAAGAAATTCTTTTTTGCTCCCCTGTCATTTTCAGATTTTAATGAATGCGTCCATCCAGAATATCTCAACCGATGTGGAGATTATGACTGTTATATTAACACTTATGGGAGTTACACATGCAAGCCCGAAGGGAAATCCCGTGTCAAAGTGGTATCTTGCAGCAGAGCAAGCCAAGGGGCCCACGTCGACAAGTAGCGAAAACCGGTTGAATGAAGAAATTGGGCTGGACGCGTGCACGGACGAACTCTGGGATGCGTCACCCCGGATCAAGCAGCTGCTGAAGGACTTGACACACGGCAGAGAAGCTCTTAGAGCTGCGTGCGCAATACACTCGCGATCTGGGCATTCTCCTCGCTCATCAGACGGTCGAAATGGCGTGTGGGTGCCCATGTTGGATGCTCATGAGTGGTGGAAAGCTAAATGCGAATTTCTCGCAGCATTTTTTGATGCTGCGACTCTATTTAAGTTTCAAATTCCTAATTTTTCCCTACTAACATAATTAGATAACACATTTGAGACAACACAATGATTTTGGAGAAAAATCAAAATAAATGATACAATTATTGTAAAAATATATGCTTTTGAATACCAAAATAACTCTATAAAAATAGAGTTATCATGTTTCTTGTTTCTAAATGCTTACAATGAGAGAAACGAAATAAAATCTATATTATATATTATTTTTGATACATTTTTTATACATCACCGTTGATTTTCAATTCATGTATTTCAACCAACTACACATTTCTAATACACATATTCAAAATTTTAACTTTAAATCAATGTTTCGAACGGATCATGCAACATTGGAACTATAATTTCAAGAATCAATCCTCAACTATATATCTATTCACCAAGAAAAAAAAAAAAAAAACTCAAGCGTCAACTATCATCAAGTCATCTCTCAACCAAAATAAAACAAAATAAATTAAAACTCTCAAGTCATCTTGAAAACAACGTAAAATTAAAAAAAAAATCGTTTTGACAAATAATTCAAGAAAGAAAAAAGATTATCTAAGATAAAGAAAAGGATTCACTAGAAAAAAAAAAAAAACAATTTGAATAAGGCTTCATATATACATAAATTATGTAAATCAAACTTTACAATTCAAATAAGAAGTCACAACTTTAATTCTATTTTAAAATACTAACCTATGTAGTATATGAGTTATCTTTTTCTATTAGTAAGTGTTTAAAACATTACAACATCAATTAATAAAAAATATTAGGAACACCAATTCTAATTCTAATTTTTGAGTACCAACTTATAGATATATGAGTTATCATTTTTTTATTGATAACTATTTAAAATATTATAATATCAATTAATTACATTTATCAATAAAAATATAATATATGAGTTGATACTTAAAAAATTAAGATTGAAATTGATGTCCCTATTAATATGCATCTATCACTCAGAATATGAACTTGACTCAAAAATTTAGGATTAAAAGTGATATGCCTAGCATTACTCTTCAAATAAATACAAAATCTAATCTAACTATCTACCTAGGTAATTTAATAATTCGATCTAATCTAGATAACTACAAAAATAAATAAATAGATAAATGAATGCATGTAATTTTTTTTCTTTTTGAAAGGGCAATTATTTATATTCTCATTTGTGTTCCCCCCCCCCCCCCCCCCCGCCTTTTGGCTAGAATTTTGACACGTTCCCTTCGTAACCCCGCCCCCCCCCCCCCCCCCCCCCTGGCGGCTAGAATTTGGACGTATGGAATGGGACAAAGCCTCAAGCGTCAACTATCAAGTCATCTTGGCCAGTATGGAAAATCATGCACTAACAGGACAACGCGTCAAGCCTCAAGCATCAACTATCAAGTCATCTTAGTCAGGAAAAAAAAAAAAAAAAAGAGTCGTCTTGACCAATTATTAAGTGAAAAAATAATGCATCTTGGCAAATGTAAAGAAAGAGTTGACTGCTAATAAACCCAGGATGATTAATTAATTAATTATATTTATCAATAAAAATATAATATATGAATTTATATTTACATTTAAAAAATTAAGATTAAAATTAATGTTCTAATTATTATACATTTATCAATTAAAATATTAAACATAAGTTGGATTAAAAAAATTAAAATTAAAATTGATATATCGAACACTACTCTTCAAATAAATACAAAATCTAATCTAAATATCTAACTAGATAATTTAATAATTCAATCTAATCTAGATAACTACAAAAATAAATAAATGGATAAATAAATGCATGCAATTCTTTTTTGAAAGGGCAATTATTTATATTCTCATTTGTCCCTTTCTTCTTTCGCTAGAATTCTCACATGTCCCTTTCATGCAGAAAAAATGCACTGTGTGGAAAATCATGCACTAAAGGGACAATGCGTCAAGACTCAAACGTCAACTATCAAGTTATATTGGCCAAGAAAAAAAAAGAAAAAGAGTCGTCTTGAACAATTATTAAGTGGAAAAAAGGGGCATCTTGGCAAACATAAAGAAAGAGCTTTTTTTTATAATTGTCTTCATTTATTCATCCTCTCGCTCTTGCTAAGCAACAACGGCGGAGATAGAAAATAATTTTAACGGGAGTGTTATTTGAAAAAGAGAATTTCCTTTTTCAAAGGAAGATGTAATAATATATTTTAATTATAGAGTATGGGCATATTGAATTTTTTTTCAATAAAATCGGCGCATAACGAAATTGTACATAGATTAAAGAAGTAGATTAACATATTAAAATTTGACAGAGACACAATTGCAATTTTTCTTTTAGAATGAAGACACAATTGAAATTAGAAAAGAAAAAAAAATGATCAAAGATCAACAAAAATCAATATTTTCACTAATATTTCAACAAAAATATAAATGGGGGCCACTTATTTGCATGTGGCTACGCCACTAATAAACAGTATCTCATATATTTTCACTAATATCCTCACACGTCTCCCTCTTATCAAAACTATTTGTTAAACTAAAAGGATTGAGGCAAATGAGATGAAGTCATCTTTACAACAATGTGAAAATAAATAAATAAATAAAAGTCTTGACAAATTATTCAGAGAAAGAAAAAGTCATGGTGACAAGCGTATAGAAAGAGCTAATCGACCAAACAGAGTTAATCAATTAAATATCTTAAATTAGTGGTCCCAGTTTTTAGGTTCCTCAATCATGTAAGGCTTACTAGATAATTTCACTCAATCTATCAATTTATTTTAATTTAAAAATGAGAATCCGAATTCTACTACTTATAATAGAGTTACTCTCATTAAATTATTTATATGTAACTATACCAAATAACACTCGGTACAACAGGCAGTGAACCCAAAAAAAAAAAAAAAATAGTCATTATCGATTTTTTTTACACTCCATCTTTATCGATTTTTTTTCCCTTAAGATCTACATCTAGAGTTGGTGGTACTCACCATCTCAGATTATTCATTATTTAGTGTAGTAACCAAAGACTAAGTGCACTTTTGTTAATTAACCTAGACTTTCGGTTTCCATATATATTGCACTGTGCAATAAATATTGTCGTGATGTAATTTAGATGATTGGGTAACATTATAATTTTGTGGTGATATTATCAATTGAATTTCCAAAGCATTTCCCCCTTGACCAACATTCATCAGGACGACGCGTTATTAGTCAAGTTCGGCATTAGCAAAATATACCTATCATCCATTAATGATCTTGAAAGACATATAAGAAAGGTCTCAGTTCCAACACTTGGATAGATCCATCAACCGTATAGGTTTAATAGCCGAACAAATACGGCATTTGTAACTTTTTATTTAAAATATTATAATAATTAGTTGTTTTAAATGTAATTTTATATAAGATTATGTATAATAAGATACTATTGAGAATTATTTATACAAAGGACAAGCATTAATACTGAAGAATTTTAGACTGAATCAACTGGTTATAAGTACCCAAAAAAAAAATTGCAAATGTCATTTTATAAATGTTAAGGGAATATGAGACTATAGGTGTCTATTTATATATGTATATATTTATTTATTTCTGTTTGTGCAAAAACAGAGAAAATGTAACGTTAAGCTGCAGAACAAAGAAACAGAGTCAAAACAAGGAAAGAAGGAAAGTTAGAAATCATCCTCCAACTTGTAAATGACATTCTTCTATTATCATGCCTCATCATTGCTACAGTGTCCGAAGTACCGATCGATGGCGAAGGAAAACTGTCAAGAGCGTTGTGGAAACATCATCATTCCGTTTCCTTTTGGAATCTAAAAGGGGTGTTAAATGGACGAATGGTTTGAAGTTGTCTGCACTAACAGAAACATTAATTTAAAAAAAAAATACCGAAACTTTGAAACAAAATTAAAAAAAAAAAAAAAAAACTCCATATATTGAGAAGGAAATAATTATAAAAAAAAAAGCACATAATGACATAAGAAGAAAAAGAAAGATGAAAGTATTTTTAATCAGATTAAAAAATCATGTTAAAACATCCTTAAGAAACTTTAAAGAAAAAGCTCTAAAAAATTATATTCTTACTTTTATTATTGGTGTTAAACATAAATTTATTATTGAATAGATATACAGAGAATTATGTATATGTGTCTATATATGAAATGAAAAATGAAAGAGATAAAATAAATTAAAAATAGAGAGAGAGAGAGATAAAAGAAGAAAAATGGATAATAGCAAAAAATAGAAGTGAAAAGAAAAACAATGGGTTGATGCATTCTTTCATATATGTTAAGATATGTAAGGAGATATGAAAAAAAAAAAAATGAGAGAAATAAATCTTAACTATAATAAAAGAGTGGATCCCTGTCACTGTAGTTTTTTGGTCGTAAAAAACGGTGCGTTTGATGCCTTCTTCATTTTTTGCTTTTTGCTTTTTGTTTTTGTTTCCTTCCTTTTCTCTGCTGTGTTTTCCTTCCTGTAACTGCACAGTCAAAGTTTGACCGCCTCCCACGTGTTGCAAGTGCAACTTTTTCAAGAATTTGGACATTAGAGCCTCAAAATACAAGCAATATAATGCACTTTACAAAATTGCCATTGTACTTGAGAACTTTGTTTTTTAAAGTGTTTTTTTACTTCATAAAAATATCAAAGTTATTTTAGTGTACATTTCATATTTCATTCCATTTTGAATTCAACTATACTTATAGTTGATTTTTTTATCTTTCTTTTTATGAAAAATTCAATAATAATTATAATTAATTTTTATAAAATCAATAAACTTCAACTTAAGTATTTTATTTTATTTCAAACTCAACCCGAATATTAAATACAATCTTAGATTGATCAAGTTCAAAATGTCCTATATAATATATATATATATATATATATTTTAACATGATAAAAGAGCTAAAGATGAAGAAAATGTAGTGAAGGAGAAGTTATTTTTTTCCCTCTTTTGGTTAAGAAGAGTGAGTTAAATTTTAATTTTTTTTCATTCCATCACCGTTTTTCACATAACATTTTGATGCTTTTTTATTTTTCTCTAAAAATCATTTTTTTACTACAAAATCGTTTTGCTATTCAATTTCTGCTTCATTTTAATCTCATTTTCTTTTCATTCTCTTTCTTGTAACCTTTTTCTATTTTATTTCACTTTCTAATTAGTCAAAAACGCACCATTTAGGTGCTTTTTTTTTTTGCCCCCTCACTGTGAGTCTGTCCTTCCTCACAGCAACGCACCGTTAAGGTTTTTTTTTTTTTTTTTTTTGGGTTTTTTGTCCTTCCTTACAACAACTACAGCTAACATTTGCTTTTTACTTCTTACGTATTGCGCTCTTGTAAGAGTTTTGAAACTTAAACTTAAAAGAAGATTATTTAATTCAAATTACAGTTTTGTCATATTGTAACTTCACATTTATTATTTTTTAAGTACAAAACGTCTAAAAAAGAGAGAGAGAGAGAGAGAGTAGAGTTTTTTCATAAATATATAACACAAAAGCAATAACTTTTTTTTTTTTTTTTTGCAAGCATGTTGATAGGAAAGTAATTTGCAATTTTTTTTTTTTTGGTGAACTTCAACCTGCATATTGATATTCACTTCTTTTTTTTTTTTTTTGTGATTGTATATTTATATTCAAGTTAAATGAAGCCATTTTATATTAAAATTACATCAATTTTAAATATGAAAAATCCCAACTAATATTATTTAACTAAAAAATATCTCAATTTCTCATGTTAATCGATTTTTCTTCTTCTTTTTAAGTTTTTTTTAATACATCATAGTCTTAAATACATAGTAAATTGTAGATATTTTTTCTCATAAGGTTTGCCATTTTTTTTATGAACTTTGTGTTTAAGATTTCTTTTCTCTTGGGCTATATGTACATCAGTTTCTAACTTTATTTTCAGAAAATGATCATTTGATCTATTATTAATTTTATAAATCAATCTTTAAATTATTGATTTAGTTGTAATTTTTGATAAAACTAAAAACGTCTTGTAATCTTATATATATAAGAGTAGATTAAAAGTTCTGTTTCTTTTTGCAACAAAAAACACAGTTTTTTGGTGTTGTTTTTGTTTTTGGCTACGTGTAGCTGACATGGGAGGAGGGAGGGAGAGAGAGAGAGTTGGATTTTGAAACTTTTTGAGGTTTTTTTTTTTACTGTTGTGCGGCTAACATACGGGGAAAGAAGAGAGAGGGTGTGTGTGCGTATGTGCATTGGGGGACTTGTTGGGTTTTGGTTCTTTTTCCGGCTGACACATGCAGAAGAGAGAGGGAGAGAGATATAGAGAGAGAGGTTAGTGGGATGGGGGATTTTTTTTTAATAAAACATTTTTTTTCTTTTGCTCGAGGGGGGGGGGAGAGAGAGAGAAGAGAGCACAAACTGTGAGAGAGGAGAGGGAAAAAAGATTTTTTGTTTTAATATTTATTTTATATAAATTTTTAAAAATATGTATAGTAATTAATTTAAATAATATCCGGAATTCTTTGAAAATGACAATTTGATCTTATTTTAAAAGTAACTATTTAAAAAAATTACTTATAATTTTTATTTATTTTTAAAAAAAGATAAAAATTGAGATTAAAAATATGAATTAGTTAAATTTTTGTTGAAAAGTGAAACGAAGCGTATATCTATAAACATATAAAAACGTCAATATGTAGTATTGTTCATAAGCTTCAAGCAAAATGAGCGCTTTGGTTGAAACGCTCATTTCATTCTTTTTTTTTTTTTTTTAAATTTGTTTCTTTTTCGGCTCTTTAATCATTATTTTTAAGGATTATTGTTGCTGCTCGTTCCACGTGTTGGCTAAAAGCCTTCTTGAAGAAATACATCGTTCCTTACTTTAGATGCTTTGGTGGATTCCACGTGAACATTGAGAATATGTTTTCTCTCTCTTTCCTTCCTTTTTTTTTCCTACTTTTTTTTTCTTTTTATTAGGCGTGGAACCTGTCATTAGTGAGAGACAATTCTTTTTCATTTTTTTTGTTTTCTTACCTTCCGAAAATAAAATATATTCATACATTTATAGAATAGTAGATAAAGTAGGAGATTGGAGATTGAAATTACTTTATCATTAAAAGAGAGAGGGAACATTTTTTTTGTATTCCATACACACACATGGATATATACACACACACACACACACATATATATTGCTTTAGAATATTTAATTTCCTTTTTTGTTTTAGAAAGTTTCGTTTAAACAACAGGAAAAAGAGTTCTTGCCTTCAAGTTTCAAAATAAAGTTAATAGAATTATTTAATTTTGGAATTTCATTTTTCTTTTTATGTCGTTTTGCTATTATTTTTGGGCACATTCATGTTAAAATTTGTGTTTGGATTAAGTTTTCTTGTTTAGAATTATTCTATTTTTCTCTACTTTTTGAATGATCATCCATCCTACTGTAGTTGTAGGAGCTCATTATGTAGAAAATATGCATATATCCAATATTGCTAAGGATAATGCCTACTACAACTTGTCATGTGAGAACTCAGGTTTAGGAATGTATTAGCATTTTATCTATACTTATTTTTACTACAAAACTTTGAATAAGTACGTATAAATATTGCCGCTAATATATTGTTCTACAACTAAAAATATTTCTAAAAATAAACTGTTTTGCTTTTTTTAAACTTTGTTTGCAGATATATGTGTGCATGTGACTCTATATATAAATTAAAATGTGTGTAAAATATTCACATCGACTCTTTTTTTATGTACCTTTTACTTCATTATCATATTTTCAAAACGTTTTTAGTTTTCTTTTTCCAATTTTTTTTTTTCTAATTGCAATGTTTTATTTTTTATATAGCCAACAATGTTATTAAAACCTTTTTTGAGATAACAAAATGCAACTCTACATATTTTGAAAAAAAAAAAATTTAAGTTGTATGTTATTATCTTATTTATTAGAATGTTTGACTTTGTTATTATTATGTATTTTATCATGAAGTTTAACCCTTTACCTTTGTGTGTTACTCTGTATTTTTTTATAATTTCTAGAAAATGTTTCTTCATATTAAACGTTACGAAAATTTTCATCACGATTCAACACGTGCAACGCACGTAGCAAAACTAGTAAAAGATAAAAGCATAAAAGAAAATAGATGAGAGAAGAAAAAGAAAAAAATAAGAGAAAGAAAAAGGATAAAAGCATAAAAGAGAAGTTAAAAAACAATGGGTTAATACATGACAAAAGAAGTAGAGAGTATTTTGACTCTTTTATATATGTTAAGGGGGTGTTTGGCTCCCCATTCCAAACCACTCATCTTAAACTTTTTTTTATCTTTTTCTCAAAAAATTTTTGTCCTTTTCCTAAAAAGTTTTTTGCCTTTTCTGAAAATTCAAAAAAAATTTACTATTCAAACTTAAAAATCTCAACTCAAACTATTCCACCAAACACCCTATAAGATTAGTTTCCAAACTGCAATAAAAAATAAAATAATCCAAAAGGTTCAGGCATTAATTAGTCGAAATAAAAAGTTTACGAACCAAAAATTGTAATAATTCTAATAGTCCAGGGGTTAAGAACACCAAAAATCTAAATTTAAGCTCAAAACATTTGTTCTCTGCAGTTTCAAATAACTGACAGTTAACATTCAAGTAATATAGTTCGTATAAGAATCATTATTGGTAAGCTTTGTAATAAGCTTTTAAAAGAATTGATAATTTAACATGTTATCATAACAAGCTTTCGATATAGATGGATAATATTTAATCATTTGTGCTTTAAATTCGAACATGCAGTTCGTTCTTCAACTTTGACAATTACAATTTGTCCTAAAAGCGGAAATTGAAGCATTGAAGAAAGGTCAAACAGCAATTAATTTAAATCCTAAAAGTGAAAGTAAGAACAAAATAGAAATGGCGTTGTCCAATGACTTATGCTTAATACTCTATGATGAAACAACACGATCCTTATTCAACTGAGTTTAAACCATGTATTTGTGTAGTTTAATTATCAATTACTATGGTATTTTTTCAAAACAAAAAAAAAAAAAAAAAAAAGCTCTCCTGTCACAATATTTCAGATGTATGCGAAGCTCCAGGTTCACAGGCATGTCGAGATGACCTCGTTTGTTTTACTTCTTATAGACAGCTATCAGGTTCACAGGCAGTATAGTGTCAAGACTCAAGCATCAACTATCAGGCCATTTTATTCACCGGAAAAAAAAAAAAAAAGTTGATAGTCATTTTGACAATAATGTAAAATAATAATAATAATAATAATAATAATAATAAGAAATTAAAAAATTCGTTTCAAAAAATTAGTTAAAGGAAAAAAAGTCATCAACATCATTCACTAATGGAGAGCACTACCATCAATGAGACTCCAAATATATAAATATATATGTGTGTGTGTTTAAATTATTTGAATCAAACTTTACTATTCATGATATAAATATAAAATCTAATCTAAATAACTAGATAGATAAATAGCAAAAGAAATTTAAATCTAATCTAGATAACAACAAAGATACATAAATAATTAAAATTATTATATCTCACATTTACCTTTCATGCAAAATAAATACACTCTGTGGAAAATTATAAAATATTAGGACTAGCGTCAACTATCAAGGCATCTTGACAACAACTGTTAAAAAAGAAATTTAAAAAAAAAATCTTTTTGACTTATTATTTGAAGGAAAAAAATAAAGTCAGCTGAAGTTAAAAAATATTAATTAATAAGAAACATTGAGACTTCAAATATATATGCAAATATTTAAATCAAACTTTACTACTCAAATAAATACAAAATCTTATCAAAATAACTAACAAGATAATTATTGAAATAAAGTTGAATCTAATATAGATAACTAAAAAAATAAGAATGAATAAAATTAAGTATTTTCTCATGTTTCCCTTTCATGCAAAACAAATGCAATCAGTGGAAATTCATGCAATATTGTATCCCGTAGCGTGCGTCAATCTATCAAGTCATCTTGGCAATAAATTAAAAAAAAAAAAAAAAAAAAAAAAAAAAAAGAAGAAGAAGAAGAAAGAAAAGTCGTCTTGACGAATTATTCAGAAAAAGAAGGGTCATCTTGGCAATTGCAAAGAAAGAGTTGCTACACCCGGCAAAGTTGATCAATTGTCTTTCGGAGCTCACTAGCTACCATCTGAGATAATTTCACTCCGACTTCGAGATTGACTGGAGTTACTCCAAATTCAATAGGCATAGTTGAAGCCAAAAAAACAAAAACAAAAAAAACAAACAAAAACAGAAAACGAAAACAATAAAACTAAAACAAAAAAAAAAATTCTTGAAATTTACACTCTATTGATATATGTATATATATTTTCCTTTCTTTCAGTTTCTTAACATTTATGTGAAATATACATGGTTGATGGTATATACTATGTCAGATTGTTAATTCGACATATATGTGGTGCAAACTACTGCTTTAGATAAATACAAATTGATAAAAAGGCAAATATTGTTCCACAAGACATTTTGCTAACCAATAATAATGTTTATAACTATTCATTAACCCAGATTCTGAGTTTTCAATGTATTGCACTGAGCATTGCCTAGAGTTTTTTTTTTTTTTTTTTTTTTTTCTTTCTAATTTGGTACTGAGGGGATTTGAACTTTTTTTTTTTTTTTTTTTAATGTTATGACGGAGTTATGAGTGAAATTATTGTAAGGAAAGACATGTAATTTAGGTGATTGGGCAAATATGTTAACTTTGTGGTGATAATATCAATTGAATTTCCAAAACATTTCCCTGTTGACCGACAATAGTAATCAAGAAAGGCACGTAATTGGTCAACGTCATGGCTAGCCACACGCATCTGTCATCTATTGATCATGAAAGAAACGTTTATTTTATTTTTATTATTATTATTATTATTATTTTTTTTTTTTTTGTGGCTGGTGAAAACTGTCTATAATGTAATGTTAAGCGGCACAGTACAGAACCAGAGCGAAAAAAGAGAAAGAAGTAAAAAAAAAAAAAAAAAAAAAAAAATGGACCCCCAACTTGTCATTCACGTTCTTTTGTTCTCCTGCCTCGTCACTACAGCAGCGGCAGCAGCAGCATCTGAAGCACCGATGGCGAAGCCCAATTGTCCTACGAAGTGCGGAAATGTTAGTATTCCGTTTCCTTTCGGGATCGGAAAAGGGTGTTACATGAACGAATGGTTTGAAGTTGTTTGCACTAAAACAAACAAGAGTAGTTACCCAATTCTAGTCTTGAAACGTATCAATCTGGAGGTGACCCAAATTAGCGTTGATCGCCACATATTTGAAGCGAAATTTCCAATCAGTTTTTGGAACTGCAGCGACAGGAAAACACAGCAAAATTATAAGCTCAACTTAGAAGGAAGCCCTTTTGTGTTCTCCAGTACTCGCAACAAATTCGCCGCGATGGCATGTGGAACGCTTGCTGTGATTAGCTCAGAAGTAGATGGGCAAATCGTTGCCGGTTGCTCGTCTGCTTGTAGTGCTAATGACGACGCTGGAGTAAACAAAAGCTCATCATGTGATGGTACAGATTGCTGCCGGACCCCAATCCCCTCGAATTTGCAGGATTTTAATGCCAGTTTTCTCGACATAGGACTTGAGAGATCAGAAATTAAAGCAGCTTGCAGATACGCTTTCCTCGTCAACGAAACTTGGTTCTCAGAAAGTGTCAAAAATCTTTCTGCTTTCCATGACATGACTGACGTTCCCGTAGTGCTGTCCTGGAGATTGTACTTGTCCCTTGATGGAGTTGATGCTTTGGGAAAATCCGCAGCTCCTTATGATGAGAATCGCAACTACTGGTCTTATAACCCAATAGAAAACAGAAGTGACTATTGTTACACATACAATGACACTTCGTCCTCACGCGTCAATCAATCATGGCTTTTTTGTAGGTGTCGGGACAACTTTACAGGAAATGCTTATCTTCAGAACGGTTGTCAGGGTAAGCCCCACTACCCTGTTCTACAAAACATTAATTTGTGTGTGTGTATATATATCATTGTTTATAATTCCTTCTTCATGTGTTCCAATAATGTTGGATTTTTTTTTTTTTTTGAAAGAGGGTTTCACATTCACCAAAGTTATAACACTACACATTTTATCAAAGGGTGGACTTAAATCCTTTTTTTTTTTGTTTTTTGTTTTTTGTTTTGCTCTACCGATCCCTGAACTAAAATGAGATAAAAAAGATAAAGTTGAGGAATTAATTAGTCAAAATAAAAAGCTTAAGAATCAAACTGTCACAATATTAATAATTTATAAATTAATTATGCTAAAAACCCTAAACTTAATCACAATACATTAACATTCTTGAAAACATAATTTGCGTTATAATATAACACCTTAAGCTTCTGCGAAATAGATAATTTAATATGATATCTATATAGACGGTCTTCTATTCAAATTCACACTTGATGGGGAAAGTAGTAGAATATAACATGATTATTGATATGCTTTCTAACAACTTAAACTTTTCAAATAGATTGATAATTTAGCCATTTGTACTTTAATTTGCACATGTTGTTGCGTTAAGACCTGAACTTTAGCAATTAAAATTATCCTCCTAGTGTTAACTGAGGGGGAAAAAATGTTTATACTTGAAATCTTGTGTTCTGATGATGATGCTTATTATTTTATTTTTCTTCTCACCTTTCATACGCATTGCGTAAGCTAATCCTTCCTATCGGCTACATAAAGGGGCCACTGATATATAAATTTACATGTGTATATGTATATATGTATATATGTAAATATATATCTATATATATATGATAGGCCCTCCTAGTAGATAGTCCAGTCACCAGTGGTACCATAACTTGAAGCATTATTGAAGAAATGTTTAGCATTGTGATCAAAGTGACAACAAAAATAAATAAATAAATAGAAATGTGTCATAGTGGCGAAATCACATGTCCCCACGCAACTTGTAAAACCAAACTCTTTAAAATTTCACATGCATTTGGTGTTAAAATTTGGATTGTAGATTTGGGTTTGAATTGATTGTACGTTTATCAAGATGTTTGAATTACTAGAATTAAAAAGTGTAAAAATTTGAAATGTCTTTGGAAAAAAAAAAGTATCAATATGCAACTTATTTCGTTCGTCTAGAAATTTTATGTAATTTTAAAAAAAAAAATCTTCTCATTTGAACTTGTCTATGCAAAGTTATGAACTTTTAAAGTTTGAATCATAAAACTGTGTGAATAATGAAGTTGAGGAAAAAAGATAAAAATTACATTGTAATTTTAAGGTTTTGGATTGTGAATCCAAACATCCTCTTCAAGTATGCTCCTCATGTTATAAGCAATTCAACTTGTGTTCTCACTTAACTTCTAAAAATTTAATTGTTACACCTAATATTTTAAAACAAAAAAATTCAGCTGTACCTCTATATTATTAGAAAAATTCTTCTCTTACCCCCATTCAATAATTAGGATTTATAACTATATCCTGTTTAATAAAAAATCATCTCTCTCTCTCTCTAACAATAGTGCTTCCAATGAAAAAAAATTTATGACTGCATCATTATAAAAATTTTATGGCTTCACTGCTAACTCTGCCTGCATTTTTGTTTTTTTACAATGACACACTCGGAACCGCGTGCAGCTATCGATCAGTACTCTCAGTTTGTCTAAAGAAAAACAATTCATTGTTGTCACATTTCAGATTTTGATGAATGCACGAATCCAGAATATCGCACCAGATGTGGAAATCATGAATATTGCGTCAATACTTTTGGGGATTACACATGCAAGCCCAAAGGGAAATCCCGTGTCAAAGTGGTATTTATAGGTATGCCTTGGTTCAGGAACTCTAATTCTTAGCGGGGAAAAAAAATGATAGGATCAAATAAAAATAAAGTTTCTTTTGAGATAATAATAAAATCTAAATGGTCCATAATTGTGGGCCGATACTTTCTTATTTTAGTTGAAAAATTAGCGGAGTAGTTAGAAACTTCGAGATTATATCATTATAATTAATTTTGGTCAAATAGTATCACTGAAATTGACATAAATTGATAATTCAAAATGACATTCCTAGATGTAACGTTTTTTGAGCAAATTAAAGTGATGCATAATTTTTGTTTTACAAATGCATGAATATACTTACAATTACATATATACATATATATATATATGTATATATATAGGCACATATTTGCCTTGCATTTGGTATATATGTTTGTCTAAACTCTCTCTCCCTCTCATGAATCATTGTTCTTTTTCGTCCCGTCCAATCCCGTACTACATTCAATTTGGCATTAGTAAACATGCCCTTTTAGTATATGGTCGGTCAGTTGGTGGATTGTAGTGTCGGAGCATAGCCTTAATAAAGTGGTCATATGTAATTCCATCTTTGTATTTTCTATCACAACTATCAAACATAGCCTTAAGAATAAATTTTATAAATCCAAAACTTTAGTCACCTTCACACCTTGCCTCCTACATTAAAAAAAAAAAAAGTCTCTGCACATCCCGAAATTTGATGTCCAGGGGCAGTATAAGGACCAAATATGCTAAAAATTTGAGGTTTAGGGGTACATAGATCTTTTCCAGATCACGGAACAGGTTGAAAAAGTAAGTATGGTTCATGAAAATTCAATAATTTCTGCATAGATATTTTCCTTTTTTCCCCTATTTTTAAGGGTGTTATTTCCACTTTCATTCGAATTGTCTTGTTTTAATTTTTGCAAATAATTAATCAATTAATCATTTGCTTGTGTAGTCTGTCCGACACAAAGTGACTCTTTGTTAATCAATTAATCTCTTGCCTAGTTTATGCAGGTATTGGCAGTGGGTTTGGAGCAATGTTACTGCTTCTCGGATCATGGGGATTATTCAAACTTGTGAAGAAAAGAAGAAAGATCCAACGCAAGAAGAAGTTCTTTAAACGAAATGGTGGTCTATTGTTAGAACAACAATTATTTTCGGGTGAAGCTAATGTTGAGAAAACGAAGCTGTTCAATTCAAAGGAGCTGGAGAGAGCAACCGACCGTTTTAATATAGACAGAGTTCTTGGTCAAGGAGGACAAGGAACAGTCTACAAAGGAATGTTGACAGATGGAAAAATTGTAGCGATAAAGAAATCCAAAATAGACGATGAAGGAAAAATAATAGAGTTCATCAACGAGGTTGTCATTCTTTCACAAATCAATCACAGAAATATTGTTAAGCTATTGGGTTGCTGCTTAGAGACTGAAGTGCCTCTTCTAGTCTACGAATTTGTACCTAATGGAACAATGTCTCAGTATATTTATGATGAGCAAGAAGAGTTTCCCCTTACTTGGGAAATACGCCTTCGAATTGCTACAGAAGTAGCAGGAGCTCTTTCCTACTTGCACACGTCGGCTTCATTACCAATTTACCATCGAGACATCAAGTCTTCAAATATACTTCTAGATGGTAAATACAAGGCAAAAGTTGCAGATTTTGGAACATCAAGATCGATTGCCATTGAGCAAACTCATCTGACCACACTAGTATATGGCACAATGGGTTACTTGGACCCAGAATACTTTCAGTCGAGCCAGTTCACAAATAAGAGTGATGTGTACAGCTTTGGAGTTGTTCTTGTTGAGCTTTTGACGGGACAACAACCAATTTCCATTCGGAGGTCAGAGCAAGGTAGAAGTCTGGCAACATACTTCATGCAATCCATGGATGAGAATAACTTGTTTGATATCGTTGATGCTAGAGTGATGAAGGAAGGAAAAAGAGAAGCGATCATAGCATTTGCGGAACTTGCCAAACGATGCTTGAATTTGAACGGAAGGAAGCGGCCGACAATGAAAGAAGTTGCTGTTTTGTTGGAAGATATAAGAAATTTGGAAAAAGCTTCTCGAGCTCATGAACCAGATGTTGAAGAGGTTGAACATGTGAGAGAAGTACCTGATCAGCCTTGGGAATTATTTTCAACCTCGACATGTCCAGCTGATTTTGGTGACCGTGTCGGCTCATCGTATGTTGAACTCCCATTGTTCTCAAACATAACACAATGACATATTTGGTCTGCCAATTCATCTCAGACTCTTATCGAGTCCAGACAAGTTAAAATGTTGGTTTGGGGCCTATTATTCTACTGTGTGTGTATGTAAAATAAATATTTCTGTTGTTTAGCCAAAAAAAAATTGTTACTCTTTTCAAATAATTTGTCGGGGGAGAATTCAAGGCTTGTTGGATGTATTAATTTTTAGACATATATTCATGTCCTCTTTTATTGCAGAATCTTATTTCTATTATCACTAATGACCCGGTAGTTGTGATCAATTAATTGTAGACATTGTATGAAATACTATCAAATATGATTAAACATGTCGTGCATTCGTCATGAGATCACCATTACTATCAGATGGCATGTTATCTAAAAAAAATGAAGTTCATTATTTATGTTGTTTAGCCGTATAAGTTAATCTTTTCAAATTACACAATGAGTTAGAGATAATTTCATTGCGTATTATTAATTTTAGAGTGATGTCATATATTTGCTGCTGATGGATTGGCCAAGATTAATGGAATAATGAACCTTAATTGTAGTGGTAGAGTACTTATGTTTCTTCATCTATAACATATGGTTCTATACCTGTGTTTACATTTACATTTCATCTTTAATATCATATTATAAAAAGCTGTGTCCAACTTCCAACATTTTCCTTTACAATTATTTAAGCTTATCACTTGAAATTAAAGTTGGACCTATACCCTTTGATAATTTCCAGCGAAAAAAGATCTGATATATATCCACTTAATTTAATATAGGATACACCCGAAATGAGGGGAATTAAATTCACATTAACAATAGATATCAATTTGTGTGTGTGTGTATACATATGTTTGACACAACACTTAAATAGACATTATTCACCAAAAAAAAAAAAAACAATTAAATAGACATCACATTCACATTAATTAGGACAACTATATTTGACATAAGGTTTTAGCAAAATGGAGAAAGAAAGGCAAGGGAAAAGTGTAGCATATGTCCTGTTGAAATAAAACTTGGGCAATTAATTTTCCTTCCTAGAAGACACGTATGATTCTAAATTAACTATTCAAAGCTACCATCATAACCCTACAATAGCTTTAGCAATAGGAAACAAAAAGCAGAACATCATTTGCAAGATAAAACAATAAATTGTTAGAGGAAAAAGCATAATAATCAACTAACAAACTTGTTATTAAATCATAAAAACAGAACAATTTTGGAATCAGATTTCCAAGTAGTCAAACATCTAAAATGGGCACAATAAAAGGGCTCACATTGATGCCCTTCATTTCACCCAGTAAAAGTATGTAAGACCAATTTAACACTTGCATAACATACATTGTTTGAGACAGAAAATGTTCTAATATTATCGCCACCATAGATTTATCAATTCATTGAACTTTTAATCATTACAGGACGTACAGAAACATATCAACAAATAATAAGTCAAGTATATTGATCTTCAATGATGTGCTTTTAAAAAGTTAATGTGCTCGTAAGATTAAAAAAAAATTATACATCTTAAGTATCTAAAGAAGTGAGAAGTGATTCATTAATGAGTCCTCTTCTTAAAGCTAGAGGGAGGGAGAGAGAATCACACTTTACATTATCTTCAAAGTCACGGTTACTTGTAGATGATCGAGTATCTAATACATACACTAAAATTATGCGAAGAGATCATATTTCCTAAGAGCATAGAAATTAATAGCAACTTTTTTAAAAAACGAAATATTGAGAAAAGAAAATCCATCTACCTGTTTAGAAGTTTCTGCTTTCCTATAACAGAAATTACAATTTGACCAAGTCTAGTCTAATCTACTTCTGCATCATATATTCATATCGTAAAAATTCTTCCCTAAATGCAATAGTCTCTTTCAAGCCCCCAGGTGCTCTTCTTCAAGATATCCTGCAGATCAGGATATTGTTCCACAAAGTAACTAAAGCAAAGAAAATAGTGAAAGTTTATTGGTTTAAAGGAGAAACCAATGCCTCCCAAATAATCACGAGTCAATAAAATAGTTCGATGTCCTTTATTTAGAATCCGTCAAGCCTTAATGGCTTGCTTAACGTTTAAATGCATGAAAGTAGGAAATAATAACTAAGAATGAATCAAGTTCTGATGTGTACAACTAATTCAAATCATAAATAAAGAAAAACAAGGAATTAAATAACTACTACTTCAAAGATAAGTTCATCCAAGATTCTTCTAACGGCATCGTAGAACATAGGACTTAAATGACATTGTAACGGATATTCTCAATCCAATATGAGATGGACAATAGACAAGAGGAAATTCTGAAGTTAAAGAACTATTCCAACCAAATTAACAAAGACAGTTTAAACCTATACAACGGCTGAAATTGCTAATAAAAAGATCAACAAAACAATTTCACAAGGCATACTTTCAACGAAATAAAAAAATTTCATTAAGCATTGGTAAAATAAATATTTGAATCTAGTCTTTCTTGAACGATTTAACTTGATCGGAATAAATGAAATCTCATGTCAGTCACTAAAGCGATTGGAACTCACCAATTAAAAATTTTACTTTCCAGAATTTGTTAAATATTATTAATTTTTCAAGTTCTCATTTTAGTATTTAAAAAGTTATTTAACATACTATCTGACACAACAGTATTCCTTTTCAATTCCCGTATATGCATCATGATAATGAAGATTTTTATAATACTTCACAAAAGACATTACTTTGTAGAAGAAAATACTTGAAATTTTGAGACTCTTCTGTCCAGAGATATCTAACGGGCTTTTTTGTGTTTTTTGTGAAAAGTTATCACCTTTTCTTTCAAAGTTTTCATTCTCGTTTTATAAAAGAAGAAAAAAAAATTGAAGATTTTTAAAAACTTTAGACAACATTGTCCCTTTTGAATTCTCCTGTATGGGTCTCGTGGGAACCGTTGCGACGAATTAAAGAAAAAATAAAAAGAAAATTCTAAAAAAAAAAGAAAAAAATTAGTTTTTTTTCTTCAAAATTTTCTCTTTTACTTATTGATGTCCCGGAGCACAAAAAAATAAATAAATAAATTACTAAAAAATTAGACGTATCCAAAAAAAATAAAAACGATTTAGCAATTCTGTTTGTTTTCTTCCAATTTTCCACCAACCAAACAGAGGAAAGGAAAAAAGAAAACATAAAAAAAGGGTCATGTATATGAACATATCTCATAAATTAGAGGGGAAAAAAAAAAAAAAGAAAGAAACCCCCAAATTGAAAATTTTAGGGGGGGCGGAAACAAAAAATCAGCAAACAGGTAAAAAAAAAAAAAAACTGTCGCTAAATCGCCGAAAACCCACGGTAAGCCCAGACTCACCAAGAAGAGAGATCGCGAGATCACAATCTAGAGGTAGAACGCGTAGACGACGGTGCATCTCGCGATCTCGGCGCTGCCGAGTGCGATTGAGAGGCTGAGATCATGAGATTGCGATCGCGAGGCTTGGATCGATGTTGACAGTACGATAGCTAGATGGAGAGAGCGAGAGAAAGAGAGAGAGACAACGTTGACAGCGGACAGTGATAGGAGAGAGAAAGGAGGGGAGAGTGAGAGAGAGATGGTGGCGAATGACAGAACCCCCTCTCCCAACCAAATCTGCCCCCTCCCCACCCCTGTTGCCGATGAACAGGCCCTTCCTCGATGCTGGTGATGAACCCCCCCCCCCCCAACCCAAACAGATCTGTGCCTCCGGACGCTGTGAACCGTAAACGATGTTAGTTGTTTTTTTTCTAATAATTTCTTTTTTATTATTATTTTTTATTTTATTAATTTATACTAATACAAGAAAATATATATTATAATTATTATACATAAATAATATTTTAACTATTTAATTATATTTTAATAATTTAAAAATAAACTTTATTAATAAGATATATAAATAAAGCTTTATCATCCTTTTTATCCTTTGTTTTTGGAAAAAAAATAAAAAACAAAAAACAAAATACTGATGATAATCAATAAAGACGTGGATAATGACAAATAACAAAACGGCAAATACTTTAAATTTTCTTTTTTTTTTTTTTAAATGGAAAAAATGACAAAGTTCTACGTCCTCTTTTGTGACTTTCTCGTGCGACGCATTATATATATATATATATATATATATATATTACTGGAAGACGTGTAATATTTGAAGCGGAATAGGAAAGATTATTGGTATATTTTGAAACATATAAAAATTTTAAGTTAAATTTATTGGTTGTTTAAAATTAATAATAATTTTTATTGATTTAAAAAAAAAACCGAAATGAAAAATTAGGTTCACAAACGAGAATCAAATAAAAGCTATATAATGCGGGCCCGAAAAATGAAAAGCATGAAAGATAACTTTTATCTTATTTAATTTGCTTCCGTGTGAATTCTTTTTTTTCCCATCATTTAATAAGAGATGTTAAACTAAAAGTTCTTTAAAGAATATGTTTTTTTTTTTTTTTTTTTTTTTTTTTTTTTTTTTTTTTTGTTGTTGAATGTAGTGCATCTTTTGTTTTTGTTTTTTGTTTTTTTTCCCCCGATATATGCTCTTGTGTAGGACGACAAGAAATTCATGGCTGTATGAAAAATCATGCAACTATGTTACTTAGAGTTGAGTAGTTGCTCATATAGCTGACTCTGGAAAATCATGCAGTATTTGGATATAAAGGGGGCATGTTTACACAAATATAATTAAGGTGGAATTCATAATTTTTTTTAAAGCTCATAATATAAGACATGTTATAGCTCATAACGGAGACAAAGATAAATTAGGTTTGACTTGTAAATAGGTGGAAAAATCAAGCTTACTTTATGACCGAGAGTGTGTTGCTATAACGAACTTTGGGTGTGGGAGGAAAAAAGAATGTAATTAAAAAAAATGTAATGAAAAAAATAAAAAAAAGGATCATCAATTCCTTTTTAATATGATGCAATGAAAAATTATGACTCAATTATTATTATTATAATTATTATTATTATTTTGAAATTGACTCAATTACATTTTTTGTGTTTACTAAATTGAAAGCAATTATCTTATTAATGTAATTATTAAAATATCATTTCACATAACTTAATAATTATTTGGTCATAATAAAAGAATTTATTGAGGGTATATGAATAAATTTAACATATAGTTTCTGTAATAAGAAATCAATCCCAAATAAGGGTGTATCGACTTAATTATCATCACTGATTTTGTAACTAAATACATGATTAGATAAAAAGAAAAATCATCACTATTTTCTTTTATCTTTTTTGTTTCATGAGAAATAAACACGCGCTAGGGAAAGTAATGCAATACTAGGACTTTAGCGTAAAGATTCAAGCATCAACTGCCAAGTCGCCTTGACAACAATTTAAAAAAAAAAAAAATCATCTTGACAAACGTATAGAAAGAGCTTCTCAATCCACCAGAGTTAATCAGTTATCTTATGTAAGTGGTCACAGTTTATAGGTTCGTGTGGAACTCACCACCATATGAGATAATTTCACTAAAAGTATGATATTGAATAGACATATGGCAAAGGAAGGGGAAAAAAAAATTCATGTCCACAAATTCTTGAAATTTACACTCCATTTTCATCTTTTTTTCCCGGTTTCTTAACATCTATATGCAATATTTTGGGTTGATGGTATTTATCATGTCCGATTATTTAACTTGGGATATAATGCAAAGTAGTACTTAAAGATAAAAACAAATGGATAAAAGGCAAATCTTGTTCCCTTAGATATGTTACTAACCAAAAACAATATTTGCCAACATCCTTTAGATGGATTGGTAGAGCACTTATTTTTCTCCCTGAATACTTGGGTTCGAGTTGTCATTATTATATTGACCAAGATATATGAATAATCCACTTTTGTGAGGAGTCCATATATTATGTAAGGCGGCTCATCCACCTCCTCAAAGTTATCTGGGCATTCCAGTCTCTATCACTATAATCGGTTTTTGGGGAAAAAAAAAATAAAACAATATTTTTGTATTCTAATTAAGAGAGAATGGGAAATAAGTCTCGTATTGTATTGAATCTTACAAAGTCTTTTTTTGAAGATCCAAGAAATTCCAACAAAGCTTGGATAAGACTTTTGACCCTCTTAAATTAATTGTTATCTATATTTTATAGGGTAAACAATTTAGATTTAAGAAATAAAAAGTTTTATTAGGAGAAGGAGGACAATAGCATTATACAAGGTTAAAGTAGAAAATTACAGCAGTTTTTTTGTTCTTGTGGAAAATAATAGAATAATTGATTAAATTCAAATTAAAATATTTGAAAATATCAAACTTATAGCCCCAACCTCTCCTCTCTTTCTTCATTCCCTCCCTGAACCTTCTTTCTCTCTCTTCCTTCTCCCCTCTGCTCTGTCTTCATTTCTGCTCTGTTCCCGCCCTGTCGCCATTACCGTCGCCGTTCCCGACGCCACTGCAGTTGCTTTTCGTCGCTGTCGTCGGGAGGAAGTTTCATCGCACTCTTCATTGCAGCATCGTTTTCGTCTTCTCCGATCTGCGATCAGCGACAACGGCGACACACAATACTCATAATAATAAAATTTAAAAAAACCCACCATATTAAAAAAAAAAGTTCTCGTGGGCAAAATTAATATAAGCCCAACTTAGGAGGAAGTCCTTTTGCGTTCTCCGCTCAAGAAAACAAGTTCACTGCTGTGGGCTGCGGAGCGCATGCAGCAATTAGCTCAGAACTGTATGGTTCGATAGGGTGCTCGACAGTTTGTAGTAGAAAAGGTACTAACGAGTTCTCAGGAAACAATATCTGTGGCGGCATGGCCGAAATGGTGGTCTATTGTTACAACAACAACTATCTTGTGACGTTAAAGTTGAGAAAACGAAATTGTTCAAATCAAAGGAGCTAGAGAAAACAACTTATCATTTTAATATAGAAAGAATTATGGGCCAAGGAGAATAAGGTATAGTTTACAAAGGAAAGAAATGTTGGCAGATGGGAAAAAAATTATAGCGATAAAGAAATCCAAAATGGACAATAAAGGAAAAATAATATAGTTCATCAACGAGGTTGTTATTCTTTCACAAATCAATCACAGAATTGTTGTTAAGTTATTGGATTGTTGCTTAGAGACTGAAATGTCTTTTCTAGTTTATGAATTTGAACCTAATGGAACGCTGTCTCATTATATTTATGATGAGCAAGAAGAGTTTCCCCTTCCTTGGGAAATACGCCTATGAATTGTAACAGAAGTAGTAGGAGCTCTTTCGTGCTTGCATATATCGGCTTCATTACTAATTTACCATCGAGACATTAAATCTTCAAATATACTTCTAGATGGTAAGTACAGGACAAAAGTTACGGATTTTGAAACATTAAGATCAATTGTCATTGAGCAAACTCATCGACTACACTAGTACATGGAACATTTGTTTATTTGGATGCAGAGTACCTTCAATCAAGTCAATTTATAGACAAGAGTGATGTGTATAGCTTTGGCGTTGTTCTTGTTGAGCTTTTGACAGGACAAAAGCCAAATTCCATCCAGAAGAAGTTAGAAGTTTGGCAACTTATTTCATGCAATCCATGGAGGAAAATAACTTGTTTGATATTGCTGATCCTAGAGTGATGAAGGAGGGAAAAATTGAAGCAATCGTAGCATTTGCTGAACTTGTTAAACGATGCTTGAATTTGAAAGGAAGTTAACGTCCGACAATAAAGGAAGTTGCAGCTTTGTTGGAAGATATCAAAAATTCGAAAAAAGCTTTTGGAGCTCATGAACCAAATGTTTAGAAGGTTGAATATGTGAGAAAAGTACCGGATCAGCCTTGGGAATTATTTTCAACCTCGACGTGTCTAGCTGATTTTGGTGACCCTACCGGTTCATCTTATGTTGAATTCCCATTGTTCTCAAATGTAACACAATGACTTATTCGATCTGCAAATTCATCCGACTCTTATGGAGTCCAAACAGGTAATGTTCTTTGTTGGGGGCTTGTTTTTTCTGCCATGTGCGCGTATGTATGTTAAATATTTATATTGTTTGTCCATTGATAAGTTAGTTTTATACTACTTAATTGGGTACTTTTAACTTATGATTTTGTTGGTTTTCAATTGGTTTTTAAGATCTTTTACTTTGTTTTATTCTCTTTTGGAGGATTTAGGTAAAAAAGGTGGATTCGTCGTTTTTCGGTGCGTTTGGAGCTAAAATGGAGCGTTTGGCATGCTTTGGTGTGAAGATCTTGTTTTGAGAAGTATTGGGCGCCTACGCATCGATTTTATGGGGCCTAGGCGCTTGAATTAAATTTTCCAGTACAAAAACCCGAGACTACAGCGCCTAGGCGCTGTTTCAGTGGCGCCTAGGCGCTAAAAGAGAAGTTCCGCCTACGTACTTTGGGGCCTAGGCACAGAAAATTGAGGCCTAGGCACAAATCGCGATTCCAGTTTGGGGCCTAGGCGCAGAAAATTGAGGCCTAGGCGCCAATGCGACATCATGAAAAATCTGATTTGATTCTCCAAATTTGAAATTCAAATATCAAATCTTTCGGTTTGTGACTATAAAAAGAAGCCTTTTAGGGTTCCAAAGGAGGATTTTTCGGAGAAAAAAATAGAGGAAGAAAAAGGAGAGCAATTGGTGAATTGAAGAAGAAGAGAAGCAATTCCGGAGACGGAGCGCGGCAATTCCAATTCATAAATCAGTTCTTTTCCTTTTCTCATCATGCTTAGAACATTATTTAGGATGGTTTTTAGTTTCGTTATGAACTAAATTTCTTTTTCTAGGGCTACGATGTAGCCGGATTATGAATGTTCAATTTCATTATGGTTTAATTCAATTTTGATGTTTATTCATATCTATGCTGAGTGTTTAATCTATTCTTAATGCTTGTGAAAGTGTGCGCGCCCTTTCCCATTGATTTGTGATTCAATTTGAGACTGAGAAGTGATAGTTGGATTAGACCTTGATTAAATACCATGAGATTGTCATAGGATAGAGATATCTATGAGGCTTGTGTGATACTATAAATTTCTTGTTCTTAATGAATCATGATAGGTTTGGAGTTTGAGACCGAGAGGTGAAAACTGGCTTGTTGTGGTAGTTTGCTAATGCTTGAGAAAGATTAGTGATTATATTAGAGAAATTTGTCATCAGCATAGGAATAAGCAGAAGTTGATTAAATTTGGTGTTTTGAACAGGATTAATTCGGTGAAATCTGAACCCCTAGATATCCTAAAATATTGAATTTCTCCTTGTTAAATTCGTGCTTTTTGTTTAATTTAATTTTCTTTTATTTTATTGCATCTCGAAATTTATTGTTCAATTAGAATTGGAATTAAAGTAATTCGGTACTTAGTAGTAATTAGTCCTCGTTGGGAACGATATCTTTTCACTACTTTATTACTTGAACCGGCTCGTGCACTTGCAAAAAATCACCTATCAAGTTTTTGGCGCCGTTGCCGGGGACTAGTTAGTCCTACTAATATCGAGTCAAATAATTCTAATTTTACTTTGAATTCTTTTTATTTATTCTTTGTCTTTGTTTTTACTTTACAGGAGTATTCCTTAGGTGCATGCGAAAGTTTGGAAGCGATAACTTACTTTCTTTTGATCCTGAAATCGAGCGTTCTTGTCGACGAAACAGAAGGGAAAGAAGAGAAGTTGATAGACATTCGCAAGAAACTATGGGTGATACTGGTGGAGTAAGAAACGAGAACAACCCGCCACCTGCCTTGCGGGACTATGCTTTGCCTACCGCAATTGGTGTATATTCGGCTATAAGAAGACCAACTATGGCTGCGAACAATTTTGAGATCAAGGCGGTGCAAATGCAGATGATCCAAGCAACTCAATTTAATGGGCTGCCTTCTGAGAATCCCAATGCTCATATTGCAAGTTTCCTTGAAATTTGCAATACATTCAAGTATAATGGAGTTACTGACGAAGCCATTCGCCTTCTACTATTCCCATTTACGCTGAAGGATCGAGCAAGAGATTGGTTGACTTCTTTGCCTGCAGACTCAATCACTACTTGGGAGGATTTAGTGCATAAATTTCTAGCAAAATTTTTCCCACCAGCAAAAACAGCGAAACTGCGTATAGAAATCAACAATTTTGCTCAACAAGATGGCGAAACATTATATGAAGCTTGGGAGAGATATAAGGAGCTGTTAAGGAAGTGCCCTCACCATGGATTGCCTAAGTGGATGATAGTCCACAATTTTTACAATGGGTTGAATGGTACTTCAAGAATTGTAATTGATGCATCTGCAGGAGGATCTTTCATGAAGAAATCTGAAGAAGAAGCTTATGAGTTGTTGGATGACGTAGCTACCAACAATTTTCAATGGCCAAATGAAAGGGCTGCATCAAAGAAAGCAATTGGAGTTTATGAGATTGATGCTTTGACTGCTTTAACTGCTCAGGTTGCTTCTCTTACCAAACAGCTTCAGAATAACCATTTGGTTGCCAACTCTATTCAGACTCCTCCAATCAATTGTGACTACTGTCAAGGGAACCACCCCACTAAAGAATGTCAAATGGCAGCTTTCCCTCAACATCAGCCAGAACATGCACAATATATGGGAAATTACAACAGGCAGCAGAACAACCCTTTCTCCAACACATTCAATCAGGGATGGCGTAATCATCCAAACTTCTCTTGGAGAAATAACCAAAATATGGGCCAGCCTCAGCAGGGAGTGCCACCTCAGGAGAAGAAGTCTGAATTAGAACAAGCAATACTCCAGCTAACCAAGCATACTGACAAGTTCATGGCTGATACCCAGACTAACTTCCAGAATCAAGCTGCACAGATCCGAAATTTAAAAGTTCAAGTGGGTCAATTAGCCAACATGCTCAATGGTCGCCAACAAGGTAACTTGCCTAGCACTACTGAAGTGAATCCAAAAGAACAATGCAAGGCGATAACCTTGAGAAGTGGAAAAGAATTGGAGACTCCTTCAACTAGTGAAAAAGCTAATAAGGATGGTCAAGAGCAAATAGAAACCATCCCTGAAGCAAGGCCATTGCCTCCTCAAGAACCGGACCTCAATGTTCCTTTTCCTCAGCGTCTCAGAAAGAGCAAACTTGACAAGCAATTTGCCAAATTCTTGGATGTTTTCAAGAAGCTTCACATCAACATCCCATTCGCAGATGCACTTGAACAGATGCCAAGTTATGTGAAGTTCATGAAAGACATCCTATCCAACAAAAGGAAATTGGAGGACTATGAAACTATAGCACTTACAGAAGAGTGTAGCGCTATCATCCAAAAAAAATTGCCGCAAAAGCTTAAAGATCCAGGGAGTTTCACTATTCCTTGCTCTATTGGAAACTCTATTTTTGAAAAGGCATTGTGTGATCTTGGTGCTAGTATTAATTTAATGCCTTTGTCTATTTTCAGGAAGCTTGGATTAGGTGAAGCTAGACCTACTACGGTCTCGTTGCAGTTAGCTGATCGATCGGTTAAACACCCGAGGGGAATTATCGAGGACGTCCTTGTCAAGGTGGACAAATTTATCTTCCCTGCAGATTTCATTGTGTTAGACATGGAGGAAGATAAAGAAATCCCTATTATACTCGGAAGACCTTTCTTGGCAACCGGTCGAGCACTCATTGATGTTCAAAAAGGTGAATTGCGGCTGCGAGTACAAGAAGAAGAGGTAACTTTTAGCGTGTTCAATGCTATTAAGTACCCAGGCATGAGTGACACGTGTTTCCGTATTGATGCTCTTGATGCCTTGGTTTCTAAACACCTTGGCCAACCAAAGAAACCCTTAATTGAAAAGCCACCAGTTCTTGAGCTTACTTTACCGGATCATTTATGCTATGCTTTTCTGGGAGAATCATCAACTTTACTGAAAGAAAGAAAGTTTACAATGGATGATTTAACCTATGTGCATTCCACATCAATGGGGAGAATGAAAAGGAAGAAGAAGATTGAGCACTCACGACCTTCGATTAAGGGAGTATTCTTTTTCTTTTCTTTTCTTTCTTATTTCTCTTCGTTTTTCTTCACATTGGGGACAATGTTTCGTTTAAGTTTGGGGGTAGCTGTTCTATTTTGGTACTTTGGTATTTTATTTTATTTTGGTTTGTGTGAAAAAAAAAATTTTTTTTTTTTGAGCATTAATTTTAGTTTGAATCGTAGGAGGCCGATGATATGAAATTGATTGAAATTGGACATGGTTCGAAGAAGATGAAAACTGTTGCTTTTGTGTGTGTGCTTGGTTCTTATGTGATTTTGCTATGCCTTGAATTCTTTGACACTTTTTGAGCACCAGAACTATAATCACTTAGATTAATTGTTATTTAGAGAAAGTTTATGTTGGTTGAATAACTTCTTTATCTAAAAACGAACTCTAGAACCTATTTGATATTCACTTGAGGCGAAATCCCAGACTGCACTTTGTCAAGGACATGATTTAGGCCATCTTTGGATCGTTTGAGCCTTTCAAGCTAACCCTTTTACATATGCATATCCCTAGTCACCCATTTGAGCCTAATTTTTACCTTTTCTTTGTTACCCACATCTTTAAGCCGAGCTTTTTAATAATTTCCAACTTTCTGACCCTTAATCTTAAGTATGTTGATCATTCTAGGAATTATCTTGAGCTATGTAAAGTTTGGGAGGATGGGTGGAGTTTAGAAAAGCTTATAAGTATTCGTTAGTATATTAAAAAAAAAAAAAAAAAATAAATAAATAAATATATATATAAACGAAAAAAAAAAAAAAAGAAAAAAAAAAGGGACAAAGTAAGTTGAATTCAAGTTTGGGGGTGTTATTGGGAATGTTAAGAAAGCTCTACAAAAAGATCCTAGAATGGTTACATGTTTAGGGTGATTTGAGCCTACATCTTTACCCATGTCATACCATTACCCTAGCCAAATATTATAAGCCTAAAAAGTCCTAATGATCCTTGATAATGTGTTTGTCGACATTAGTGGAGAGTGAGTTGAAAAATAGGCTTATGGAGTTCGACTTTTCCGTATCTTGAGATCTTCTCCAAAGTTATTGACTGGCATAAACCAATCCGAAGACAGATGAGTAAGTGTCAAAAGCTTCTCACACACACACTCAAGGAATTTGGGGATGGTAAGGTCATCATTTGAATTGAAATTCTACATGATTGTGATGGTTGGAGTTGCCTTTGAATCATATACTTTATGAAATCTTTGAGGCCATTATGATGAAAAACTAAAGTTTGATGCTCAATTATTTATTTATGTCTTTCCTTATGTTTCTTTCTTTTCTTTTGCTCGAGGACTAGCAAAATCTCAAGTTTGGGGGTATTTGATAAGTTAGTTTTATACTACTTAATTGGGTACTTTTAACTTATTATTTTGTTGGTTTTCAATTGGTTTTTAGGATCTTTTACTTTGTTTTATTCTCTTTTGGAGGATTTAGGTAAAAAAGGTGGATTCGTCGTTTTTCGGTGCGTTTGGAGCTAAAATGGAGCGTTTGGCATGCTTTGGTGTGAAGATCTTGTTTTGAGAAGTATTGGGCGCCTACGCATCGATTTTATGGGGCCTAGGCGCTTGAATTAAATTTTCCAGTACAAAAACCCGAGACTACAGCGCCTAGGCGCTGTTTCAGTGGCGCCTAGGCGCTAAAAGAGAAGTTCCGCCTACGTAGTTTGGGGCCTAGGCACAGAAAATTGAGGCCTAGGCACAAATCGCGATTCCAGTTTGGGGCCTAGGCGCAGAAAATTGAGGCCTAGGCGCCAATGCGACATCATGAAAAATCTGATTTGATTCTCCAAATTTGAAATTCAAATATCAAATCTTTCGGTTTGTGACTATAAAAAGAAGCCTTTTAGGGTTCCAAAGGAGGAATTTTTCGGATAAAAAAATAGAGGAAGAAAAAGGAGAGCAATTGGTGAATTGAAGAAGAAGAGAAGCAATTCCGGAGACGGAGCGCGGCAATTCTAATTCATAAATCAGTTCTTTTCCTTTTCTCATCATGCTTAGAACATTATTTAGGATGGTTTTTAGTTTCGTTATGAACTAAATTTCTTTTTCTAGGGCTACGATGTAGCCGGATTATGAATGTTCAATTTCATTATGGTTTAATTCAATTTTGATGTTTATTCATATCTATGCTGAGTGTTTAATCTATTCTTAATGCTTGTGAAAGTGTGCGCGCCCTTTCCCATTGATTTGTGATTCAATTTGAGACTGAGAAGTGATAGTTGGATTAGACCTTGATTAAATACCATGAGATTGTCATAGGATAGAGATATCTATGAGGCTTGTGTGATACTATAAATTTCTTATTCTTAATGAATCATGATAGGTTTGGAGTTTGAGACCGAGAGGTGAAAACTGGCTTGTTGTGGTAGTTTGCTAATGCTTAAGAAAGATTAGTGATTATATTAGAGAAATTTGTCATCAGCATAGGAATAAGCAGAAGTTGATTAAATTTGGTGTTTTGAACAGGATTAATTCGGTGAAATCTGAACCCCTAGATATCCTAAAATATTGAATTTCTCCGTGTTAAATTAGTGCTCTTTGTTTAATTTAATTTTCTTTTATTTTATTGCATCTCGAAATTTTATTGTTCAATTAGAATTGGAATTAAAGTAATTCGGTACTTAGTAGTAATTAGTCCTCGTTGGGAACGATATCTTTTCACTACTTTATTACTTGAACCGGCTCGTGCACTTTCGAAAAATCACCTATCATCCATAACAATTGTTGCTTTTTTAAATGATTTGTCAGATAGAACTATGGATTATTTGATGTATTAATTTTTAGAGTAATGTATTCATGCCCCCTTTATTGCATAATCAAATAATAATCATCTCTATGCTAAGTTAGGACTTAGACAGTTGTGATTAAAATAATGTGTTGCAGAAATTGCTTGAATTACTATTAAATATGATTAAACATGTCGTGCATTCGTCATGAGAACGCCTCAATTATGAAATGACATGTAGACAATACTTTTTGGAAATTGATTTCTGTAATTGTATGAATTACTTTCAACTATGACTAGTAGACATATCAATAGATTTGGATTTCTATTCAATTTTTAACGTCTCAAATGATATTTAAGTAAACTCATTATGATAAATCATTTAATGAATTTAGACCGTAAAGTACGGAAAAGTCATTTACAAAGCATTTCAAATTTTAAAAATAAGAGTCATGTGTGCGATCCATTGAGGAGAATAAAATGTTTGATATCGTTGATGCTAGAGTGATGAAGGAGGCAAAAAGAGACACAAACATAGCATTTACGGAACTTGCCAAACGATGCTTGAATTTGAATGAAAGAAGTTGCAGCTGCGTTGGAAGATATTCAAAAGTCAAAAAAAGGTTTCCGGTGCTCGTGAATATGTGAGAGAAGTTAATTATTTGAATTATTTAGCCCTAGAAATTACTCTTTTCAAATTTTATACTTAATATGTCTAAAATAATTCATGATGTATTTGTATTTATTTTCAGAGTTAGGTATTCATTCATGATCATGCCCCTTTTATTTCACCTACGAATTATATTTGTAGGGGTCGTGCAGAAAAATCAAGCTCGTGGAGATTGGAACTACGTACTTCGGACAAGATAAACAAGCAACAAAACCCACCTCCCAATTATAGAGAGAGACCAAGGGAAAATTCCCATTGTGAATACCAGCCAGTCGGGCCATACAACAACAATTTGGTCTTTGGTGGCAAGGAAGACCTACTTAACTCCAACAATTGGGTCTTTGGGCCATACAACAACAACAATTAAGTCCAACAATTCACCACCAGTAGTGGCAACGGCTTGGTGGCAAGAAAGACCTACTTAAAGCCTTTGCTTCTATTAAGTCTCAGGTTCGAACCGTGACACATGTAAAGTCTAGCATTTGATAAGAAAGACAATGTATTGTCTACTCTTGATCAAGCCTAGGGTCTCCTAGTTGTGAAAACCTACGATCAATAGGACACCATTGATCCCCTTTCTTTCTTTTATATATATATATATATATATATATATATACATAAAAGACAAAGTCCAACAATTCCGAAGGGAAAATTAGTATGTCAATGTCAACGCAAACTTTTAACTTAGAAATCCACTCTTCAATACAATGATGTGTGTGTGCGCATTTGTATGTAAGAAATATGACATTTTTCTCACTTTTTTGTGTTAAATATAGTATTAGCATTGCATTTGGTATGGAGATGACCTAACAGGCCAATCTATGGGCAACTATAATAGCTTTAATTTCTATAGATAAATTAGAGATAATTATACAAAGAAATCCGGCACTCCACTTGTGTTCTTGAATTTCTGTAGCACAAGTGATTGGATCCACAAGAATGAGATTACAACATATTCATATCCTTTGTGGTTTAAAAGAATTCCTTGATTCTAAAATATACGCCCCCACACACACCGGTTAGCAAAAAGAATCTTAGTAAGAAAGATCCTGTGATTTGAGCTTACGAAGATTCATAAAAGCTTTAATTGCTCAATAAATAGATACGCTAAGATCTATTAAATGACTTGTTGTATCCATCAACATGAGTTAAAAGTCCATCCCTCCGCGCTTTTGCCTGATTTTACAATCCCAGATCCCAACCTCTTGGTGAAGAGGGTGAACAGACTTTTTAAAGAAATTTATAATGCTACTTGCTCTTGTATATGCCTAGAGATTCGTTTCTTGCCTTTGCTTGAAAATTTCCTGGACTCGTTTATGCTAAATTGTGATGTGGCTTTGGTTTACAAGGATGAAAAAAGTGGCAATTTTCCCACACACGTAATAAATGGAATTAATTGTATGGGTGGAGTACATACGTTTATTCACCTTAATATTTGGTTGTATACTTGTCCATACATATATGTTTAATTTTATATCAAATGTGTATTATAAAAGCTTAGCGTTCGTTTTAACATTCTGTTTGGAGATTCTTTTTTGTACTATTTAAGAAGCTTTTTATAATGTTATTTTTCATAAAAATTCAAATTTGTTTTTAAATCTATAATATAAACGGACCATTGGTCTGATTTTTACTTTCTTTTTTCTTTCCCCCTTCCATCGCATCCGAGCATGTCTTGTTTAATTATTTAAGCACGTCACTTAGTACTAAACTTTGGGGAAAACGAAAAAAGATTTGATGCACGCTTTTAAATATTTATTTTTATACGAGGCTTTAACGAAAGGACAGAGAAAGCAAAGGAAAAAGTGCAGTGTCTAAAAAAGAACGCAAGGACAACGTAAAGAATTTTATTATTATTATTATTATTATTATTATTATTATTATTATTTTATGGATAAGGTATAGAATTTGTCTACTTGGTGCTCTCTATGTCCAATATTATTGAAGACCTTATGATAATGGGGGACAACAAAAGGACAAAGACTTCTGCACTTATTCGTCCTTTTAGAAGACTTACTATCCACAATGCTTGGCGGTGCAAAATAAGGTTGAATTGAAAAGGAACACGAGATACATGTTTTAGATTTAGAGTGAAGAAAATTAATTTGTAGACTTGGTGCTTTCTATGTCCAATATTATTGAAGACCTTATGATAATGGGGGACAACAAAAGGACAAAGACTTCTGCACTTGTAAGTCCCTTTAGAAGACTTACCATCCACAAAGCACTAGGTACACGATTTAGATTTAGAGTGAACATAATTAATTTTTGGATTTGAAAAGTCATATGAGCATTAGGTTTATATGGGCAAAATAATTTGCTAAACTAAAAGGATTGAAGTTGCATGTGAATTAATACAAGATTAAATGTCACATCATATATCGTGTTCGTTCTAAAAAATGTAGATTAAAATTAACATCTGTTTGATTCGATGGTAGCAGTTGAAATTTTTAAATTAGAGTTAATTGACATTTCAAAAACTAATTATAATTTTTCTTGACTTTTCAGAAAAAGACAAAAACTGAGATGAAAAATTTGAAACGAGACTTATTGTTTTCAATAGTATTCTTGCATTATTTTTTAAGATACTATCTTAGGGACAAATGCATATGTAAGTCTAAAAAATTTTCTAGGATTAATCAAGAGTTAAATGAGCTAGTTTACAATTCCGTTGGGACTACCTTATCGGATGGAAATAGGAGATTTAGAGATTTCGGTTTCCCATCCGATATCTGGGAGGTTTTGTTGAAGCTACCATACAAGATAGTTTCACTCAAACTAAGAGATTGAGTAGAGTAACTACAAATATAATAGACATTGTTGAAGCAGAGTCATAGTCAGAAATTCTTGAAATCTACAGTCCAATTTTATCTTTTATTTTTATTTTTCTTTCCTCAACATATCTACGTGCAATATGTATACTGGGTTGATGGTACTTATCTAGTCGGATTATAATATAATTCAACGTATAGTGCAAAGTAGTACTTAAAAGATAAATACAAATTGATAAAAGGCAAATATTGTTCCCTAAGACATGTTACTAACCAAAAACAATATTTGTGTATTCGTATTAAATATCCCAGACTTCGAGTTTCCCTGTATTCCAGTGTTCATTGCCTAGAAATTTTTTCTTTTTTTCACAAACTTGGGGATGGAGGTATTTGAACTCTTTACCTTATAGTAGAGTCAAGTTTGAACTTAGCTTATACTTGCAATCATGCTTAGAGGTAATTTAGGTGATTGGGTTATGGGTAACATGGTAATTTTGTGGTGACATTATCAAAGGTTAATTTTTATAATAGCACATCCGAGAAAATTAATTTTATATTTAAGACCACTTTTCTAGACTTTCATATCTAGTACCGTCAAATCAAATTTTGTGGATATCACGTTTTTACCATATCACATTTATCCTCGATAGAAATCTACAATTATACATATGAATTTTTAGTCAATATTACTAGAGGTAATTATCACAATTGCTCTACAGGTCACAACAGAATTAACAAATAATTTTTTTTTTCCTTAATAAAACCGAATGAAATGTTTTCTTTCTCCTATTTAGAAATATAACCAAAGAGTTTTGTTGTTTCATTTATTCATCTTCTCGCTCTTGCTAAGCAACAACGGCGGAGATAGAAAATAATTTTAACAGGAGTGTTATTTGAAAAAGAGACTTTCCTTTTTCAAAGGAAGATGTAATAATATATTTTAATCATATATTTGAAAAAGAGACTTTCCTTTTTCAAAGGAAGATGTAATAATATATTTTAATTATAGAGCATGGGCATGTTCAATTTATTTTTCAATAAAATCGGCGCATAACGAAATTGTACATAGATTATAGAATTAGATTAACGTATTAAAATTTGAGAGAGACACAATTGCAATTTTTCTTTTAGAATGAAGACACAATTGAAATTTAAAAAAAAAAAAAAAAAGATCAAATATCAAAAAAATCAATTTTCAAAAATATAAATGGGGGCCACTTATTTGCATGTGGCTACGCCACTAATAAACAGTCTCTCTTATATTTTCACTAATATCCTCACACATCTCGCTCTTATCAAAACTATTTGTTAAACTAAAAGGATTGAGGCAAATAAGATGAAGTAATCTTTGCAACAATTTGAAAATAAATAAATAAATAAATAAATAAAAGTCTTGACAAATTATTCAGAGAAAGAAAAAGTCATGGTGAAATAGAAAGAGGAAGGATTACACGACGGTTTCAAGAACCGTCGTGTAATCCGGATAGATTACACGACGGTTCTTGAAGAACCGTCTTGTAATCCTCCACCCGTAAAGGATTACACGACGGTTTAGTGTCAAGACTCAAGCGTCAACTATTAGGTCATTTTATTTGAAGAAAAAAAGAACTTGATATTCATTTTGACAATAATGTAAAATAATAATAATAATAATAATAATAATAGTAATAAGAAATTAAAAAATTCGTTTCGAAAAATTAGTTAAAGGAAAAAAAGTCATCAAGATCATTCAGTAATGAAGAGCACAACCATCAATGAGACTCTAAATATATATATGTGTGTTTAAATTATTTGAATCAAACTTTACTATTCATGATATAAATATAAAATCTAATCTAAAAAACTACATAGATAAATAGCAAAAGAAATTTAAATCTAATCTAGATAACCACAAAGATACATAAATAATTAAAATTATTAGTTTTCACTTTTCCCTTTCATGCAAAATAAATGCACTCTGTGGAAAATTATGCAATATTTGGACTAGCGTCAACTATCAAGGCATGTTGACAACAACTGTTAAAAAAGAAATTTAAAAAAAAATCTTTTTGACAAATTATTTGAAGGAAAAAAAATAATGTCAGCTGAAGTAAAAAGAAAAATTAATTAATAAGAAACATTCAGACTTCAAATATATATGACCATAATGTTTAATTAAGCATTACGTTACACTCAAAATTCAAAACTTTATGGTTGCCCTCATCGATCTCATGACAATCAAAATATCCACTATCTCGTTCTTTCTAAAATCTAAACCTCCGTTTAGTGAGTTAGTTAGAGGTAAAAATTTTAAGTTAAAGTTAATTGACTTTTCATAAATTAGTTATAAATTTTTATAACTTTTCAGAAAAAGACAAAAATTAAGATGAAAAAATATAGTTTAGTTTGAGTTAAACTTTGCATTACCAAACGGAGGCTGAATCCAAATTTTAAAAATACATGGTATGAAAAGATGAATAATCTGAATTTTAAAATTTCTTTTGAAGGGTGTTTTGAGATTTTTAGGTCAAATCTAATATTGACCTATGAAAGTATAAATTTGTTTATTAAATGTTATTTGATGGTACAAAAATGTAAAACATAAAACTACATAATATACTTCTTGACTAAAAACAAAACATGTGTTATAAAAATGTTAATAATGTTATTTTATATCACCATTAGGAACTATTGTTTTGTTTTTTATCCTTAGATATTTAAATTTTTAACAATTAGATCTATGATTAAAGTAATTCCATAACATTCATAGATAGACTGTTAAAAAAATTATACGACAATTGAAAGATCTCCTTTTTGTAGGAGATCATATCATAAGAGTTGTATAAAAAAAAAATAACAATAATAATAGATTTTTTATATAAGGTTCCAGCAAAAGGACAAAGAAAGCCAGGGAAAAGGTGAGTAATAAGTCTTTCTTCTTTTGCAATATTAAAATAAAAATAAAAATAAAAATAAAAAGACGACGACGATGACTTTGATGTCTCAAAATTCTCACTTCTTTTTTTGTTTTTTTGTTTTGATAATTTTGTATTTTTTTTTTTTCCTTTTAAAAGAGAACCAAAACAAACCAAAGACTTTGACGTCTACCATGGAAGACTTTGATAATGAGTGACAACGAAACGCCGAAAGACATACTATACTTTTCGGCTTTCTCGATGTTGGGCCACGCAAGCTTAAGGTGGAATGGAAAAAGGCATCTGAGAATTAACCCTTTGCTTGGTAGGGTGGAAAAAGAAGAGGAAGGAAATTAGCATCAAGTGGATTGGGTGATTGTATACCCTCCATAAATTCTTGTATTATGAACAAACAATTGTCTTAACATGTAAAAAGATATTATAATAATTACATTGATAATATAAGTACTAAAAATTGAATTAAACTCCCTCTATGTGCAAGGTACTAGTTGAAGATACTTATCTTTTCAGATTTATTTAACTCGAAATAAAGTGCAGAATAGTGCTTAAGATAAATATAAATTGTTAGTATTTTTAATTGGAAGATTTTCCGGTTTTTATTTTACCTGTTATTGAGTTTGATTCAATGAATTGCAACTAGACTAGCTACAACTTTCTCTGAAATAAATTAATAGACTTTCTTAGTAGGATTTTAACTACTTCACATTTTTAACTATATAATTTTAACTATTATAAAATAACTAAAAAAACTTAAATCAAGAACTACTTTCATATGTAGCACCGTCAAATCAGATTTTGTGGATCTCATATTTTTACTTTATCACATTTATCCTCAACAGAAATCCACATTTATACATATAAAATTTTGGTCAATATTACTAGAGGTAATTATCACAATTAGATGTGTTCTCTTAACTACTATATAGAGACACGATTTTTTAACAAAGTATTTTTTCCTTAAAAAAAACAAATGAAATGTTTTCTTTCTCCTTTTTAGAAATATGACCAAAGAGTATTGTTGTTTCATTTATTAATCTTCCGGCTCTTGCCAAGCAACAACAGCGGAGATAGAAAATAATTTTAGCAGGAGCGTTATTTGAAAAAGAGAATTTCTTTTTTCAAAGGAAGATGTAATAATATACTTTAATTATTGAGTATGGGCATAATGAAATTTTTTTCAACAAAATCATTGTACATAGATTATAGAAGTGAATCAACATATATTAAAATTTGAGAGAGACACAATTGCGATTTTTCTTTTAACATGAAGACACAATTGAAAATTTTCTTTTAGAATGAAGACACAATTGAAATTATATTAAAAAAAAAAAAAGATCAAAGATCATAAAAAAATCAATTTTCCAAAGTATAAATGGGGGCCACTTATTTGCATGTGGCTCCGCCACTAATAAACAATATCTCAAGTATTTTCACCAATATCCTCACAATCTCCCTCTTATCAAAACTCTTTGTTAAACTATTTGAGATGAAGTTCCATATAAAGTATATATGCTCTGTGGAAAATCATGCAATAATGCGACTATAACGTCAAGACTCGGCGTCAACCATCAAGTCATTTTGAAAAAAAAAAAAAAAAAAGGTCCTGACAAATTATTCCGAGAAAGAAAGACAAACATATAAAAAAAGAGCTTACCGACCAAATAGAGTTAATCAATTATTTGGTCCCAGTTTTTACGTATGTCAGTAGATAATTTCACTCAATTTATCACTATTATTTTAATTTAAAAATAAGAATTCGAAGTTTATAATTTGTGGTAAAATTATAAAATTATTCCCATTAAATTATGTCTGTATCTACACCAAGTTACATTCAATACAATAGACCAATGAACCCAAAAAAAAAAAATTCAGAAATTCTTGAAATTTATACTCCTTCTTATCCTTTTTTTTTTTTTTTTTTTTTTTGAGTTTCTTAATTTCTGTATCCGGGGTTGGTGGTACTTACATCTCAGATTATTCATTATTTAGTGTAGTAACCAAAAACAAAGTGCACTTTTATTAATTAACCCAGACTTTCAGTTTCTATATATATTGCACTGTGCAATAAATATTGTCTTGACGTAATTTAGATGATTGGGTAACATATAATATTGTGGTGATATTATCAATTGAATTTCCAAAGCATTTCCCCCTTGACCAACATTAATCATGACAACGCGTTATTGGTCAAGTTCAGCATTAGCAAGATATACCTATTATCTACTAATGATCTTGAAAGACATTTAAGAAATGTCTCAATTCCAACAGTTGGATATAGGACTAATAACCGGACAGGTACGCATATGTAAATTTTTATTTAAAATATTATAATAATTAATTATTTTAAATGTAATTTTGTATAAGATTATGCATAAGATGATATTATTTAGAACTATTTATATAAAGGACTTGCATTACTAACGAATGTTAGATTGAATCAACTAGTTGTAAGTACAAAAAAAAAAAAAAAAAATTACAAATGCTTTTTTATAAATGTGCAGGGGATGTGAGACTATAGGTATCTATTTATATAAGTAAATTTTTATTTATTTCTGTCTGTGCAGAAACAGAGAAAATGTATCGCTAAGTTGCAGAATAGAGAAACAGAGCCTAAACAGAGAAAGAAGGAAAGTTAGAAATGGTCCTCCAACTTGTTAATCACATTCTTCTGTTGTCATGCCTCATCATGCTGCAATATCCGAAGTACCAATGGCGAAGGAAAATTGTCAAGAGTGTTGTGGAAACATCATCATTCCGTTTCCTTTTGGAATCGGAAGGGGTGTTATATGGACGAATGGTTTGAAGTTGCGTGCACTAACAGAAACACCAAATAAATTTAATCGAAACCTTTTTTTAATCAAATAAAAAAAATAAAAAGAAACTAAAAAAAATTCATAAATTTGGTAGAAAATAATTATATAAAAAAAAGCACATAATGACATAATTAGGTGATGGGGCAATATGTGAACTTTGTGGTGATAACATCAATTGAATTTCCAAAACATTTCCCTGTTGACCGACATTATTAAGCAAGAAAGACACGTTAATGGTCAACATCAGGGCTAGCAACATGCATCTGTCATCCATTGATCTTGAAATACCCGTTTATTTTATTTTATTTTATTTATTTATTTTTTTTTTTGTGGCTGGTGAGAACTGTCTATAATGTAATGTTAAGCAGCAGCCAGAGCGAAAAAAGAGAGAGAAGGTAAAAAAAAAAAAAAATGGACCCCCAACTTTTTATTCACATTCTTTTGTTCTCCTGCCTCGTCACTACAGCAGCAGCAGCATCTGAAGCAACGATGGCGAAGCCCAATTGTCTTGCGACGTGCGGAAATGTCAGTATTCCGTTTCCTTTCGGGATCGGAAAAGGGTGTTTCATGAACGAATGGTTTGAAGTTGTTTGCACAAAAACAAACAACAGTTTCTTGAAACGTATCAATCTGGAGGTGACCCAAATTAGCTATGATGCCAGAACACTTGAAGCGAAATTTCCAATCATTTTTTGGAACTGCAGCGACAGGAAAACACCGAAAAATTATAAGGTCAGCTTAGATGGAAGTCCTTTTATGTTCTCCGAACAAGACAACAAATTCGCCGTGGTGGGATGTGGAACGCTTGCTGTGATTAGCTCAGAAGTAGATGGGCGCCGGCGAAACGTTGGCGCGTGCGCGTCTGCTTGTAGAACTAATGACGACGCTAGAGTAAACGAGAGCTCGTCATGTGATGGTATAGATTGCTGCCAGACCTCAATCCCCTCGAATTTGCAGGATTTTAATGCCACTTTTCTCGACATAGGACTTGAGATATCAGAAATTAAAGCAGCTTGCAGATGCGCTTTCCTCGTCAACGAAACTTGGTTCTCAGAAAGTGTCAAAAATCTTTCTGCTTTCCATGACATGACTGACGTTCCCGTAGTGCTATACTGGAGATTGTACTTGTCCCTTGATGGAGTTGATTCTTTGAGAAAATCCGCAGTTCCTTATGATGAGAATCGGTATAACCCAATACAAAACAGAAGTGACTTTTGTTACACATACAATGACACTTCGTCTTCACGCGTCAATTTGCTTGTATGTGATTGCAAGAATGGCTTTAAAGGAAATGCTTATCTTCAGAACGGTTGTCAAGGTAAGCCCCATTGTTTAGAATTCCTTCTTTCACATTCACCAAACTTATAACACTACACATTTTATCAAAGGGTGGACTTAAATCATGTTTTTTTTTTTTGTTTTGCTCTACATCCCTGAACTAAAATGAAATAAAAAAATAAAGTTGAGGAATTAATTAGTCAAAATAAAAAGCTTAAGAACCAAACTGTCACAATACTAATAATTCACCAATTAATTCTTAATCACAATACAATTAACATTCATGAAACATAGTTTGTGTTAGAATATAACACCTTAAGCTGCTGCGAAATAGATAATCTAATATGATATCTGTATGGACGGTCTTCTGTTTAAATTCACACTTAAGGGAAAGTGGTAAAATATATTATGACTATTGACATGTTTTCTAACAACTTAAACTTTTCAAAAAGATTGATAATTTAGCCATTTGTACTTTAATTTGCACACGTTGTTGCATTGAGTCCTGAACTTTACCGATTAAAATTCTCCTCCTAGTGTTAACTGAGGGGGAAAAAATGGTTATACTTGAAATCTTGTGTTTGGATATTGAAGCTTATTATTTTATTTTTCTTCTCACCTTTCATACGCATTGCGTAAGCTAGTCATCTCTATCGGCTACATAAAGGGGCCACTGATATATAAATAAACATAGATATATATATATATATATGATAGGCACTCCTAGTAGATAGTCCAGTCACCAGTGGTACTGGAACTTGAAGCAGTATTGAAGAAATGTTAAATAGCGCTGTGATCAAAGTGACAAAAAATAATAATAATAAATAAATAAATAAAAATGTGTCATAATGTCGAAATCACATGTCCCCACGCAACTTGTAAACCCAAACATTTTAAATTTCTCATGCGTTTGGTGCTAAGGTTTGGATTGTAGAATTTAAGTTTGAATTGATTGTACATTTATCAAGATATTTGAATTGCTAGAGTTAAAAAGTGTAAAAATTTGAAACGTATGCAAAAAAAAAAAAAAATCAAAATGGAGCTTATTTTGTTCGTTTCGAAATTCTATACAATTTTAAAAAAAATAATCTCATTTGGACTTGTTTATACAAAGTAATGGACTTTTAAAATTTGAGTTATAACACTATGTGAATAGTGAAGTTGAGGGGGAAAAAAAAACAAAAATTAGATTATAATTTTAAGATTTTGGATTGTGAATCCAAACATCCCATTCGATTAAGCTCCTCATGTTATAAGGAATTCAACTTGTGTTCTCACTTAACTTCTGAAAATTTAATTGTTACCCCTATTTTTTTTTAAAAATTAAGTTGTACCTCTATATTTTAACAAAAATTCTACTCTTACCCCATACAATAAGTAAAATTTATAACTATATCCTGTTTAATAAAAAATCATCTCTCTCTCTCTCTAACGATAGTGCTTCCATTGAAAAAAAAATTTACGACTGCATCACTGTAAAAATTTTATGGCTTCACCACTAACTCTGCCTGCATTTTTTTTAATAATGAAACACTCCGAACCTCGTGCAGCTATCAATCAATACTCTTAGTTTTTCTAAAGAAAACAAATTCACTGTTGTCTCATTTCAGATTTTGATGAATGCAACGATCCAGAAAATCCCAACATATGTGGAGATCGCTATGAGGATTACGATTGTGTTAACACTTATGGGCATTACTCATGTGTGCCCAAAGTGAAATCCCATAACAATGTGCTACTTATAGGTATGCCCTGGTTCAGGAACTCTAATTCTCGCGAAACAAAAAATGATAGGATCAAATAAAAATAAAGTTTTTTTTGAGATAATAATAAAATCTCAATGATCTATAGATGTTGGCCGGTACTTTCTTATTTTAGTTGAAAAATTAGCAGAGTAGTTAGAAACTTCGAGATTATGTCAATGTAGCTAACTTTGGTCAAATAGATATCACTGAAATTGACATAAATTGATAATTCAAAATGACATTCCTAGATGTAACGTCTTTCGAGCAAATTAAAGTGATGTATAATTTTCGTTTTACAAATGCATGAATATACTTACATTTACATATATATATATATGTATGTATATATAGGTACATATTTGCCTTGCATTTGGTATATATGTTTGTGTAAACTCTCTCTCTCTCTCTCTCATGAATCATTGTTCTTTTTCTCCCCGTCCAATCCCGTACTACATTCAATTTGGCGTTAGTAAACATGCCCTTTTAGTATATGGTCGGTCAGTTGGTGGATTGTAGTGTAGGAGCATAGCCTTAATAAAGTGGTTATATGTAATTCCGCCTTTGTATTTTCTATCACAACTATCAAACATAGCCTTAAGAATAAATTTTCTAAACCCAAAACTTTAGTCACCTTTACACCTTGCCTCCTAAATTTATTTAAAAAAAAAAAAAAAAAAGGGTCTATGCACATCCCGAAATTTGATGTCCAGGGACAGTATAAGGACCAAAGATGCTAAAACTTTAAAGTTTAGGGGTGCATAAATCTTTTCCAGGTTCACGGGACAGGTTGAAAAAGTAAGTACGGTTCATGAAAATTCAATAATTTGTGTATTGATGTTTTCCCTTTTTTTTCCCCTGTTTTTAGGGGTAGTATTTCCCGCTTTCATTCAAATTGTCTTGTTTTAATTATGCAAATAATTAATCAATTAATCATTTGCTTGTGTAGTCTACCAGACACAAAGTGACTCTTTCTTAATCAACTAATCTCTCGCCTAGTTTATGCAGGTATTAGCAGTGGGTTTGGAGCAGTGTCACTACTTCTTGGATCATGGGGATTATTCAAACTTGTGAAGAAAAGAAGAAAGATCCAACGCAAGAAGAAGTTCTTTAAACGAAATGGTGGTCTATTGTTAGAACAACAATTATTTTCGGATGAAGCTAATGTTGAAAGAACGAAGCTGTTCAATTCAAAGGAGCTGGAGAGAGCAACCGACCGTTTTAATAGAGACAGAGTTCTTGGTGAAGGAGGACAAGGAACAGTCTACAAAGGAATGTTGACAGATGGAAAAATTGTAGCGATAAAGAAATCCCAAAGAGACAATGAAGAAAAAATGAAAGAGTTCATCAACGAGATTGTCATTCTTTCACAAATCAATCATAGAAATGTTGTTAAGCTATTGGGTTGCTGCTTAGAGACTGAAGTGCCTCTTCTAGTCTATGAATTTGTACCTAATGGAACACTGTTTCAGTATATTTATGATGAGCAAGAAGAGTTTCCCCTTACTTGGGAAATACGCCTACGAATTGCAACAGAAGTAGCAGGAGCTCTTTCCTACCTGCACACATCAGCTTCATTACCAATTTACCATCGAGACATTAAATCTTCAAATATACTTCTAGATGGTAAATACAGGGCAAAAGTTGCGGATTTTGGAATATCAAGATCGATTGCCGTTGACCAAACTCATCTAATCACAGTAGTACGTGGCACAGAGGGTTACTTGGACCCAGAATACTTTCAGTCGTGCCAATTCACAGATAAGAGTGATGTGTACAGCTTTGGGGTTGTTCTTATTGAGCTTTTGACGGGACAAAAACCAATTTCTAATCAGAGGCCAGAGCAAGATATAAGTCTAGTAACATACTTCATGCAATCCATGGATGAGAATAACTTGTTCGATATCGTTGATGCTAGAGTGATGAAGGAAGGAAAAAGGGAAGCAATCGTAGCATTTGCGGAACTTGCCAAACGATGCTTGAATTTGAACGGAAGGAATCGGCCGATAATGAAAGAAGTTGCTGCTTTGTTGGAAGATATAAGAAACTCAGAAAAGGCTTATGGAGCTCATGAACCAGATGTCAAGGAGGTTGAATGTGTGAGAGAAGTAGCTGATCAGCCTTGGGAAATATTTTCAACCTCGACACGTCCAGCTGATTTTGGTGACCCTGCCAGCTCATCGTCTGTTGAACTCTCATTGTTTGGAAACATAGCACAATGACATATTCAGTCTGTCAATTCATCTCAGACTCTTATGGAGTCCAGATAGGTAAGAATGTTTGTTGGGAGCTGTTTTTCTACTATGTGTGTGTACAAAATAAATATTTCTGTTTTCAAATTTTGTAGAGGAGAATTCATGGCTTGTTGGATGTATTAATTTTTAGACGTATTTTCATGTCATCTTTTATTGCAGAATCTTATCTCTATTATCACTAATGACCCAGTAGTTGTGATCTATTAATTGTAAACATTGTATGAAATACCATCAAATATGATTAAACATGTCGTGCATTCGTCATGAGATCACCATTACTATCAAATGGCATGTTATCTAAAAAAAAATGAAGTTCATTATTTATGTTGTTTAGCCATATAAGTTAATCTTTTCAAATTACACAATGAGTTAGAGATAATTTCATTGCGTATTATTAATTTTAGAGTGATGTAATATATTTGCTGCTGATGGATTGGCCAAGATTAATGGAATAATGAACCTTAATTGTAGTGGTAGAGTACGTATGTTTCTTCATCTATAACATATGGTTCTATACTTGTGTTTACATTTACATTTCATCTTTAATATCATATTATAAAAAGCTGTGTCCAACTTCCAACATTTTCCTTTACAATTATTTAAGCTTATCACTTGAAAGTTGGATCTATACCCTTTGATACTTTCCAGCGAAAAAAGATTTGATATATATCCACTTAATTTAATATAGGATACACCCAAAATGAGGGGAATTCAACTCACATTAACAATAGATATCAATTTGTGTGTGTTTATATATATATTTGACACAACAATTAAATAGACATTATTCACCAAAAAAAAAAAAACAATTAAATAGACATCACATTCACATTAATTTGGATAAATATATTTGATATAAGGTTTTAGCAAAATGGAGAAAGAAAGCCAAGGGAAAAGTGTAGTATATGTCCTGTTGCAATCATGTCAGTAATAATAGACGTGGAAAGAATCTCAACGCCTAAAAATTCTCGCCTTTTTTTTTGTTTTGTTGCTGCTAGAATCTTCATTTTTTTTCCGGAAAAGTATAACCTAAATAATAAACCCTAATGATAAACTTCATTTTTAAATCATTAAGATATAATTGAATGACTGAAATGTTATTTGTATATGATAATTATCAGGCGCCTTAACTCATATTATTATAGATTAATAAACTAAAAAATAATAATAAAAAAAAAGAAATTTAAATAAATCAACCTTTGGCCGATGGTAGGTGCTGTCATCTCTAACGCCGACAATGAGTGCACCCTAGTGACGCCAGTGATAGACCCCCCTTTCCCAACCAAATTTGCCCCCACCCCACCCCAACGCCGATGAACAGGCCCCTCCTCGATGCTGGTGATGAACCCACCCATCCCCCCCCCAACCCACCCACCCAAGCATACCTGTGTCTCCGAACGCTATCAACTGTAAATGATATTAGTTTTTTTTTTCTAATAATTTATTTATTATTATTATTTTTTATTTTATTAATCTATACTAATATGAAATAATATATATTATAATTATTATACATAAATAATATTTTAACTGTTCAATTATATTTTAATAATTTAAAAATAAACTCTATTAATAATATATATATATATATATATATATATAAGGCTTTACAACCCCTTTTTTCCTTTGCTTTTGTGAAAAAAAAAAAAAAAAGACTGATGTTAATCAATAAAGACGTGGATAATGGCAAATAACAAAACGGAAAATACTTTAAATTTTCTTTTTTTTTTTATTTAAATGGAAAAAATGACAAAGTTCTACGTCCTCTTTCGTGACTTTCTCCTGCGACGCATAATATATATATATATATATATATTACTGGAAGACGCGTAATATTTGAAGTGGAATAGGAAAGACTATTGGTATATTTTGAAATAGATAAAATTTTTAAGTTAAATTTATTGGTTGTTTAAAATTAATTATAATTTTTATTAATTTTTTTGAAAAAAAAAAAACTACAATGAAAAATTAAGTTCACATCGGAGAATCAAATGAAAGCTATATAATGGAGACCGGAAAAATGAAGAGCATGAAATATAACTTTATCTTATTTAATTTGCTTCCGGGTGAATTCTTTTTTTTCCCGGCCCCATCATTTTATAAGAGATGCTAAAATAAAAGTTCTTTAAAGAATTTAAAATTCCTTCCTCAATTTTTTTACTCATCTTTTTCTTCTCTTGCCAAACAAATGTGTATTGAAATCTTTTCTACTAATCTCCTCACATCTCTTCCTTTTTTTTTTTTTTTTTTTTTTTGCTTTTTTACCAAACAAGTTCTTAAGGTCATATGAGATTTAGGGACATTAATAAATTAATTTTCTAATTTGTGCAGGTCGTGTAGATTTTCTTGGATTTTCGGGGAGTTAAAATGAGCTTGCTCATAGCGTTATAAAAATGGGCAAAGACAAAAACGTAACTCATGAATGAGTGATCTATGTTTTTTTTTTTTTTTTTTTTTTTTTTTTTTGAATGTAGTGCATCTTTTGTTTTTTGTTTTTTGTTTTTTCCCCGATATATGATCTTGAGTAGGACGACAAGAAATTCATGGCTCTATGAAAAATCATGCAACTATATATGTTACTTAGAGTTGAGTAGTTGCTCATATAGCTGACTCTGGAAAATCATGCAGTATTTGGATATAAAGGGGTCATGTTTACACAAATATAATTAAGGTGGAATTCATAATTTTTTTTAAAGCTCATAATATAAGACATGTTATAGCTCATAACGGAGACAAAGATAAATTAGGTTTGACTAGTAGATAGGTGGAAAAATCATGCTCACTCTATTGCCAAGGGTATGTTACTATAACGAACTTTGGGTGGGTGCGGAAAAAGAATGTACGTAAAAAAAAAAGTAATGAAAAAATAAAATAAGGATCATGAATCCCTTTTTAATATGATGCAATTAAAAATTATGACTCAATTATTATTATTATTATTATTATTATTATTATTTTGAAATTAACTCAATTACATTTTTTGTGTTTACTAAATTGAAAGCAATTATCTTATTAATGTAATTACTAAAATATCATTTCACGTAACTTAATAATTATTTGGTTATAATAAAAGAATTTATTGAGGTTATACAAATAAATTTAACATATATTTTCTGTAATATGAAATCAATACCAAATAAGGGTATATGGATTTAAATTATCATCACTGATTTTGTAACTAAATACATGATTAGATAAAAAGAAAAATCATCACTATTTTCTTTTATCTTTTTCGTTTCATGAGAAATAAACACTTGCTGTGGAAAGTAATGCAATACTGGGACGCTAGCATAAAGACTCAAAGATCAACTGTCAAGTCACTTGACAACAATTAAAAAAATAAAAACCATCTTGGCAAACGTATAGAAAGAGCTTCTCAATCCACCAGAGTCAATCAGTTATCTTATGTAAGTGGTCCCAGTTTATAGGTTCGTGTGGAGCTCACCACCATATGAGATAATTTCACTAAAAGTATGAGATTGAATAGACATATGGCAAAGGAAGGGGGCAAAAAAAAAAAAATTCATGTCCGCAAATTCTTGAAATTTACACTCCATTTTCATCTTTTTTTTTTCTTTTTTTTTTTGCCCCCCGTTTCTTAACATCTATATGCAATATTTTGGGTTGGTGGTATATATCATGTCCGATTATTTAACTCGGCATATAACGCAAAGTAGTGCTTAAAGATAAAAACAAATGGATAAAAGGCAAATCTTGTTCCTTAAGATATGTTAGTAACCAAAAACAATATTTGCCAACATCCTTTAAATAGATTGGTAGAGCACTTATTTTTCTCGTTGAATACTTGGGTTCGAGTCGTAATCACCACATTAACCAGGATATATAAGCAATCCATTTTCGTGAGGAGTCGATATATTATGTAAAGAGGTCCAGCCTCTATCACTATAATCAGTTTTTGGGGGAAAAAAAAATAAAACAATATTTTTGTATTCCTATTAAGAGAGAATGGGAAATAAGTCTCGTATATTGTACTGAATCTTACAAAGTCTTTTTTTGAAGATTCAAGAAATTTCAACAAGGCCTGGATAAGATTTTGGACCCTCTTAAATTAATTGTTCTCTATATTTTATAGGGCAAACAATTTAGATTTAAGAAATAAAAAGTTAAAGTAAAAAATTACAGCAGTTTTTTGTTCTTGTGGAAAATAATAGAATAATTTGTTTAAATTCAAATTAAAATATTTGAAAATATCAAATTTAGGGGGTGTTTCGTGAATGAGTTTAGTTTAAAATTTTTAAGTTTCAATAGTAATTTTTCAAAAAAAATAAAAAACATTTTCAGAAAAGATAAAAAATTTTTTCAGAAAAAGACAAAAATCATAATGAAAAAAAGTATAATTTAACTTAAGCTAAACTCACAACCAAACAAAGCCCTTAGCCCCAACCTCTCCTCTCTTTCGTCCTTCCCTTCCTGAACCTTCTTTCTCTCGCTTCCTTCTCTCCTCTGCTCTGTCTTCATTTCTGCTCTGTTCCCGCCCAGTCGCCATTACCGTCGCCGTTCCCGACGCCGCTGCAGTTGCTTTTCGTCGCTGTCGTCGCGAGGAAGCTTCATCGCACTTTTCATTGCAGCATCTTTTTCGTCTTCTCCGATCTGCGATCAGCGACAACGGCGACACACAATACTCATAATAATAAAATTTTAAAAAACCCACCATATTAAAAAAAAAAAAAAAAAGTTCTCGTGGGCAAAATTAATATAAGCCCACTTAGAAGGAAATCCGTTTGCGCTCTCCGCTCAAGAAAACAAGTTCACTGCTGTGGGCTGCGGAACGCATGCAGCAATTAGCTCAGAACTGTATGGGTCGATAGGGTGCTCGACGGTTTGTAGTAGAAAAAGTACTAACAAGTTTTCAGGAAACAATATCTGTGGCGGCGTGGCCGAAATGGTGGTCTATTGTTACAACAACAACTATCTTGGGGTGACGTTAAAGTTGAGAAAGCAAAACTGTTCAATTCAAAGGAGCTAGAGAAAACAAACGATCGTTTTAATATAGAAAGAATTCTGGGCCAAGAAGGATAAGGTATTGTTTACAAAGGAAAAGAACGTTAGCAAATGGGAAAATTGTAGCGATAAAGAAATCTAAAATAGACAACAAAGGAAAAATAATAGAGTTCATCAACGAGTTTGTTATTCTTTCACAAATCAATCACAGAAATGTCGTTAAGTTATTGGGTTATTGCTTAAAAACTGAAGTGTCTCTTTTAGTTTACGAATTTGAACCTAATGGAACGCTGTCTCATTATATTTATGACGAGCATGAAGAGTTTCCCCTTACTTGGGAAATACGCCTATGAATTGCAGCTCTTTCGTACTTGCACATATCGGCTTCATTACCAATTTATGATCGAGACATGAAATCTTCAAATATACTTCTAGATGGTAAGTACTGGGCAAAAGTTGTGGATTTTGAAACATTAAGATCAATTGCCATTGAGCAAACTCATCTGACTACACTGGTACATGGAACATTTGTTTATTTGGATCCAGAGTACCTTCAATCAAGTCAATTTATGGACAAGAGTGATGTGTATAGCTTTGGCGTAATTCTTGTTGAGCTTTTGACAGGGCAAAAGCCAAATTCCATCTAGAGATCATAAGAAGCTAGAAGTTTGGCAACTTATTTCATGCAATCCATGGAGGAAAATAACTTGTTTGATATCGCTAATCCTAGAGTGATGAAGGAGGGAAAAATTGAAGCAATCGTAGCATTTGTTGAACTTGTTAAACGATGCTTGAATTTGAAAGGAAGTTAACGTTCGACAATAAAGGAAGTTGCAGCTTTGTTGGAAGATATCAAAAATTTGAAAAAAGCTTTTGGAGCTCATGAACCAAATGTTTAGGAGGTTGAATATGTGAGAGAAGTACCTGATCAGCCTTGGGAATTATTTTCAACGTCGACGTGTATAGCTGATTTTGGTGACCCTGCCGGTTCATCGTATGTTGAACTCCCATTGTTCTCAAATGTAACAAAATGACATATTCGGTCTGCAAATTCATCCGACTCCTATGGAGTCCAAACAGGTAATGTTCTTTGTTGGGGGCTTGTTGTGTGCGTATGTATGTTAAATATTTCTATTGTTTGTCCATAACAATTGTTGCTCTTTTAAATGATTTGTCTGATAGAACTATGGATTATTTGATGGATTAATTTTTAGAGTAATGTATTCATGCCCCCTTTATTGCATAATCAAATAATAATCATCTGTATGCTAAGTTAGGACTTACAGTTGTGATTAAAATAATTTGTTGCAGAAATTGCTTGAATTACTATTAAATATGATTAAACATGTCGTGCATTCGTCATGAGAACACCTTAATTATGAAATGACATTTAGACAATACTTTTTGGAAATTGATTTCTGTAATTGTATGAATTACTTTCAACTATGACTAGTAGACATATCAATAGATTTGGATTTCTATTCAATTTCTGGCATCTCAAATGATATTTAACTAAATCCATTATGACAAATCATTTAATGAATTTAGACCGTAAAGTATGGAAAAGTCATTTACAAAGCATTTCAAATTTTAAAAATCAGAGTCATGTGTGCGATCCATTGAGGAGAATAAAATGTTTGATATTATTGATGCTAGAGTGATGGAGGCAAAAAGAGACACAAACATAACATTTGCGGAACTTGCCAAACGATGCTCGAATTTGAATGAAAGAAGTTGCAGCTGCGTTGGAAGATATTCAATCCGTTGCTTGTGAATATGTGGGAGAAGTTAATTATTTGAATTATTTAGCCCTAGAAGTTACTTTTTCAAATTTTATACTTAATATGTCTAAAACAATTCATGGCGTATTTGTATTATTTTCAGAGTTAGGTATTCATTCATGATGATGCCCCCTTTTATTTCACCTACGAATTATATTTGTAGAGTCGTGCAGAAAAATCAAGAGGCTCGTGGAGATTGGAACTACGTACTTCGGACAAGATAAACAAGCAACACAACCCACCTCCCAATTATAGAGAGAGACCAAGGGAAAATTCCCATTGTGAATACCAGCCAGTCGGGCCATACAACAACAATTAGGTCTTTGGTGGCAAGGAAAACCTACTTAAGTCCAACAATTAGATCTTTGGGCCATCCAACAACAGCAATTAAGTCCAACAATTCACCACCGGTGGTGGCAGCGGCTTGGTGGCAAGGAAGACCTACTTAGAGCCTTTACTTCTATTAGGTCTCAGGTAAATCGAACCGTGACACATGTAAAGTCTAGCATTTGATAAGAAAGACAATGTGTTGTCTACTCTCGATCAAGCCTAGCGTCTCCTAGTTGTGAAAATCTAGGATCAGTAGGACACCATTAATCCCCTTTCTTTCTTATATATATATATATATATAAAAGACAAGTCCAAAAATTCTGAAGGGAAAATTAATATGTCGATGTCAATGCAAACTTTTAACTTAGAAATCCACTCTTCAATACAATGATGTGTGTGTGTGCATTTGTATGTAAGAAATATGACATTTTTCTCACTTTTTTGTGTTAAATATAGTATTAGCATTGCATATGGTATGGAGATGACCTAACAGGCCAATCTATGGGCAACTATAATAGCTTTTCTATGGGTAAATTAGAGATAATTATACAAAGAAATCCGGCACTCCACTTAGTGTTCTTGAATTTCTGTAGCACAAGTGATTGGATCCACAAGAATGAGATTACAACATATTCATAACCTTTGTGGTTTAAAAGAATTCCTTGATTCTAAAATATACGCCCCCACACACACCGGTTAGCAAAAAGAATCTTAGTAAGAAAGATCCTGTGATTTGAGCTTAGAAGATTCATAAAAGCTTTAATTGCTCAATAAATAGATACGCTAAGATCTATTATATGACTTGTTGTATACATCAACATGAGTTAAAAGTCCATCCCTCCGCGCTTTTGCCTGATTTTACAATCCCAGATCCCAACTTCTTGGTGAAGAGGGTGAACAGACTTTTTAAAGAAATTTATAATGCTATTTGCTCTTATATATGCCTAGAGATTAGTTTCTTGCCTTTGCTTGAAAATTTCCTGGACTCGTTTATGCTAAATTGTGATGTGGCTTTGGCTTACAAGGATGAAAAAAGTGGCAATTTTCCCACACACGTAATAAATGGAATTAATTGTATGGGTGGAGTACATACGTTTATTCACCTTAATATTTGGTTGTATACTTGTGCATACATATATGTTTAATTTTATCTTAATGTGTATTATAAAAGCTTAGCGTTCGTTTTAACATTCTGTTTGGAGATTCTTTTTTGTACTATTTAAGAAGCTTTTTATAATGTTATTTTTCATAAAAATTCAAATTTGTTTTTAAATCTATAATATAAACGGACCATTGGTCTGATTTTTACTTTCTTTTTTCTTTCCCCCTTCCTTCGCATCCGAGCATGTCTTGTTAATTATTTGAGCACGTCACTTAGTACTAAACTTTGGGGAAAACGAAAAAAGATTTGATACACGCTTTTAAATATTTATTTTTATACGAGGCTTTAACGAAAGGACAGAGAAAGCAAAGGAAAAAGTGCAGTATCTAAAAAAGAAAGCAAAGGACAAAGTAAAGAATTTTATTATTATTATTATTATTTTATGGATAAGGTATAGAATTTGTCTACTTGGTGCTCTCTATGTCCAATATTATTGAAGACCTTATGATAATGGGGGACAACAAAAGGACAATGACTTCTGCACTTGTACGTCCTTTTAGAAGACTTACCATCCACAAAGCACGAGGTACACGATTTTGATTTAGAGTGAACATAATTAATTTTTGGATTTGAAAAGTCACATGAGAACTAGGGTTATATGGGAAAAATAATTTGCTAAACTAAAAGGATTGAAGTTGCATGTGAATTAATGCAAGATGAAGTGTCAGATCATATATTGTGTTTGTTCTAAAAAATATAAATTAAAATTACCGCCTATTTGATTCGATGGTAACAGTTGAAATTTTTTAATTATAGTTGATTGACTTTTCAAAAACTAATTATAATTTTTGTTGATTTTTCCAAAAAAAAAAAAACAAAAACTGATATGAAAATTTATAGTTAAAACTAAGATACCAAACGACGGCTCAGTGTTTTTGATAGTATTCTTGCATTATTTTTTAAGATACTATCTTAGGGACAAATGCATATGTAAGTCTAAAAAATTTTATTGGGTTAATCAAGAGTTAAATGAGCTAGTTTACAATTCCATTGGGACTACCTTATCGGATAGAAATAGGAGATTTAGAGATTTGGGTTTCCCATCCGATATCTGGGAGGTTTTGTGTTAAATTAATAATATAATTACGCATGAGTCCCATTAAAAGGAAAATTAAAAACTAGTATACATGGTTTCAAAAAGGATAAAGACAAATGAGAGGTACCTCATAAATGAATGCTTTGAAGTACCTTTAACTTATTTTTCTATTTTGTTGTAGTGCAGCTCCTCTTATATATAAATACATATAATATTCTTGTGTGAGTGGACGCAGGGATTTATGGCCGTTTTCGAAAACAGATGAAATATTTGGATTGTAGCGTCAACCGTCACGTCATATTGGCAACAATTATTAAAAAGCAAAGAAAGAAAAGTCATATTCACCAAAGATAGAAAGAAAAGTCATGTGGCAAAGCAAGAAAAATGCTGCTCAACCTTAACGCTTGAATCGACCAGCAAAAACAAACCTTATACTTTGATTAGTTATCTTACATTAATGGCTCACGTGACAGGTCCCATAGTGAGATTATCTTAGGTAGATAACGATGAAACGGGTTTGGGATAGGATAGACATGTCGTCAATCGGTCTTATGAATTAAAAAGGATTCCGTCTCCATTGTTTTTATAAATTAAAACTACTTTCATATTCACTCTGTTAACCCGATTAAATTAACAAAGATGAAGAGAGTTGATCTTCATCGTGAGTTTAGAGTAATCATGAAATCTTATTTCTCTTATCGATTATTCTTATTTTCATGATACAAATAAATAAATAAGTAATAAATACACCTATATATAAGGTGTTAAGCAAAAATAAAAGAAAATAATGATTAACACTTTTTATATATTATATATCAAATAAATTCATATTTCAAATCATATACATCATGAATTATTTTGCACAATATGTTTAATTGAAAATTACATAAGACTAAACGTGATGGCTAAACATTTAATTAGTAATTAAATTATTCTTGTGAGAATATATTTTTCTCACTAGTTTATTGTTTGTTTACGAAAACGTTCACTTGCATTAGAAAATTTGCAATAAATATGCAAAATTCCGGTTCCAACCCTTAAGTATATATATATTTGTTCTACAAGGTTTCAACAAAAGGATAAAGAAAGCAAAGGAAAAAGGTGCTGCTTTTAAAAAAGAAGCAAACGGACGAAGTAAAGAATTTGTAGACTTGGTGCTTTCCATGTCCGTTATTGAAGAACTTGTGATAATGGGGAACAAGGACAAAGACTTCTGCACTTGCACGTCCTTTTTGAAGACTTGTTATCCACGATGCTTGGCAATGCAAAATATTAAGGTTGGGAATACGGGTCGCGACACGACAACATGATTCGAAAATAACATACGAATTTCGCAGGTTTGGATTGGGAAAAATAGAAGTCGAGTCAAATTCAAGTCACCTGAATTGAACACAGGAAAAAAAATGAGTCATGTTCAGGTTGGACCTATCAAACCCGAACACGACCCATATTTTTTTATGCAGGTCATTTTGTGTCAATTTTGTGTTAATTTCATATTGCGTGTCAAGTTCGATTCGTGTTGTGTCAACCTATTACAGATCTGTGTCGTGTTCGTGTTGTAGATCGTGCCAATTTTCATATCACGAGTCGTGTTCAGGTTGGGGAAAAAATATTGATACAACTCTAACACGACAAGAACTCGACACATGACACGAGATACACAATTTAGATTTAGGTTGCGTTTAATGCACCATTTCTAACTCAAAATTTCCATATCAACTTTTGTCTTTTTCTGAAAATTCAACAAAAAAATATAACTAATTTTTAAAAAATCAACCAACTCTAACTTAAAAATTTCATCTTCAACTAGCGAACTAAACTAAGACTTAGAGTGAACATAATTAATTTTGGATTTGAAAAGTCATATGAGAGTTAGGGTTATGTGAACGACATGATTTGCTAAATTACAGAGATTGAAGAGGCATATGAGATGTGAGATGTAGTGTCACATTATATTTGGTGTAGATTAGTTCTGAAAAATTGAGATTAGAATTAAAGTTTTCTATATTATTCTTGCACTATTGTTGAAGATACGACCTTAGTGACAAATGCATGCAAGTCTAAAAAATTTTTTTGGATTACTCAAGAGTTAAATGAGCTAGTTCACAACTCCTTTAGGACTATTTAGCACAGGGGGTATAGGAAGGGCAGACTCAAAGATTTAGGTTTCCTGTCTGATATCTGGGAGATTTTGTTTTAAAATAATTATGCATGAGTTCCTTTAAAAGGAGGGAAAAAACAAATGGAAAGGAAAAAAAACTGAGATGTGCCTCATAAATGAATGTTTTGAAGTGTGAAAAAGAGATATTGTCATTCATTATTCTTGGATATTTTGTTTGTTTTTGAGCATTCTATTAGTGTTTTTATTGTGTTTTTGTTGTTTCTGTTGGTAAATTACAAGAAGGAGAAAAAAGAGGATCCTAAAAGCACCAAAAAGAGGAGTTAAAGTAGCCAAAGGAGCGCTACCGCGCACGAAATAAATTCCGCTGTAGCGCATGCTTCCAGCCACAGAGCAAACTAAATGCAAGCTACAACGCAACAAATAGCCGCTGTAGCGTGCCTACCAGGACCAAAAGCAGCTTGACTGCAGCCTACAGCAAGAAAAACATCCGTTGTAGCCTGTTCCCCTGTTTTCCATGCCTTGCAAAACAATGACGCTGTAGCACCATTTTGGCCCGATACAGCTCTCGAGCAATGACTAGGGTTCTTGTCAGCACCGCCTTTTGGTGTTGTAGTGCCAAATACACCTACTACAGTACCCAGCCACATGGACTGCGATTTTTTTAGTCGAAAATAAGCTAATTTGGAAGGGGTATAAAAAGGAAACTTCCTAGAACTTGGGAGAACTTGCGATTATTAAGGGTTTTCCTTAGAGATTCAAGGAGATCGTAGATTTACGAGCTTGTTTTTCAACTAGTTCTTCTTTCTTCTGCTTTCCTATCTCTTTTGAGCTCTTGAACTTGTATATACTCTTTAAATTTGTACTTCAACATGGGTTTGATGTTTGTTTCAAATTTGGTTATGGATTTAAGAACTTTGATTTCTATCTAAGCTTTTAAGCTAGGGGGTATGATATAGCTTGATGATGACTATGTTTTGATGATTTTTATGCTTGTTGATTAAATTCCATTTTGAATCATTTGTGTTTCTTTATTTCTGATTTGATTTTTCATTAAATTAGAGTTAGTAGATGTGTGAAATTGGGCTTGGGAGAGTTAATTTCATATGTTGAGACTGGGAAACACAACCTATAATGATATTAAGTTTGGGAGGCTAATATGACTTGGGTAATCACTAAAGTAGATTTTGTGTAATGAGTGCTTAATTAATTGATTTAGTTAATAGGGATATTAATTTGATTTATTTTGCATATTATTTCACTCGGCATTCGGGAGAGAGAGTGAAATTAAAATTGGAGCCTACGATTAAGGATTTGAATGAATTTGATTAACATGCCTTGAATTGGATAAGCATAGTCTAGTCAAGTGAAATCAAAACTGCCTAACCTCACATACCATCAAGTTCCCTTCAATCCATCTCTCCGTTTGCATTTATTTATGTAATTCTTAGCTAAATTTAGTTACTTAACTTAGTTTATTTTTCCTTTTTATGATTGTCTAGATAAAGTTAGGATTGCTATAGTTATGGGTTTTAGCTAAATTTAGGAAAATGAACAATCCTCGTGCGATGATACTCACTCACTCACTTTATTACTTGTGCACGACTCGTACACTTGCGAGATTACATGCAATAAAGTACACATGTAACTTGTTTTTCTATTTTGTTGGAGTGCAATAGCTCTTCTTATATATATATATATATATATATATAGGCCGGTTCTCTTATCCAACGCCTCACTTTTGCTGGACAAGAACTGCCGTCCCTTTTAAGATCTTTGGATTAAAAAATGAACGGTGTTGATGAAAAAGAAGATATACTATGATACAACTTTCATGTTGTATCATCTTTCTCTATTTTGTTGGAGTGCAGCTTCTCATATATATATATATATATATATAGACTTAAAAAATATATATGTACAGTGTCTTCTTTTTAGGGAGGCGCCAAAATTTTTCCTAAAAAATAGGTTATTCTAATTTTATGATATTTTAAAAATTAAATAATTCACAATTATATATATTTATGAGATTTTTTTTCCTTCCTAACTGCTAGTTATGTTTTCTTTTTTGAAGGGCCTCATTTTTATGAAGCCCCCAAATAATATATTCTCATGAGATTTTCTTCTCTTTTTCTTCCCCTAAATGTCGTTTTACGGTGGTTAATTTTTCTTTTTTGAAGGTCCCCTTTTAATACCGCTTGAGATTTTTTCTATCTATGCTTTAAATTGCATATTTGCAGTTGAGATGTTTTTGGGAAGTACAAAAGGCACAACTTTACCTTTTAGAAAAAATAAAATAAAAAATAAAATTATAAAGAAAAAAAAAAAAAGAAAACCGAAATGTCACAATTAAAAAAAAAAAAAACTGAACTTCATCTATCTATATTCCATTATTCCCTCAAAAAGAAAAAAATATATATATCTATTAAAAAAAAAAGGGCCTGCAATGATCTCTTTCTGCTTCTACTTTAGCTTCTTTGTATACTACTTCAATTTCTCAAACTAAAACATCTCGTCTCTAAATTTGACAAGTCTGCAACTAATAGTCGCATCTCAATAAAATCTCCAGGTTATATTGTGTTTTTTTTTTTTAAGAGGCAAAACTTCACTTTCATTTTTAATATTGTGTTATAATAATATCATTACATTGATTTTGTTGTAATTTTGTTTTGGTTATTACCTTTATATATATATATATATATATATATATATATGTATATTAGGTTGTTTTGTTATTTTGAATTATGTAAGAGATTTTTTTTTTCCATTATATATATATTTTTATTTGAAGAGACCCATTTTAAAAACTTTGCTTAAGGACCCGTATTTTATTGATCCGGCCCTATATATATATATATATAGGCAAGATCTCTTTGTCCAACATCCCAAGTTTGCCGAGCAATGCCCTCTCTGCCGGAGTCCCACATTTGCCGGATAATGTAATCATCCTATATATATATATATATATATATATATATACACTCTTGTGTGAGCGGACGTACGTAGAGATTCAAGGCCGTTTTCGAAAAACCATGAAATATTCGGACTGTAGCGTCAACTGTACTCAAGTCATCTTGGCAACAATTATTAAAAAAACAAAGAAAGAAAAGTCATATTCACCAAAATAAAAATAGAAAAAAAGTCGTGTTGGCAATGCAAGAAAAAAGCTACTCAACCTTTAACACTTTAATCGACTAGAAAAAACAAACCTTATGCTTAATTAATTGGAAATAGGTAACTTCTTCATTAGTGGCTCATCCCACATGTCCAAATCATGTGAAAAATATTCTTATCGGGAGGACGATGAAATGGGTTTGGGATAAGATAGTTTTGTTGCCAATACGTCTTATGAATTAAACGATTTTTTCCTTTTTTTCGCTCCGTTGAACCAATTAAATAAACAAAGATATGAGGCGAGTTTCTTCATCATTGATTTAGAGTAATAGTGAGAATCTTGTTTATCCTATTAATTATTTTTATTTTCATGATATAAATAAATAAATAAATAATACACCTATATAAGATACTAAGTTAAAATAAAAGAAGATTATAGTCTTCACTTTTTATATATTGCATATTATATAACTTCATGTTTCAAATTATATGTTTTATAAAATATTATGCATAGTGTGTTTTGTTTAAAATAAAATACATTTGAACATGATGGGTAAAGATGGGTCGAGCATGTGGTGGTGGCATATTAGCAGGGAAGTTCTATTTAGAGCCTTCACTTTTATTAGGTCTCAGGTTCGAGTCATGACGTATGCGAGTCTAGATTTTGACAAGAAATATCATGTGCTATCTGCTCTTGAAGCTTAGGGGTCTGCTAGGCATGAAGACCTAATGTCAGATTTCTTCGTCATTAGGGTTTGTTAGCCATGAGGACCTAAGGTCAAATTTCTTCATCATCTCATCGGTGCAACCAGTGGGCTCATCCAATGACCACTGGAACGGGGGACGTGAGAACATTACCGATTTTCTTTTTTATTCACAAAAAAAATTGAGTTAGGGATTTCAAAATTCGTATTCATCATGTTATTTGTGACGGTTAAAATATGAGGTACCTCATTTACAACCCAAACATGTTTAACTCATGCGCTTTTTATTATTATTATTTTATGTAAAAACTGGTATAATACCTCTCAAATTTTACACTATCAGAAAAACCCCTTCCATCATATTTTGTCTACTTAATTTTTGGAAAATTTTTATTTTTGTCCCTTGAGCTTTATTACCTTTGTAATTTTATCCTCTCAACTTTGAAAATTAATACTTACACACATGAAATTTAAATTATTAGTAAAAACACACATTTAATCATAATCCGTCCACTGAAGGTTGATGGCATTTTTTAAATATAAATAAGTTAATTTAAACTAAAATCTTTATTATTATAAAAAAAAAACCTTAAAATTCTATTAAAAATAGTATAAAGTATTCTAAAAAATAATATAATTTCGTATAAAACAAAGCAATATGTACAATTACTTACAATGATCTTAAATCAAAATATATTTGATCTTAAACAAAGCAATATGATAAAAAGAAAAGGCAAGCGCAAAGTTTGCTCTTTTTTTTTTTCCCCCTCACCTGAAAGTGCACCGTCATAAAACTTCAAGGTCCAAACAAAAAAAAGGCTAATACATTAAACAAGCCAACAACACTAGAATTGATAAAAGACAAAGATTGAAGGACATGACTACTGTTTCGGTGGCCCCAGGATTGCTATCAAGCCGAAGGCGATGGGGGTGGAATGGGGACCACCTAATCCCCATTTTTCAGTTAAAAAAAAGGTTCAAAAATGATTACTGTATTAATATGATTTGTGCACATAATTTAAGTAATTAGAAGAAAAACGAACAAATACTAAAGTACCTTGTAAAATAGAAAACCTTAAAGTTTTAACAAATTTTTAGGGTTATTTATATGATAATAAAAAATTTTAGTTTAAATTAAAATTTTAGTATTTGTACTAATTACACATTAGTCTTAAGTGGACAAAATTTGACAAAATTGGTATTTTGCTAACAGTTTATAGTTCAAGGTTTGTAAGTACTGGTTTTCAAAGTTCAAGTAAGGAGGCAAAGTTAGAAAGGCACTAAAATTTGGGGAACAAAAATAAAAATTTTCAAATCTTAAGTGGACCAAATATGACAAAAGTAATGTTTTTGCTAACAATTTGAAATTTGAGAGGTATTTTTACTAACAATTTAAAGTTCGAAGAGGTAGTTCGTAGGACAAAATTACAAAAGTACCAAAATTCAAGGAATAAAAAGAAAATTTTTCCTCTTACAATTTTTGTTATTATTATTATTTTTTTTGGGGGGGAAAGTTAGAAATCCCACTCTTCATTTGAGAAAATTATTATAAGAGTACTAAAATTTATGGGATAAAATCAAATCTTCTCTCTCACTCTTCCTTTTCTCTCACCGTCCTCTTCCTCCCCCTATTCAAGTCCCCGTACTGCAGCATGAAAGTGATGAAATATTATTTTTGGAAAGCGTTACAACGCAGTCGAAAATTTGTCTCTCCTTACCAAAGAAAACTTCTTTTCCTCACGTTGGAAGATATCTGAGCCACGCGGAAGAGGAAGACTGACTGAAATCCCAGGATTAACCCCATAGGGTATATAGCTTGGGGACACTGCCCAGAGGCTATTATCTATGTATTTAAATCTTCTGTCTAATTTTTTTATATAATAAATGATATTTAACTAATAATATTATGATACGTCATTTTAAGTAGTTTAAAATATTTTGTAATTGATTTTTTGTAACTTAAAATCTAACTTCATTTAACGATGTCAAAATATAATTAGTTAAATAATATTTGAGACACTAAAATTAGATAGAAAATGCGGGTTCATTATCCATGTGCGTGACATCGAAGACATAAGTGGATGAGGCAAAACATCATATTGATGAAATCCGTAAGATTGTGAGATATGAATTGGAAAATCTCAGAATATTCAAATATCAAGCATAACAAACCAATGATTTTTCTTCTCAGGAGATCACAGATGAAATTTAAATGGCTAGAAATGGATAATTTTTAGCTCTTATTTTCTTTATTTTTGAATTTATTATAATTATCTAAAGGGGTGGGGCCTATATGTAAGGGCTATTTTTTTCTTTGGAGAAGTTACTGTGCTTTTTCTGCATTCATTAGTAATTTAAAAAAAAAAAATTTTGAAATCCCAAAGAGAGGACATAGATTCCAACAAAAATTTATAAATTTTGTGCATTCCTGACTTTTTTTATACTTTATGTTGTACTATTTATCATGAGTGATCTGTGATGAGGTTAAATCTGAGTTGACTGTGTTCCGATTTCCAACGTCAAGTAGATTTTTTTTTTTTGGCTGGAAATTTTGCTTTTTCAATTCGGAAACTGCATTTGCCCTCTTTAAATAGTTGAGAAATGCTATTGAACAGGACTTGTAAAATCCACGATCCAAGTGGATTAAAGTGATAGGTACATACTGTAAATAATAACACACCACTAAAACGGATCTTAAAAATTTTAAAAGTGATTCTCGTGGACCCCACCGACATCATGATGAATCTTTCTCTTTTCTCTTCCATTCGAGGAATTTCTTTCCTTCCTTCTATACGTCTGTTGGTGAGAAAGATTTGAATCACCGCAAACTGGAGAGGTTCACGACTCCAGACCCACATGCGATGTCGCCATGGGTGTTCGACGCTAGATTCCGTGGCGATGTTTTCTTCCGGCGGTTCTCCATATTTTCCGGTCGAGGGATTGGGTATAATAAACAAAACCCAGCAATTGTTTTCTTGGAGGGTGTTTGATTAGTTAGTTTGAGTTGAAATATTTTAGTTGTAATAGTAAATTTTTTTGAATTTTTAAAAAAGATAAAAAAATTTTTCAAGAAAAAGACAAAAAAATTTTTGAAATGAGTTGGAAAGGTGTCGTTACAAACTCCCCCTGAGGATGTTATCTATTTTCTGTGCCTATATAATAAATGCGGGGCCCACTTAATTCAATGCCACGTAGGAATGATGCGTTTTAAAAATCAGTTCTGTAAATAGTTTCTATGAGGTTTACACGTGTGCTTTCCTGTAAACTATTGTTTTTATTATTTATTTTTTGTTTTTATTTTTTGCCCTTCACTTCGGTTTTGAATTTTGTTTCTAATTTTTGTGTATGGATGTTAAAGTTTAGGTTTTATTTAGTGAAACGGTTTGTATTGAAATTTTTTAATTTGAGTTGGTTGATTTTTTAAAAATTAGTTATAATTTTTATTATAATTTTTATTGATTTTTCAGAAAAAAGATAAAAACTGATATGAAAAATTTGAGTTTAAACTCATTCACCAAATGAGACCTTAGTTATTTATGTACCCAACTGATGTTTAGTCATTACGAGTTTAATACCCTTGCGTTGCACGGGAAAAGAAGAAAAACATAAAAAAATAAATTAAATATTATATAACAAAAGCAGTTAGTTAAAATAAATATTGTAATTATAATAAGTATAATTCTGTCCAAAATCTCTTCCGATAGTGAAGATGTAAAATCAAAATGATAATAGTACTACTAATAATAAAAATGAAAACAAAAGTAAAAAATAAAAAATTATTCTGTAGTCATACTCATTTAAAGGAAAAAAATTAAAACAAAAATAAAAAAAATAAAAAAAGAATAAAAATCTTTAGACTCAAAAGAACCGGAAAAAACTAACCCTAACAAAAAAATTATAACAAAATAAAATATATATATCACATTTTGTCCTTTTTTTTTTACTGTTTTTAAAAAAACCCAAAATTTTTTTTTGCAGGTTATATACATGCAAAAAAGTAAAAAAAAAATGAATTTTTAAAATATAAAACAAAACAAACAAAAAAGACACACAAAAAAAATTTTGCATGCAGAATTCTTAAAAAAAATGGGTCTTTAAAAAATAGAACAAAAGAAACAAAAAAGACACACAAAAAAAAAACCAGAAAAAATCCGAAATAAAGATAAAAAATTTAAAGTAAAAAATCATTTAAAAATCAAAAAAAGGTAAAGTGAGCAAAAGCACAACACAACAATATATCGGAATCTAATGTATAAAATTTAACGTCCAAAAAAAAAGGGCAAAAACAATATTAAGAAAAAAAAAACAAACTCTAAATAGGGGTGAAACCGGCAACACACTGTAGGAAAAAAAAAAGCGACTAAAAAAGATGTATAAAATGGTAATTGTACTGTGTAGGCAACCGGTATTTTCTGTATAATAGGGGTAAAAAGGTCAACTCACTGTAGATGAAGGAAAACCAACTAAATCGGAGGGGCAACAAAGACTCTGTACTGTATACAAAACAGTAAAATATGTGAGGATAAAACCGTCCTTCTACAGTAGATTAGCCAAATTCAACACATAGGATAGGGGTAAAATCAGAATTTTACTGTAAAAAAAAGTAGTTATTGTGCATGTGATGCCCTAGAAATTCATAAGCTTAATTAATGAATTATTATTATGGATTTTATTCATTAATATGCTTTTAGTGAATTATTTTGATGAATATCAAATTTCAAGATCATGACTGATAATATATGTATCATTCGGTGTGATGATGTCGATGATTTAATAATGTTGAGTTTCTCTATTTAAATGAGAAATTTTAAATACATAAAACGTGTGATGAACGACATAAAAATTTATACGTAAGAAATTAGTTATGTCGTATTAGAGGTGTAGCGATAATTTTTCGGAAGGACCCCGATTTTTATTAGTAGATCGATTTAATGATCTTAGTATTTATTTTGAGCATACTAATAGTCAAGATTTGAGAGCATGTTTGGGGATTTAATGTGTCACATGGATAGAAAATTAATTATTAGTATTTACTCTTAGGAAATCCAAAGGTGAGAGATTAATCAAGAATTGTGCTTGATTTGAGATCAATGGTGTAGATTTGATGCTAGAGAATCCTAGGCAAATCAATGACCAAACCTTGGATGAAAAGTGACCAATGAGAACTTAGATTAAGGATTGGTGTGATGGAAGATCCAATGGGTGAGAATAAGTATGATAACTTATGATCAAGGGTGGATATTAAAAGAAAGGGAAAAAAAAAAAAAAAAGGAAGCAATGGGGGGGGGTCGGTTTTGTAGTTCAAGAAACAAGGAAAAAAATGTGAACAAAGGGAAATGAGGAAAGTGGTGCATGCATGCAACCACAAGTAAGAAATGGCATGGCCTTTTTGGGCAATTTGACCTAGAGAAGAAGCATGTGATAGTGACCTTTCATCTCAACTTTTTGAACCAAATTTCACCCAAATTTGCTCCCAAAACAGCCGGCCATTGAAGGGGTTGATGCAGCCAATATTTTTCAAATTTCAACTCCCAAAAGACAACTCTCTCAAGGCCAAAGTTAGCTAAGCACAAACCCTTAACACCCCATTTTCTTTCTCACACAAATCAAGCTCTAAACAAAACCAAGAACCACCAACACTACTCTCCATCTCTAACACTCCTCAAGCACCTCCTCCATCCATTTTCAAGGTCTAAGGAACCCCAACACCAAGATCGAAGAAGTGCGAGACGGAGTTAGAGGACGTTTTACTAGAGGTAACATAGTGGTGCTATTCGGGTTTTAGTTATTTTTGGAGAAAAGAAAATATGATGTTTAGTTATGATCTTAATATTAGATTTTTCTTACCTAGGAAAAAGTTTTGAGAAGAACTCGGGAGGTTCAAGATCTTGAAGGATCCCCGGAGCATTTCGGTAAGATTTGTGAACTTTGTTGAAGGTCGTAGTTGTTGTGGTGATATAGCATGCATTAGAAGCTTTGGTATGAAAAATAAATTATATATTAAGATTCTACAGAGGATAAGCTTCATTTTAGGCTTTGGAATCACTTGATTTGCTTTTATATGTATAAAGTTATGTGCATTTGAAGTTGTGACAAAAAACTAGGGAAGAAATGAACCTCCGAGCCACTGACCAGCCACGGGTTTTTTATACTCCGAACCTTTTAAACTCAAAATTTTGGTTTATAAGTTGGAGAACTAAAAACTAGATTCTTTAAGCTTTCTAACAAGGTATCATACGCCTTGATGGATAAATGTACGATTTTTGGTGAATTTTACAAGTTTGGTCTTCGAACCGAAAAACCTTGCTGGAACCCGGTACTAGCTACGGGTTTTGTTGTTTTTGACTTAGCAAACCATAACTTTTTAGAAAACTGTTTTTGTCATACAAAATAGACATTATAAGCTTTCCAATGACATATCTTTTGTCTTATTTGGACTTGTAAGTAAATTGTTATGGATTTTCAAATCTTACTCATAAATCTGGACTGGTGGTGCAAACGTGGGACCAACAGTGACAAAACCTAAGTTTATGGTATGAAATGCTTAAGTACTAAAAGAAATAACTTTACCATTGTAAAGTAGACATCTTAAGCTTCAAAATGAGATATCATGTGTTTAAAACGGTTATGTATATGAATTTTAATAAATCCTTAAAGATTGTATTGAAATCTGGAAATCTGAGATTTTACCATAAGACACTTAAGAAAACGTCCACATTAATATTTGAAATGTTTGGAATCTGAGGAAACAAATTATAAAGACAGAAACTAGATGTTTCAAGCTTTCCAACAAGTTATCAAGTGTCCAAAACGGAATTATACTCAATTTTAAATAAATCCTACAAGTTAAAATCCTACACCGATAAAATGATTTAAACATTAAAAGGTGACATAAAAGTAAATCCTAACATATGAATATATTTAGTTATGAAATGAATTGATTTTAAGTGTGTGAACAAATAATGTGAAAAATCCTAATTTCATAAATTAAATCATAAGTTTAATGGGCTAAACTAGAGTACACTAGAGGGTTACTGGGCCTATTCCATGAGACTACCTTGGCCCAACTAAATGAACATAACTAAAGAATTGGACTAGCCCAATAGTAAAATAGAGGTATACCTTAGGTGACTCCTTATCACCTTAATTGATTTATTAATTAATTTCTTAATTAATTAATTAATTCATTCATTCATTCATTCATAACCAAATGTAATTTAATAAAGGAATTAATTAATAACTAATTATTAATTAATTAATTAATTATAAGAGTTAATATATGATAATCAGGATTATTATGTTAAATAATTACATAATTATAATACATGATTAATTATAAATTAATTAATCATTAATCATTAATCATTGATATAATCATCAAAATAATTAGGGATGATTAACTAGAGATTAATCAAACATTAATGATCAGATTAATCAAATTATTAATTATTAATATTAGAATTAATAATTATTAATTATTATATGAGAAAGAATAATTAAGTAACAATTATTAATAATTTAATTATTATCAAGTCAATTAAAATTATATGATTTAATTTTAATAACTCAATTAATTAATGTAATAATTAAATATTATTTAATTAATTATTTAATCAATTCATTTAATTAATAATTAATTAATTAAATTAAATTAATTAATTAATAATAATTAGTAGAAATTTATTTTAGCGTTTAATAATTAATAATAATTAGTAGAAATTTATTTTAGCGTTTAATAATTAATAATAATTAATTATTAAGGTTAATTATGATATAAGTAAATTAAGTTCACTCTAGTTTATAAAATAAATGAATAATTGAATAAAGTAATATAACCATGATTTCATCTAATAATGAGTTATTGTTAAATCAGGATAATTTCTCAAATCCGCATAGTAGGAGATACAACTCCGAAGTTAAGCACATAAGACAAGTAAGTACAAACCTCACCTACAGCATGAAACAAAATGTTTTCTTTGATGATGTTTAACGTTTGTTATGACTTGACTTGATGATGTGATGAGTCTATAAATTATACGTATTGCTTTGATTAAGTATTTGATGTGCATAAATTCTCTTGCACTGATATAATTGACATGCCTCACAGATATGTATGCCGTAATGATAAATGCATAGTGACATGTAAATCTACACATTGTCACAAATAATAAGAATGAGGCTAATGAAAGATAGGATTAAGTGTCGTACCAACCTCCAATTAGTGAGAGGATATGATAAGAACGAAATTATAAGATATGACCTTGGAGGTTGTTAGAGGGTCGCTCCCCTAACTCCCCATTGGTTGCGCGCATATGGGTACGACATAGGGGCCCTTAAGTAGACAAGATATGTATATAATGAAGCATAATTGAACACACATGATTCCATGCATTTTGAACATTCTTGATAATTACATGTGATGATATGACTTATGAAAATGTTTTGTGAGATATTGTTTGTACTTGCTGAGCGAAAGCTCATACGTGTGTGTTCGTGCTGTAGGTAACGCGGTAAGCAGCCTATTACTTAGATGTTCTTATGGACAGGCGAAGCTATGCGGAGGCGGTGAAGGAAGGGAGTGGGATACCACCACGAAATTAATTTCCGCATTTAGACTTCGTAATTTATTTTGTAACGACCATAATTATAGTTATGTCCCAATGTTTTGGTATTACTAAATTAGTATGAGTACTCCATGAGAAAAGACCTTTGACTCTTTTGCTTTAATCAACATGAAGTTATAGCTTTTTAAATATTATTTAAACATGAATTTAAATAGGATAATTATTTACTAGTGGTTTTTAATTTCCACATATAAAAATATTAATAATTCTAATTTTTATAGTATGAATATGATTAAAAAAAAAAAAATTTAGTATTCTTTTTAGAGTCGAATTTAAATAAGTGTTAAGACTTAAGTAAGTTTGTTAACGGTCCGAAAAGTCGGGTCGTTACAGTTGGTATCAGAGAGGTATCCTGCCATCCTACCTTACGTCGTTTCCACATCAGTTTCATGCCTGTCCAAGTAAGTTAGAATTTTATTTTTATTTTTATTTTTATTTTTATTTTTGTTGTTGTTATTGACCTTAATTTTAAAATTAGGCATCTCTATATTATCATCATGCCACCAATTAGAGGTTCATCATCCGAAGACACACTTTTTAGTGAGCTCGGTGCCAAAATAACGGTTGCCTTTCGGAGAGCCAGACCAGATCACTACTACGGAGAAACTCATCCGGGAGATTGGCTACACCATATCGAGTCCTTATGCAGCTCATGTGGCATAACACGAGGAGCATGGTCGAGACTAGCAGTAATCCAGCTGAGGGGTGCTGCTAGGCATTGGTGGGAGTCTATTGGGCAAGACCTGAACCTCATACATTGGAGAGATTTTTGCCGCAACATTACGGAGTATTTTGTAGGTCCTTTCCTTTACCGAGAGAGGAGGGCTGAATTGACTTATGCACAAGGACGTCGCTTCTTTACTCGGGCGGCGAGATGGGCACCTGTTCGGCGAGAGCATGCAGGAGTACAAACGCCGATTTGAAGAGGACTCCTAGTCGAGTGCCCTTATGAACTACGCCAAGAGGACGCATGTGAGTTGTTCTGGCAAGGAGTTCCCCCGAGATACGGGCACTTGTGTACTTTCCTCGACCGTACCCGGACTACGACCACCTATGCTCAGAGGTCATCTACGCCGAGATGCATCTTAGAGCAGAAAGAGAAGATACTCCCCCATCAAGGGGATTAGAGAATGCGGAGGACGCTAGTAGCCATGTTGAGGCACCAGCCCC